>JACGWL010000001.1:0-477500 GCA_034509725.1 Sesamum angolense | reverse complement strand
GAAGAATCGAAGTCAGAAGAGGTCGACCGACCGAAGAGCCGAAAAAGCAATCGAAATAAGTAGAGATGCTTTTATTTTATTCCTATCTATTTCATACCTCAGAAAGGACCGGATTGAGATTCCTGCGCTAAGGCATCGACCGGGCATCAACGAAAGTCGAATAAGGTTTTTATTACTATGAGGCGGAGGTTCGAAAAGCCAAAGCCTTAGGATAGATCCGACTCATGGAATGGACGGAGAGATAGGCTTTAGGGTATTCAACGACTTTAGGACTGCTTACCGAGACAACGAACGAAGCGGGGAGTTACTACTATACTTACTATCCAACGATCGGGGCAACGGAAGGAGCGCTAGGGAACCGGCCGAAGAGGAAGTTTAGTTGGGATATGGCATCAGGGCGAGGCGCTATTCGAGCAATCGGCTTTGTCTCACATCCGATCATCGGCCACATCTTTTGAAGAATCCGAAGATGAATCTGCTTGCATCCGAAGTTGCGATTCCTTTCCTCGCTCAAAAAGACGCGCATCGGGTATTCTACAAATACACATCTACATGTGGAGATTCCGGAGTCAACTCCTCGCTTCGGTGGCTCGGCTCGCATACCCCATGTCACTAGGCTTTGGAATACCTCCTGCTAGCTGCTTCCGTTCTCAGTGGATGGATCTCTTAGTCGGCGGTGTCTCTTATCGGCAGTGGAAGCCTCGGCCGTGAATGCCTTAGCCCCAGTCAGTCGTTGGACTCCCTCGATGAAAGCAGTCATTTAACTACTTCCTTGCTCCTTGCCTTCGGTCAGTGCTAAGTCGTATGGCTCAGTCGGTTCCCCAAGCCTTCGGTCTACTTGGTCGACAAATAGCTCGGGAAATCCCAACTCAAATCCTTGCTTTGGTAGCCTTGGACTCTACGACTTGCCTTACTCTCTTCCTTCTTCTTACTCCAGTGGTTGATACCGACTTTGTGCTGTCTTTATCGGTTCATATCACAACCATAATACAACGCCGCCTGAGGAAGTTAGGCAATCCACAGCAATTAGGCAGGACGCATCGAAGCCGCTTCCTGATTCCCTTTCCGATAAGCCTACTAACGTCGGGGTATTCGAAAAATACACATATACAGATGGGGAGGTTCCCTTTGGCTTGTTTAAAGAGTTAGCCAGTTGTTGATCTCTTTTGCTTTTAACTCATAACTCATTAACTCAGGAATTCCTAGCTCAATAAGTACCCGTCCTCTCTCTTTGCTTTCTTTAGAAACGGAAGTAGGTGTCACACACCACCGCTTTTTAGACCTAAAGGAGGAGACCAATACAACAAGTCCGGCATCACAATCCAATACACCAGAAGAAGAAGCAAGACAGGGTTTCCAGATCCAATGCTGAGCCTAAAGAAGTAGGTAGGGGTACCGAGCCTAAGGTCTGTCGCATTGGGGCCGACTGGTTTTTCAACTGCCTCGCTCTCTCCTTCGGGATCTAAGACCAACAATAAGGCACCAAAAATGGGTGGTACAGGCGTGAAAACTAAAACAACTGTCCATAGCTCGGGACATAAAAAGAGGGTACCTTCTTGCTTTCAACTAGAACTTCCAAAGGCGTATTTATATTTCATCTGCCCATACTGATTGAAGGGAAGCGAGAAACTTTCACTGAAAACTGGCAGATCTTACTCTAAGAAAAAGGTATACGTCACCCAGAGGAGAGCCGGTTTTTTAGGGCAGGCGTTCTCAGACGCTTCCCTGGCAAACCTAACCTCGAAACTAGAACTTGTTTTTTGCACTTGCTTTAGAACAGGCACTGAGACTGGAAACCAAGAGGCGGGAAACTTGCTTACTCTCTTCCTTCCCTTCCTCTATTTCCCTTCATTATGGCACCGAGCTACTGCACTAAGTTCTCATAGGATCCTGTGACTGGGCTGGGCCTAGGCAGTTCAGAAGAAGGGTCTCGTCAAGACCTCTTGAAAATAGACGAAGAGGAAAGGAATCAGTCCCAAAGCTTTCTATTCTTTCATAAGCAGAAGGCCCTGGATTAGTTTGTACCGGTGTAGGTCCCTGAGTAGTGACTTGTCCCCTTGATGTTGTGGCATTGGATTAGTATAGATCCCCATATTAGTAGCTTCAGTGACATTGGCGGCTTTCAGGTATGCCTGAACTTCGTTCCAATTGATACGATTTTCATCATTCATGTCATAGATGACAAAGTATGACACTCATCGATGGTATGGCCTGCGTATCGGTGAAATGGACAGAATTTGAAATAGTCGAGACCAGGAGGCCAGGGGAGTGCTTTATCTCTGGGCAGAGAAATGGCTGTCCATGCCAGAAGGCTGGAAAATAGGGTAGGAATGGGTAGGAGGTTTTTGAGTGGGTTGGGGGACGGCCCCTGGATGGCTTGCTGATTCCGGGTGCTCCGTTGTCTCAGTGCATTCTGCTGTGCTTGAACCGCAAACATTGGATCCGGAGTGATGGTAACCTCTTGAGTTGGCAGCTGGGTAATTAGGGTATTCTTCGGCTTGCCTTATCCCCCATTAGAACTGTTCCTGAGGAAAGTGATAGACCCGTCTTTATACTCCTCTGCGTGCGGGCAGCTCGTTCAAAGAGTTGAGGGAATTTTCGGCAATCTCCTAGCACCATCGCTTCCTTGATGGGCCCATGCAGGTTATCGATAACCATCTGTACTGCATCTTCCTCTTATATGTTTCATTTTGCTTTAGCTGCTAAATTCCTCCATCGCAAAGGTAATGAATTCAAAACCGGGCAGAATTTTTTCATTCACCAAATCACAAAGATTGGGGGATGTTCCACCAGGTGGAACTACTGGCTGGTGAATCTGTCAATCACATCGTCAAAAACTACGTAGAGCATCAAGGGGAGAAATGAGTTCTACTTGAGTGCTTCCCCTTCCAAAGCATTAATTCAAAGGTGGAAAAATAACCCAGACTGGGAATCAAGGCCTCGGCAATCCCCACAGAAGGACAGCAAGTGATGATATGGGTCGCCGACCCCATTGTATTTACTAAACTTCGGTATCTTGAACCCTTCCGAAAGCGATTCGCTTATGAATCTCTTCCGGGGCCTCTCGGATTGCCCATTCATGAAATAAGGTGCAGGAGTTCTTTGCATCCGTAGAGGAGGGCAAGGTAGGGGAATCTCCATGTGGTGAATGGATGCTTGAAAAGGCTCGATGAAATTGAGCTCTCGATCGGATTTCTTCTATGACTACAGATTTCCTTTCGGATGGATGGCCAACTCATTTCATTCCAGGTGAGAGGGGAAGGATGGATCCATCAGCAGCTGGCAGGCTCTATTCCTGCCATTCTGTCTGGCCGTGAGCTTTGTTTGCATCGGCCGACCCAACAGGCTATCCCACCACTAATGGAATTAAGACTAGAGAAATAGAGGTAAGTGGGGAAAGCGCCAGGGCTAGTATTCTTTTCCATCGAAGAGGGATGGGCAGATGGACCAGTACTGATCACTTGCCTACTCTTGCGGTGGGAGGATGTGAGGAGTTTTTCGAGAAGTGGAAATGGAGGCAAAGGAATGCCGACATCTAAAGCCTATTTAGTTTTAGTAATATGCCGCAACTCGTCTGCTAGAAGGATGGAATGGCTTTCCTCAAATACAGAGCATACATAGTTCTGTCGTCCGGGTAACAGCTTAACAGGTCTGCCCGGGACGTTGAAAGATTTTTTTAGTCGTGTCGTCTTTGTCAGGAATAAAAAGGTGGCAAGAGGAGTGCCCGTACCCATACCGAAGAGACCAGACCTTGGGAAGGCATCTCTATGGATTTAGTCTCTGGGCTCCCAAAGACCTAGTCGGGTCATGACAGCTGATGGTAGTCGATCGATTCTCCTTCATGGCAGGCAAATATTCGCGAAGGATCACGAATGATGCAATGGAGCCGGGTTTTTTTGGATGCCAACCCTGCGTAGTCGGTATCGCAGTAGGGAATAAGACGGCATAGTTCCGGTGACTCTTTCGGAAATGAAACCGAGGAGGCCGATATTTCGGAGTGCGTTAGGCCCCCGTACGTAGGTTGAACAAAGAAGCGAAGGTGCTCAAAGAAAAGCCGTAGTACGCTCTGACTGAAGGTCGCTCCTACCTTCCCTCGCTCGATCATCCCGGAGAGGAATCCTTTAATTAGAATTATGACCTCACTTTAAGAGGTACGCTGCATGAACCAATGATCAATTCAAGCCTATTGAGAAAAGCCTCAGAGATAGGTTTCCGAGGATATGAGATTCGGTTCAAAGCACGCAAGAGGAGCTCCGGTGTGAAGAAGCACAAATAAGTAAAAAGACTCAGAAGTCAGCAATCAGGTCATAGACGACAACCCAAGCAAGAAGTCTCCTGATCCGATTTCAGGCGCTGGGTCTCTTGCCTCTGCTCAATGAAAAGCGTGATTCTCGGTTCGAGTTTGATCCCCGGCATCAAGGTGAATTTTTAGACAAAGAAAGACACCCTATTGGAGAAAAGGGGCTGACTCAACTGCTACTCTGACCTACGCTTTGACGACCAGTGGGACTACTTTACTAGGCTTGGAAGGAAGACTCTTTTTCATGAAAAAGGGTGGATACGAAAGCCCGGTTGGCTTCTCTATTCCTTTTTTAGGTCGGAGAAGCACAAATCTTCATCTGAATCACTTCCTAAATTTATTTATTACATTGCCATTGCAGGAGTGATTAGATTGCAATATGAACTAAAATTTCAGGACTTCATTTGGAATCGATCTGCATCCCAACTCCCAGTGTCTCTGCAATCAATTCTTGAAGGCGGCGCATCCTTCCGGACCAAAATGGGTGGTACAGGCAATAGTTGGGACGCTCATATAGTCCGACCTCATGCTCCCTTTTAGGCGGAGGGAGTTCCATGCCGTGAGTGCCGGATGAAAGAGGTAATAGTCGTTTTTCTCCTTGAACATGTATCTGGATTATGAAACCTGGATCTGGGATGAGATGTTTTCTCCTTCGCAACTGGTGTCTTTCCCCTTTTGCCTTGTGACGACCGCAGCTCCGTAACCTGTTGCTGGAGACTTTTGACCTGAGCTCGTCTTTCCATTATGACTGGAGTCATATCATCTATGGTCCTTTCTACCTTCTCGAGCAAGCTGCCGTGACTTTCGATGGCCGTTGTTATGCTTGCGAAAAGGTCGATAACCGCCTGCCTAAAGGCAGATGAGTGAGCAATCTCCAGCTGTGGGAGTGTCCTCGTCTTCTTCCTTTCCCCATTCTTCAAGTAGCATATCAACTATTTCTTCAGGGAGATACTTCTTCATGCTTTCTTCATTTATCTCCCCGTTTAATACCTTATCAGGCAGGTATTCTTGGAGGGTAAGAGAAGTTCTCGGCTTTTGTTCGTACTCTTCTCTTCCATAGAGTCCAGATATTCCTCGATCTCCGTCTTCTTCCTCTGGATCTCCAATGGTAGGACAGGTAGTTTACTACTTTTTCTTCCCTTTCTCTGCCCTCCTTCTCCATTCGACATGGCTGGCTACAGTCTTTCTTTCCCAGACGAAAATGCTTACCGGACTGATGACTTTCCTGAGCTCGTAGGGGACTGACTTTAGACTGAAGAAGCCGGCTAACTTCGTTCAATTGAAGAAACTGCTTTTGGGAATTGGCATCCTTCTGAAGACGGCTCTGGAGTGACTGCTTTTCGGTTCATCCGACTATTATTTACGCGATTTCCCGATCGAGCCAACCTTTTTCCTACTCTTTCTTCCTCTAGCTCCAGGGTAACTACTATTCTGACTCCAGGTTAGAGCTGCTAGCTGGTTTGCAAAAGATCCCAATCCTAACGATAGATCTAGGGCCGGTCGTATAAATCCTTGTTCTTTTGTTCTAGATCAAAAAGATTTCATTCATTCATTCAAGTAGTTTCTTTTAGCCTTATTTTATTTATATTAGCTTATATAAAGGAAAGTGTCTATGTCGATATCTTCCTGGCTTCTATCTCTTTCTTCTAGTAGTTAGCTGGGATTGAGAAAGCTCCGCCCAAAGGTGCTCATATTATGGGCCGGGCACCGGTAGGCTAAAGTCAAGTCAAAACTACGAGAAGGGGGGGATAAGTTTTTTGAAGTTTTCACTGTTTCAAATAAGACTTTGGGTTTGTGTCTATACTATCCTTGGAAGTCAATATTAAACCAAACCACGGGACGCTTCCGATCCTCAATTGGAACTCGGGTGAAATCTACTTACAAAAAGACATCGAAAGCTTGGACAGAACGAGAAGTGAGCGAGATGATAAGCTTTTGCTTTTGTGGGCGTATGTAAAAAGTTGGTCTTTTGTGCTTTTCGGCACCCACAAGGACATACGCGTTTGAAAGGGAAGACCGTCCTGCACTTTCCTGGTAAGCGGCACCGGGATTGCTCAGGTTCAGGATCCCGTGATCGAGAGGTAGAGGTACGCTCGGACCTCGGATAACCTTCGCTATCTTTCTTTCTTCCCGGCCGGAGATGTCGAGTCGTTGGTCGGTCGTCTTTAGTTTTGCATCTTTGTTGACGAAATCAGTACCACGTCCTGTGCGCGTAGCAGGAGAACAAGATGGAAGCGCGCCTGAAGGGGAAGCGGTCCGGTAGGTGGGCGAATCACCATCCGACCTCGCCAATCGGACTTTTAGGGGACTTTCATCCGTCCCCGAGCTTCTGGGCGTTGAAAACCTACTTCCGATTTCTCTAGAGAATGCTTAGGTAAACAGCAGCTAGGAAAAGGGTTCGGTTTGAGAGTGTAGGGATAACTCGCGCGTCTCGGTTTGACCTACCCGGTAAAAGAAAATTGGACCTTGAGTCGAGGTCTTTTCGAGACTCTTTCTAACTGTATGCGAGACTGCATATTTTTTTCTTGTTCCTAGTTCCGTTGATGGAGGGGAGGTTTACAAACTCCTTTTCTGTCCACGCCGCTCTTTCTCCTCAGGATGGCAACCTGGCATAGGGGGAAAAGGTTTCAGCCCAGCTTCGAAGTTTCTTTGAGTTCGGCTGATAGAATCCCATCCCGTTTCCAGGCGGAATCCTTCAACAACTTAGTGGCTCTATCGGGTGTGCTAATCCGCTCGATATGAAATTCTTCAGGAAGGGGACTAGACGAAGAAGAGTCTCGCAGGATGCCATTTGGGCTGCAGCAGACGCTGAACAAAATGAGTGGCCTCCTTTCGTCCAAGGAGTGGCAGTCAACAGATCGCCATTTCGCGATCTGCGAACAAAAGGTGGCCTAATTTTTGAGAAAACTCTTTCCTTATAGTTGGAGGGAACCCTTACCCTGAACATAACGGGGGAAGAAGATATTCGAAGAGGGATTAACGTCTACTTCTCCGACATGCACCGCTTCGACTCAAATAAAGAGAGATTAAATCATCTCAAGGCTATTTTGTGTCGGAAACCCTCGAAGTAAGATCTGGCGTGAAATCCAGGGATACATTGAAAGCTAAAAGGGCGGGGGACGCCTTAGCCCTTAGAATCGAATTCTAAACCGGCGTGGCGCTGCTGGATGCTTCTGATTAATAGAACAAGAAGAGGAGTCAGCTAAAAAGAAAGATCACCAAAAGTAACGACCACCAAGATAGGCATAGTAATGAAATCTTTTGATCACCCATTTTTGGAAAACAATTTTTGGGGGCTTCCGCCTTACACAAGGCAGATTGGATTGCCTGAATCACGAGTCTTATATACTGTGTTTACGATCACCTCATATTGATAAAAAGTCCAGAGAACAATTTGAAATGAAAATCAAGAAAATTTTTTTGGTCATAAAAACAGAAACGCATGAATTGCGCAAGAAGTTCTTTCGGTTAAAACGCCGTGCGACTCGGAGGACATAAGACTTCTTGGTCAAGCCAAAAAGATTGCCGACTGGATGCTCCTACCCCACCATGCCTGGCCCTTTACCTTACCTTAAGAAGAAAGAGGAGGTATGAAGCGTGGGAAAGAATGCAAGAAGTGTATGATACAACAGGTAACCTTAAGGAGTGGCGGCAAACCTCTTGATTGATCAACGTGAGTGAACTGTGCTTAGACGCTTCGTAAAACCGCACCGATGAGCTGATAGATGAGTAGGCTTCCCCTTTCGATTCACGGAATGTGATCTGGGACACGATGGGAGTTTGCGTGCCTCGGTAGGAAAGAGATCACCGGAGTATAGCACAAGATCGCCTTTTCTTGCTGCCATGGGGTCGACCTGTGAACAAGGTAACCCCAATGGGAACCAAAAAACGGGGGTACCGCATTGGGCAGAAGACGATCCAAAAAGCGAAGGCTCACCCAGCTAAAGGAAGGATCGATGTAATTGAGCTCGACTGTAGGAACAAGCATAAGGATGAGCGCGCTAGCGCGAAAGCCGTTGCGCGTTAGGCTCCGCGCATCCGTTTTCTTGCTGGAGAGGAGCGAAGGAAGCTTACCTTATTATTAAAAGGGGGTGAGATAGGCAAGAGGTAGCTTGCTTCCAAGCCGGCCCGGCCGCGAGGAATCAAGAGCTCTTTGCCGGTGCTGACTTGGATCTCGGGTGACGGAATAAGGCGGCCAGAAGCGACGAGCAGTCGCGGTCGAAGCTTGGCTACAGCGAAGCGCTTACCAAGCGCGAAGGAAAGGCCTCCGCCACTTGAGCCGTATGCGGGGGAACTCGCACGTGCGGTTCTTAGGGGGGGGCTAGTAGGAGCCATCCCATCCCAATAGCGTATATTTGGAGCTCAATATGAAATTTTATTTTCTTGCAAGACCCGTTCGGATAAGGGAAAACTCCAGAGATTGCTTCGAAGTAAGATCCTTGCGTTGACCCTTTCCTGAACCAGAACCGGGTACGGGTGAGAGGAAAAGAGGATCCAAATGTCCCATCAATAAAGTGAGGGCTTTCCGGACCTTCCCCACCCCCCCCTCACTCCCCCTTTTTCAATAAAAGCCCCGCTTCCCTAAGGGGGCCCCTCTCTGATAAGGAAGGAAAGGAAAGAATCTCAATTTTATGACAAATCCGGTCCGATGGCTGTTCTCCACTAACCACAAAGATATAGGGACTCTATATTTCATCTTCGGTGCCATTGCTGGAGTGATGGGCACATGCTTTTCAGTACTCATTCGTATGGAATTAGCACGACCCGGCGATCAAATTCTTGGTGGGAATCATCAACTTTATAATGTTTTAATAACGGCTCACGCCTTTTTAATGATCTTTTTTATGGTTATGCCGGCGATGATAGGTGGATCTGGTAATTGGTCTGTTCCGATTCTGATAGGCGCCTGACATGGCATTTCCACGATTAAATAATATTTCATTCTGGTTGTTGCCACCAAGTCTCTTGCTCCTATTAAGCTCAGCCTTAGTAGAAGTGGGTAGCGGAACTGGGTGGACGGTCTATCCGCCCTTAAGTGGTATTACCAGCCATTCTGGAGGAGCAGTTGATTTAGCAATTTCTAGTCTTCATCTATCTGGTGTTTCATCCATTTTAGGTTCTATCAATTTTATAACAACTATCTCCAACATGCGTGGACCTGGAATGACTATGCATAGATCACCCCTATTTGTTTGGTCCGTCTAGTGACAGCATTCCCACTTTTATTATCACTTCCGGTACTGGCAGGGGCAATTACCATGTTATTAACTGATCGAAACTTTAATACAACCTTTTTTGATCCTGCTGGAGGGGAGACCCAATATTATACCAGCATCTCTTTTGGTTCTTCGGTTTTAAATGGCCCTTTTCAGATTCAAATCTGAATACGCATTGCGCTATATGCTGGGACTGTCTGCTTAATGGTACTCCTACTATGTTCATAAGTGGTTTTATAGTAAAACCCCGATCTAGTAAAAATGGAGTATCTAAGACACAATCAGCAGGTAACCAACGACATAAAAGCAGTCTAGTAGGAACCTCAGAGACTACATGCGCAACAACTTATCCTAAATCCTTCTGTGAGTGGCTAGCTGGAATTATCGATGGTGATGGAAGTCTTCAAGTTAGTAAACAAGGATATGCTTCTCTTGAAATTACTATGGGACTTGAAGATCTACCACTACTACGATATATCCAACATATGCTTGGTGGAAGTATTAAAATGCGATCAGGTGCTAAAGCTTATCGTTATCGACTACATAATCAACTTGGTATGATTAAACTAATGAATTGTATTAATGGTCATATTCGACATTCAGCACGACTCCTTCAACTACATCGTGTCTGTCAAGTACTGGATATCCCTGTCATTCTACCTATTACACTAGATGCTCCATCAAATTGGTTTGCAGGATTCTTTGATGCTGATGGTACCATTGGTATCGCTATGAAGAATCGACTACCTCAACTAAGTATTCGAGTAACTAATAAACTTCTACAAGATGTAGAGTCTTATAAGGTAGTATTTGGAGGAAATATCTACTTTGATAGTAGTCAAAATGGTTACTATCAATGGTCTGTACAAAGTCGAAAAGATGTTATCATGATGCTAGATTACTTTAAATCAAGTACTTTTCGAAGTCATAAATCACGACGATTCTTCCTTATTGAGGAATATTACAGTCTTTACGATCTCAAAGCATTTAAACCTGACAGTATTCACCATAAAGCATGGCTAGCTTTCCTAGACAAATGGAATAAGTTGATGATATAGTCCACCTTTCTTCTATTCATCCGCTTATATTAGTAGAGAGAGAAGCACCCTGAAGTTTACATCCTAATTCTGCCTGGATCCGGTATCATAAGTCATATCGTTTCGACTTTTTCGGGAAAACCGGTTTTCGGGTATCTAGGCATGGTTTATGCCATGATCAGTATAGGCGTCCTTGGATTTCTTGTTTGGGCTCATCATATGTTTACTGTGGGCTTAGACGTTGATACCCGTGCCTACTTCACCGCAGCTACCATGATCATAGCTGTCCCCACTGGAATAAAAATATTTAGTTGGATCGCTACCATGTGGGGGGGTTCGATACAATACAAAACACCCATGTTATTTGCTGTAGGGTTCATCTTTTTGTTCACCATAGGAGGACTCACGGGAATAGTTCTGGCAAATTCTGGGCTAGACATTGCTCTACATGATACTTATTATGTGGTTGCACATTTCCATTATGTACTTTCTATGGGAGCCGTTTTTGCTTTATTTGCAGGATTTCACTATTGGGTAGGTAAAATCTTTGGTCGGACATACCCTGAAACTTTAGGTCAAATCCATTTTTGGATCACTTTTATCGGGGTTAATCTGACCTTCTTTCCTATGCATTTCTTAGGGCTTTCGGGTATGCCACGTCGCATTCCAGATTATCCAGATGCTTACGCTGGATGGAATGCCCTTAGCAGTTTTGGCTCTTATATATCCGTAGTTGGGATTTGTCGTTTCTTCGTGGTCGTAACAATCACTTCAAGCAGTGGAAAGAACAAAAGATGTGCTCCAAGTCCTTGGGCTGTTGAACAGAATCCAACCACACCGGAATGGATGGTACAAAGTCCTCCAGCTTTTCATACTTTTGGAGAACTTCCAGCTATCAAAGAGACGAAAAGCTATGTGAAGTAAAAGAAGAAAAGGTCGCCGATTGCTACTAAGAACCTAACAGAACTTTTCAAAATGTGGATGGAGAATCCGTCGTCCCCTTCATTCCATCCAGCCTCCTGTTCCGCCCGGTCCTGAATTACCCTTTGAGGAGCCATCCGTGTCCAGCTTTATCCATCCATCCAATGTATAGCGGTTTCCATTTGACCATTTTGATGCGTCATTGGCGAACTGCTGAGGTAGATGGTGATAGGAAATGGTATTCGGCAGCTTTGGCAATGATTGTGGTAGGGTCCAATTTTCGCTCATCTTTTTTCTTTTATAAATGTGGTTATTCCTTTGAAGCCAAAGGTGCCAGCATGTGAAGGTGAACAATGTGTTCCATGGGATTTTCTTGGTGTGCGCTGTCTGATTGAGACAGTTGGTTTTGAGCCAAGTGAGGATATCCTCTGGGGTTGTTGGGTGAAAGTGAAATGGAGTTGACTCCCTCCATATAGTTTTAGCTTTTGTGCAGTCTCGAAGCACATGGAGAACAGTTTCCGTTTCGAAAGGACAGTGAGGGCAGAAGTTTTCAGCTAGAATGTGTATGTGGTGCAGATGACTCTTGGTTGGAAGACGATTATGGGCACAGAGCCATAGGAAGTATTTGAGTTTGTTGAGAGTGGGGGTGGCCTGCGCTGGTCTTGACAGTTTGGAACTGGAAGGTTTGGTTCATCTTCAATGGTTGTGGTTAGTGCATATGCAGATTTTGTGGTGAATATTCCTGAAGGGGTCAGTTTCAAAATGACTTTCTCAGCGGATCTACGACCACCCTCCCCCAACAACTGATGGAATTAGCGCGAAAGACTCATGCTGCTTTGCTGTGCTTGCTTGCTAGCAGAGCCGACGAGTCAAATCGAAGAGCGTAATGAGTCTACAAGCTTCATGCGGAGGAATAAAAAAGAGTTTGAATAGGTTGTTGTAGA
This sequence comes from Sesamum angolense, assembly GCA_034509725.1. NCBI lineage: Eukaryota > Viridiplantae > Streptophyta > Magnoliopsida > Lamiales > Pedaliaceae > Sesamum > Sesamum angolense. Next base: position 465,082 of record JACGWL010000001.1, on the reverse strand, counting down.
AAGAAAGCATTTCATGAAATCAAGGATGCCATAACCCTGCGGCCGGATCTATAAAAACGGAATATTATGACGTTCACGCCATCCGTTGCATCTTGTTGCAGGAAATTGATGAAGCCTATAGCTGCTTTCATTAGCCATGCACAAAATATTCAATGCTGAAGCTAAATTTTCTATGGTGGGGAAAGATGCATATGCAGAATAGAGGCAGTTCAAAATTGAAAACCTTCTCCGCAAATAAGACTTTTGAGTACCGGAGCGGGAAAGACATTGCTTACTCAGCAAAAAAGAAATGTCAACAGAGTGCCAAACCTTGGAATAAAAAGTAGTGGGGCTGTGGTTGGTTCGATTCTTATTGATGGCACCGCAGGGGAGGTGTTAATTTCATACGTATGCTGTATGCAATTCAATGCACAATCCATTAACAGAGAAAAAAAATAGAAAGTTGTTAGCTAAAACGTTCTTACGTATGCAGTCATCGAGTACTCTAAGCCGTTGACAGAGAAGAATTTTTATCTCAGTCCACCGCAAATAAATGCTAAAGTAGATTAGTCGGTTTCCGGCTGGCTTACGTCCTAGCCGTAGGTCTTCGACTCTCCCATGATCTGAGACAGCCTCTTCGTAATCAAGCCAGGGCAGGGGATATCTATTCTTAGAGGAAGCGATCTTTAGAGGCATGCACCGGCTCCGAAATTGCGTCCGGTGCCTTTCCCCTTTTTATTTTATCGATAGGGGGCTTGAGGGACTCTGAAAAGAAAGGTCAGGCAATCGCTTATCTTGTGTTGGCTTCAATCCAATAAGCAAGGGTGGTCGTAGATCAGCTGACAAGCGTTTAGCCCTATTCAACAAATATTTGTTTTAATAAACCGCCTGCTCGATTCAAAGGACTAGGATAGAAGGGAGAAAAACCTAGAAGCTTTCTTGGATTGAGAAGGCAGGGATGAAAGATCAGAGGCTAAGGCCGGGCGAGTAGCAAACGGAGATGAGTTTAGTCACACTGATGGGAGAGCGAAAGTGGGAGTCCTCTTTCACTTAATCAATAATGCCCAGGCCAAGCACTTACTGGCTAGCGGACAAGCAGGAATAAAAACCTCCGCCGTCTTTGTTTCGGGTTTGATTTCTTATGCAGTTAGGAGTGGGGCGTGCTAGCAGGAAGTCCGGTTATGAACATATATCAATCTTTCAAAAAACCTTTCTTCCATCCTGTGGTTGTCTGATCCCCAGGTGTCGGTGGAAAGGAATCCTCTCGTCCTCAGACCAGGGCGAAAGATTATGGACTTAAATAGTTGGACGAATGCTGACTCGCTGTCTAGCTCAAAGAGAGGGCTTTCTTAAACGAGGGGAAGGCTTTATAGGGGGGAGTTTAGGATGGTTTCCGAACGAGAGCCTGTAGCTTTTCCGGGGGTGCTAGGACTCTCCAAACCTGATGCCAATAGCTGTCTCAGGGAGTTGAGTTGGTTTGGCCGCGCTTTCTCTTCTTCTTGCTTCTGGGTTCTTGAGAATGGTCTAAGGTTGGTTCTAAGGACGCAGCTGGTAGCCGCCCTTCCCTTGAACAGGAGCTTCAGCTTAAGTAGCCGCTGGTGTCGAAGCTGAAACTGCAGGATCTCTTGTAGACGCAGGAGCTTGTCTCGTCCGATACTATCTCTCTGATGATCGATCTTGCTTACAATTGGCTTTATTACATAATATAGGTTCGCTCCAGTTCGCTATTCTTCTGATTTCGAATGCTAGCTGGTGGGCTTTCAAAGGTATGGGGCGATCAGGATGGCTTGGTCCAGCTCCCTTGAATCTTTAGATCAATCATATGCCCTCCTCAACCTTTTCTATGACCTGGTCCTCTTCGTCTTAGAGTGCTCTTATCTTATCAAGCTTGCTGGCTTACGTGGATCGCTCTTTCTATCCGAATGCCCTTATTGGTTTAGTAAAGCTTATGGGTTGCTATTGCGCTTTCCCTTCCCTTGTGTCATGATGCTTTACGGGCGAGCTCAATTACATCGATCCTTCACGAGCTTATTTTCAAAATAACAAGTATGAAGAAGCTGAAGCATCAGAATCTGCTGAAAGAAAGGCTGAGAAGGCCACTAGCCTGGCTTTTAAACCACGTTGAGGAAGCAGTGAGGGATATATATGGCTAAATTCATTCCCCTCGTCTGACAAACATAAGAGGACTCTGATCAAACTCCCGGCCTAAAATGTCTTTCAAAAATCATTGTTACTGTTATAGCATATAGTCGCATGTCATCTCCTACTGCTTAGGATCGTTGTATTAAATACCTGCAAAGCAGAATTCATTCCGCTCCCTTGGACAGAAAAGCAAAACGAAGAAGAGGTGGCTTTCCAGGGTTTTAATAAAGGATCTCCAGCAGGGTGTACGTATCCAAGGTGAGCCGCAAGGCGAACTGTCGAAGTAGATAAGGATGAGTGAGGGGGGGAAAGCTTTGGGAGGCTTCGGTAGATAATCGACTGACCTACATCGCCTAGTGGGATTTCTCGGGCCAAAAGAGGTTCGATGGAATTGAATCGGTGACTCAGACTTATGTCAGTTACTAACCTGGGTCACCTACGAACTCGGCAAATTTATATATTTCCATTTACTAAATGGGACAAAAGAGTTCGAAAGTTTCCAAAGATTTCTTTATTCCGCTGTCATGAATGGAAGTAGACCCCGTTAGAGCAGCTATTGAGGTGGGAAATGCCGTAGCTGCTGCTACTTATCTTATAGTCTGTCTTTCTTTACGGGCCTGTATACTGTTCTTTCTTGAGACTGAAGGGGGAAGATGATGATTGCTCTTCCTTCATGAATACTTCCCTCTGGGCACTCATAAGAGTACTGTAAGCTAAGGCCACTCCCGCCGTTTTTTATGGCAATTGCTTATAGAGAGATCAAGATGTAACTATCATTAGCCATACTTTCACACTTGGTTTTTACCTAGTAGGATCTGGTTTTTGAGATTGAGGTTTGACGTAGTTACATGTCATAGACCAACTCACTCATAGCCATTAAGCTTGACTCTGCATAGTTGCTTCAAATGGGACTAGATCAGCTCAATAGCGCCCATTTACTCTTTTATGGGGAACTTTTAGAGACTAGGAAACTAAAGATGCCACCTACAGAAAAGGGGCGTAGAAAGAAAAAGGCTTCTTCGGCATGTCTGCTCTTCCGGATGATATGAGCTCCTTATGGAACAGCTCAATCAGGGGTGATTCAGGTTTCGTCGTAGATTCAAGTCAATCCATGCTTTTGTCTTCGCCTTTCCCTAGTCTTTATTTTAGCCCATATATATGGGATGGTTTATTGGTCAGTGTGTTCCATATTCCAGTGTTGGAATATTACATACGTGGGACTCATTTCTGAGAGAAATCGCTGCCCCAAGGATATGTGTGAGTCGGTGGTCGATGAAGATCTTATCTACTTCAAGCCTCATGAATCAGTTAGGTTGGAGGAGTCGCTATTAGTTGGTGACTGTGGAAGTGTTATGTAGGTCAAAAGCCGGTGGAAGAGAACTAATTAAAGAAAGCCCTTGAAAGCACATCTTTAGCCTGGCCCAAGTAAAGTAAGCCTAAAGAGCCCAAGCGATATAGGCGGCGATTGAGAAGCTTTTCCACACTTGAGCGGGCAGATTAATTAGAGCCCTTGCTAGACTCTCCCTCAGACCGGAATGCAATTGGCTTAAGAAAGCAAGCAACTGCCGACCAGGCAAGAGAACATATTTACAATTCCAGGGAAGGATGACCTCAGACCGTGGAAAGCTACTCTCTCTAAACTAAATGGAAAAAGAGCTTATCATAGCAGCTCTACCAGGGAAGCAGAGCGTAGGGAAAGGAAAGGGAATAAGTAAGTGCTTTTCCTGTAAACGACTCAGCGCTTTGAAAGCCTGAACGTGAGTAGCATTGGATTAGTGAGCGGTGTGACTTTCTGGGATGGAGCTCTTTACTTGAAATCCTTATTAGGTTAAGAATCGCAAAAGGTATGGTATCCGGTATCCCAAGTGGGAGGAATAAGCGCAATAGCCATCGAGTCCCCGACCCCGCTCTTTAAAGAAAAAAAAGAAACCTGGCGAACGGGAAATTGTTTAGATAGAAAATCCATTTCCGCTGCTCTTGTTCAAGAATCATTTTCTAGTGGACTTGGCTAGAAAGCCTAGAACAGATTCACCAGGAACTCGAACCAATCCCTGGACGTGGGGAAATGGAAATAGAAAGGAAAGAGCAGACTCCTTTCGAGGCATACTACTATCTAAGTTTCTCTCCTTTGACGGTCAGATCGATCCCTTATTGAATTGAAAGGAATTCTATCGGAGTTGGGGTTCTCTCCATTCTCTTTCTCGATGAATAAGGGAGTCCGGCAGGAGACAAAGAAGAAACTATGAAAAGGAAGACCGGCTTGTCGTCGTACACCTTAGCAGATTGAAAGATCAACCCGAAAGTGGAGTTCGCAGCTAAAGCCAAAACAGAAAAGAAGCGAAGCAAGAAACTGAAACTGAGTTAGAGCATGGAATGGGGGACATGACAGCACTAGAAGGATCAGGCTTCACCGACCTGTCCCCTGTCAATCACTGTTCAAAAGAAAAATCTTAAAATCTCTTAAGTGAATAAGTTCTTGATTCCCGTCAATAATGAAATGGCTGTTTTCTTTTATTGCCAACCCCTATCTTTCTTTCAATCGGATGCCATGTATGAAGCATCTCTCTCAGGACCTCACCTTTACTTACTCCCAGGGTAGGGGAATTTCAATGATTTCGAGTGTCAGTCATCTTCGATAGTTTAGAGAGAGGAGCCACCTTTGAAAGACTGAAAAGCTGAACCAATCTCGTGAACTACAGAACAAGAAAAGAGGATTGCTTCAGTGAGGAAAGCTACGGAAAGTCAGTCCCGATTGACTCGATCAACAAGCAGTTGTCGGATTTCGAAGTGGTAGAAGAAATCGAAAAAGAAAGAGTGGATGAACCAGGACTTCAAAATGTGATGATTTTATGGATTTTGCTCACGCGGTAAAACCTAAACGTTTTTTCTCGCACTGAAGTGAGGGTCCTGCTTAAGGAAGGTCGGTAAGGAAGAGAGAGAGCCGGTTCAAGGAAGGGGCACTTAGTACGCACTCTCTTTGGATTGCTTTCTTCCTAAGAAGCCCTTTAGCTCAAAAGTTGGCCAGAAAGTGGCGGAAAATAGAAAATCAGTCTTACCTGTCCTATCAAAAAGAAGGATAGAAAGTCAGAAAGGTACGAAAGGAAAAAGAAAATCCCTTAGTGAAAGCGTGAAAACTCAATCCCATCTCTTCATGTTCACAAAGACAGTTCAAAAAATCGTAGCCTGCGCCCGGTGGGGAAGAAGAGTGAGACTTACTAGCAAGTGCCCAAAAGGCTCAACATCAACCCTTAAAGAGACGGATTCTTGCTTAGCGCGCAGCAGGCCGTTAAGGACTTTACAGATGGAATTAGTAGGATAAAGCTTCCTCTTTTTCGGGCTTACTACGATTTCCGGGTGCCTCATGGACAGACGCTAAGCAAGGCCTTTCCTTTACTAGCCTCCTCTTGGACCCCGGTTACTAGATAAAAAGGACATAAAAATATCTTCCAATCAGAATAATTGGGAGGGCTACCAGACCATACCTCTTCAGGAGTCTTAAACTCAAGAGATGAATGTGGAGAACGATTCACCAAATAGTAAGCTGTAGAAAAGGCTTCAGCCAAAAAAAATTCCCTTGACAAACCAACATTAGAAAGCATACAACGTGCTCTCTCCAAAAGGGTTCTGTTCATGTGCTCTGCCACACCGTTCTGCTGTGGTATTTTCCTGACTGTGAGATGCCTGAAAATTTCATCATTCTTGCAGAACTCACCCGAAATTCCAATCCATTATCTGAATTCTTCTCCGGAGGGCTCCCTTCCCGAATGCGAATCTCTATCTCTTTGCGGCTACAGCCTATTCTAATAGGACCCATATTCAATCTCTTAAGTGACTTCTGAACACTAGCTAGCTCTGGACCTACCTATATTAGCCATGAGCGATCACCAAGCGGAGTTGAAAGAAAAGAGACTTGACATGCCTTCGTTCGCGAGCTCGGAACGAACGGAGCGGAAGGGATCATAAGTTCCAGGGAGAAGTTAAAAAAGACGAGCACTTAGGACCACGGAGCCAACGTTTAAGACAAGGCTAAACGAGGGTGGATGTAATTCACGGTAAACTCCTCTCGTTGTGAAGAGAGTGAGTCTATAGAGCCTACGAGCAAAATCTTTTTTCTCTCTCAATAGCCGAGTGGTTCCTTTAGTTCCGTATACTATTGTACTAGTAGGGCTCGCCTATTATTCCACCCACGTCTATCCATAAGTAGTGAGAGCGAGCTTGGTTCTCCGGTGCATGGCTATTTCCCCCGTCCAGTCCCCCCGGTTGGGCCAAGCTAATGAGATCCGGGCTCAGCCCATTTGTAGTAAACGCAGCTTAAACACTATCACTATTCCGATGAAAGAAAACCTAAAAAAGTTATTCCCACCCTCCCAGGGGGGTACTTGATTGATCAGGAGAAAGGTCTACTTTTTCCCCTTATGATATGGGGGTCGTTAGCGCTACCAGTGCATTTCTTCCTCTGCTTGTCCGCTACCCTTAATAATATAATGCCTTCCGTCAGTATGAGTGAGCGTGTTTCCCAGCTCCCGGTCTTTCTAAACAACAACGGTTCTAATAAATTCAGCCTTGTCAGGTTGGGGTTAGAATTCATAAAGGTGGGTAGAGATGGCCGCAGTAGATTCTTCCGACCGAGTCCCAGTGGCAGAGTCTTGAGGCACGAATCCAACGGCAAGGGAATCAGCGGCTGATCGCGATTCATCAGTCGCAATTCTCCCAGCAGCTATCCATTTTAGTTCGCCAGTCAATGACTGAGCTGTGATTGCATAGGTAATATTTCAAGCTGGAGCGGAGGCAGCAGAGACGAAGGTGAGAGCAGGGGGGTAGGAGTGCAAGGGCAATTAGTACGGGTTGCCATATATGTCTGGATGGATTGGAACGAAGGGATGAAGGAGGGAAAGCACCAATTGAGGCAAGTTTCCTATCCCATGGGGCTGGCCTCCGACCATAAAAGAAGGGATTGGACTCAGGTAGGCAAGGCAGGATCCCAACCCATTTCTCCCATCAAGCAAGCATCAGAGTCAACAGGCTTTCTATCTTTCTCATCCGGGATAGGCCCCGAAAAAGAAAGAGCTGCGAAATTGGAAAGACTAGCACAAAGAAGCGATGACTTTCTCTTCTCGGGCCAGTCACCTTCATTCGATGCGTATAGTTTTTGCTAGAGTGGGCGGCGATGTCCTTCCCTCAAAGTGCGGTGGAGAGATGAGTTGCAAGATGAGTCGATGTTATCGAAGGTAATGATTCCTGTCCAAAAAGACGGAGGAGTGGCATATTCGACACAAGATGAACCTCTATCCATCAACTGATCTGTCTGGGGGCGGGAAAAAGAGTACCGATCTACTTCTTCCGCCCATGCGTCTCGTCCAAGGGCGAGTCTAGTATGGAGCCCTTTCTGGTCGCTTGCTTCCGATTCCCCTACTCGACCCGATTCAATCCCTCCTGCCTTCCTCTTGCATCTTCTGCATGATGAACCTCCGGGGGAGCAGCGGAGTTTTCGCCTGTCCCTCTAGATTAGCCTATTCTTTATTTTTTATCGGTGGGGGATAATCCGTCCGTCTCAAAGGTAGCTCATTCCTCTTGATTCGCCAAACTTTGTTCCTAAAGATCCCTCTTTCATCGGCATTGAACCTAACTAGCAGGTCTCATCTGACTGTTCCTATCCCGGGATCGGCGGATAATTGCTACTCTTGTGCAAAAAAGTCTGGAATGCCAAGTGCGCTGCATTCCTATCAATGAAAGATGAGCCTCTATAACTAAACAAAAGATAATGGAATCTAAGTCAACGCCTCGATTGAAGATTCCCTTGAATCGGATTGCTCGAGCCGCGGTGAGAAAGATAGTTCGATAGATACCACAGCCTTTACGAGGATGGGTGCCTCTCGACAAAAAGAGACTTTTTCCAAAAGCCACCGATCTATAAAGATCTCAATATCGTATTCGTCTAGAATTTCAAAAAAAATTGCGTTTGTCTTACAGAACAAAATGAATTAAATACGTTCGTATCGCCGGAAAAGCCAAAGGGTCAACAGGTCAGGTTTTACTACAATTACTTGAATTTGGATAACATCCTTTTTGGTATGGCTTCGACTATAGTTAATTAGGTGAAGTTACGGAAAGAGAGGGATTCGAACCCTCGGTAAAGAAAAGCCTACATAGCAATTCCAATGCTACGCCTTAAACCACTCGGCCATCTCTCCTACATAATGATTATTACCCAAAAACCGAGTGAATAGCGAGTCATTCATATTAGAATATTATTGGATAGGTACGACCCTAACTATAAAAATAGAAAATCTTTTTCATTCCCTTGCTAAGAGTGAAATGGTGGGATCCTTCTTTGTTTAATATCCTCCTTCCTTCATTAGTACTGGGACGCATATATCAAAAACTCAGTGTGAAATTTGAATGAGATAGATTTTTTTTTCAAATTTAAAATAGTAGAAAATCGGAGCCAGAAAAGGAAATCGTTTAATCTGTAAAAGTTTTCTACTCAGGGTAATTTATTTTGTTAAATTCATTTGTATCGTACGAGAAATGAATTCCATTTGTGTATGTGCTCCCGAGAAAGATATGGTACTCTATTCCATTACATGGATCGAAACCCAGACCCAGTCTCTCTTGGAATCCTGAATATGCCAATAATTGTACTAATCCACATATGTCTCTCTCCCATCAATCGGTACTAGTTGAAGTAATGAAAATTCTCCCCTATTTCTTTGATGAGAAATGCGAAACGAAAAAAAAGGATCCCCCGTTGGGAATGATATTATGCTCCCTGTCCCCCTTTTCACAGAAAATGGAGAGATGAATTGATGTATTTATTGAATCTGTCGGGACTGACGGGGCTCGAACCCGCAGCTTCCGCCTTGACAGGGCGGTGCTCTGACCGATTGAACTACAATCCCAGGAAAATTAGGTGTACAGCCTAAAAATTCTTCTTTTTTTTTTCTCTTCATTCGAACCATTTAGTTTCGCCGTGTTTGTAAGAGAGACACGAATGATATACTATATTATTAATATATATATTCTAAATGCAGTAGACTCATAGTGGGCTAATTCATGAATTGAATCATGACTATATAAGCTATTCTGATATTAAGAGATTCCATATAGATGAAATCGTGGAAGCGGACCTTTGATTTCCTTGGACCACGCAAGAATTCGTCGTCCGATTGAATCTGCTTGTTCCTGGATGCTCTATAGAAATCTATCGCTATTCCTTTCCTCGACCGATAAAGCTTCATTCCGAATCACAAGAGCAATCTCTTGAATGATTTTTTTTCGTTTTCGTTATGGTAATGCAATGCAAGAGGTCGGAAATCAGGTTGTTTCTGATGATGAAAAGAACTTTTATCTTATGTGAAATTTATGAAAACCCGAAATGTCGGTAATCTTAGAAGACAGCTGTCGGTATCTGATGGTCAGATACCTACGGTCGGTATATCTTTGAAAGCTCAGACGGAGAGAATAAACGGACTCCTCGAGGGCTACTTAAGCCACTTTAGTGCAAACCAGAAGGACTGGAGCTGTTGGATGTTGCTCAGTGCTGCTATAACTTAACAACCAAAAAGCTCTGCGTCGAACTTCAGCCCCTTCGAGTTGGCCACGGGGCAACAGCCTCTGACGCCCCACACCATTGCGGCAGGCGGGGGCTTGCCCATCAGCCTACTTTGACAAGAGGTGGCAGGAGCGCAACGACCTAGCCCAAACCTACTTAAACAACCTAAAGCTTGGTCCGGTCTGAAAGTAGACCTTGTAGAAAAGCGGATAGGAGAGGTAGCCTATAGACTCAAGCGACCAGCTCGATGAAAACTCACCCCTATTCCATGTGAGTCAGTTGACTTCGATTAGACCAGACCCACCCAGAGAGGAACGTGCCCACGAGGGCACCACCAGATGTTGTAGATAAACCTACTAAAGAAGAAGTTGAGTATATCATAGCTGACCACACCATGGGCTAGCCCATACACCCACTGCACGAGTGGAATACTACTTAGTCAAGTAGAAAGGCCAACCTGAGAGCGAGGCAAGCCGGGAACGGGCTGAGACTTATGATTCGAAGACCAAGTCAGAGACTACTGGACGTCTCGCAGAGCGACTCTCAACGAGGACGTTGAGACTGTTCGAAAAAAAAATATTTTTTGGTTTAATCCGCCTTTACTAAAGATCAAAGAGTACACTTGTACTCCGGATAATAAGGGAAGGGTTTTTTTAATCCAAGTTTGACTCTGATTAGATCCTTAGCGCAAGCGCTAAGTAAGCAAACTACCTTATGTTATGTAAAAACCGAGGAAAATAACGTAAAGTAGAAACGAACAAGGTCTTACGGCACGATCACTATATCTTTTCTTTTCCTTTATCTTTCCTCTATGGAAAGAGGGGATGATACGTGGCGTGGTATACCTGATCGTTTAGTCAACGAGACGTACGTAAGTCGACATAGCTCCATGTATATGTTCTTTGGAGCTAGAACCAATCAGAAATGAAATAATGGTAAGCCTAGGGCGACGAACATGGCTCAAGAGTGTCTATACAAAGCCCTTCTCTCTTCACTCAAAGAGGCAATGCACCCTTTCTTTGAATGGTACTTGATTCATAAAGAATGAATCTTTTGAAGTTATACGGACTTTCTAAAAAAAAATGCTACGCTCCGCGTGTCACGAGATAAGGAGCGTTCTAATCGAAGAGTCATACCTCTCGGACTTATTACAGTAAGGCCAATGCACCAGCCAGCCAGTGTGGTGGCGAACACGCTGTGCTGTAAGCTAAGCTGTTCCTTGTAGACGTAGAAGATATAGAAAGTGTGCCGTGCGTGATTCATAAGATTCTATAGTATATTATTTCACTTAGCCCGCCTCTCCCATGACTTTCCGGACCAACCAACCCGGATCTGCCCTCGCAAGTCTTCTCTGCATTTTGGGAGCAGAGCATGCAGCAAAATCGAGCAATGGATCTTAGAGAATTCCACTTTAAAGCACGACTCTTTCTATTTCTGCGCTGGCATTTGAATTGTCTCCCTTCCTCTTTCAATCGAAAGACTCGATGCAGATAGCTCTGGTGGCCCCCGCTTCTGCCTCTATCAGGCGGCGACAGAACCCACCTCCCCAGCCACAGTATGGAGGAGCTGCTCCTTAATCCGCACTACAACCAATAAAAATTTTCTCCAGATCGATATATGATGCTAAACCGAGACCGAGATAGAGAGAGGGCTTCCCCTTTGTTGTCTCTTCGAGACAAAAGCACTCATATGAATGGTGCTAATTCCCATGTTCTTTCTAGTCTCGTTTGGTTTCGAGAGCATCCCTCTCCCCGTCCCTTACTCCTTCTTTTGAAAGCCGTCATCCTGGATTTTCTTTTCGTATGCCGGGGAAAGTACCTCACCTTTATACATTCATTTTTATTCAAATTTCCTCCTCGGGTCTCTATAAAACAGAATGAAAAGCCCGGGTGGAAGCACAAAAGGAGAGAGGAAAAGTAGAAAGGGGGGAAGAAGTCTAGTGCTAGTTCTTACTGACACTTCTTTATCGAACTTTCATTTTTTAGTGGTTTCTTTGTTCTCTTATTTATTTGGATTGAATGAAAGAAAGAAAAAACTTCCCTTTCTTTCTCTTCTTTTTATCCCTTCGACGAATTTCGGCTATGACCAATGCCCCACTAGCTGAATAGGCGTAAGAAAGCTACCTGAAAAAAGGCAAGGTGCACCTTGGATTGAACTTGACGAATTGCATTTTGCCGGAGATATTTTTTTAGTTAGAAAGATTCTCTATTGGAAATTTAAAATAAAGAAAATAAAGGCTCCTAGCAATGGGAGGAAGGGGGCCCCAATACTTTTTCATTCAGGGGGGGGAGACTAGCCTCATTACTTCCCACTGGGCGAGAGGTGCACCTAACCCACCTACCCACTCATCAATCACGGTGTTCAGCTGACTTGCACTGATAGACCCCTATTGTATTGGAATTAGGCGCCCATCTTTTTACTGTTGTCAATTAATCTCTTCAATGTTCGATTCTACTCTATGTTAGAACAATGGTATTTTGATCTAAGTGGTCTTATTCTTTCTCCCGTGCTAGGAAGCATTACTCCTCTTTTCATTCCAAATTCAAGAATACGGCCGATACGATTGATTGGTCTGTGCGCCTCTCTTATTACTTTTTTGTATCCCCCTGTTCTTCGGATACAATTCGATCCTTCTACGGCCAAATCTCAATTTGTGGAAAGCCTTCGATGGCTTCCTTATGAAAACATCAATTTTTATTTGGGTATAGACGGTATCTCTTTATTCTTCGTGATATTGACCACATTTCTGATCCCTATTTGCATTTTAGTGGGTTGGTCTGGTATGAGAAGTTATGGGAAAGAGTATATTACAGCATCTCTAATTCGTGAATTTCTAATGATCGCCGTGTTCTGCATGCTGGATCCTCTACTATTCTATGTTTTTCCCGAAAGTGTGCCAATCCCTATGTTGTGCGGAGCTGAGCATCCTCTATTCGCTGGGATAAAGCTTTTCCTCTGCAGGGGCCTTGTGCAGTAAACCCCCTACGGGCGGTCGTCCGTCGTCGTAAAGTAGTCCCCGCGAAGCTTTCGGGAAGAGGGGTAGTCTTGTGTGTAAGCATAGCATTTCTGGTCGAACCCGCCCAACCCAACTAAGAAGAACCGAACCTGACAGACACATCTTTTTCCTTTTGGGAGGGTACTCCGAGTAGTGGGTACCTCGTAGGACCTCGACCCGCCTACTCGGGTCTTGTATGGATATGCAGGAAGGGGTGCTCCTAGGTGTGTGTAGGGGTTGTGTTTGTTCGCGAGAATGGATTCCTCGTCAAGTCAGTTTGGGGGGTGTGGACACACTTGCGCGAATTCGGGTAACGGCTACAAGGGATAAATCGAAAGGAAACTGTACCCGACCAGGGATGGACGTAAACTCGTAAGCTACCGAGGGTAGGGATAATCGTCCAGGTCTTATTGTGAAAGAAAAAAGCCGCCCCGCCACAGCAGGCGGGTTGCTTCCTCTGTCGTCGCCGGCGAGCTCTTGGTGAGGAGACCTTAGGATAAGTTGCTAAAACAAACGGGGGAGGGGAGGATCGACCCGTTCAGTAGAATTCCGAAGAAAGACTGTTGGCAGCAGGTGGAGACATTTTTTTGGCCCCTTCAAAAGGAAATGCGGGCAGGGTAGAGCTCGGCAGAGGGTTCGAGAATAGGGTAGGGTCCTTAAGATTCAGATAAGAAAAGAGTTCCAAACCTTTATGCATGCACCTCCGTACAAGTGCTGCGTACAAGTTCCGTTCAGAATGATTGGGAAAGATCAAACCAATTTGAACCGCTCACATCACAGTAGTCGTAGCGTAAAGGCCGTAAGTCGAGGGGCAGCCATAACATAAGGCTCTTCCTTTCACACCTCTCTCTCTATCTATAGATAGAGAGAGATCCGCTGCGTGAGCAACCCGACTGTGCCTTACATGTGCTCTACAGGCCGCACTCCATCTTTCTTCCCCTTTTTTCTTTTGATTTGGAAGACGGGCGTTGCGTTCGGTTCGAAAGGCATGGTTTTCAGTATGTCTCCAGATAGGGCCCCACTAGTCCGGCTAGCTAGTGAGCGGTTCTTTCGGGCGGGCATCTACTGCAACGCAAGCACCATTGTTCGCCACCACCCGAGAAGCAAAAGATTCGAGAGTCCAGGCTGAAAATACATGCATAGATAGTGGTCTAATGCCAAGGCCGACGACGGAAGCTCGGGACGGAGCCGTATGAGGCGGAAGTCTCACGTACGGTTCTCTGAGAAGGGAGTGGCTACCTACTGGAGCTTCGACCAACCACCACCGGTCAATTCCGCTTTGGGGCCACCCCTTACTCTACCATTATTATAGGGGTATGGGGTTCGAGACAAAGAAAGATCAAGGCAGCATATCAGTTTTTCCTTTATACTTTACTTGGATCTGTTTTTATGCTATTAGCTATTCTGTTGATTCTTCTCCAAACAGGAACCACCGATTTACAAATTTCATTAACCACAGAATTTAGTGAGCGGCGCCAAATCTTTCTATGGATTGCTTCTTTCGCCTCTTTCGCCGTCAAAGTGCCTATGGTACCAGTTCATATTTGGTTACCCGAAGCTCATGTAGAGGCACCTACGGCAGGATCCGTCATCTTGGCAGGAATTCCTTTAAAATTGGGAACCTACGGGTTTTTAAGATTTTCAATACCCATGTTTCCCGAAGCGACACTTTGTTCCACTCCTTTCATTTATACTCCAAGCGCGATTGCTATAATATATACTTCCTCGACCACTTTAAGACAGATCGATCTTAAGAAGATCATAGCTTACTCCTCAGTAGCTCATATGAATCTGGTGACTATTGGTATGTTTAGTCGGGCGACGGCCGTTAGGTCACCTATTTTGAGTTATGGACACACAAGGCCAAAACATGTGTGCCGGGCGTGCGACCCATCAACCTACTAGCAATGGGGGAGAAAACATAGCATGTCGCAATAAAAGCTTGATTCGAGGCGTCAGCAATGCCGTCTGTTCCAAAAACAAAAGCCCCTTAGCGCCCCGGGACGGGAGTGGAGGGCGGCCCTACGCGCAGGCAACAGCAGCACCGGCTCTACGAAAGTAAGAATCGAATATCGAATCTTTCTGTTGGCTTTCCCCGTGAATAAGAATTCAAGGGCGTGAAGCGAGTGCTTCTAGCTGCTTCGCCTTTATTATGGCGGCTATGTTTTCGCGGCGGAAATGAACGAAAAGCGATATGAACGTGCTATTTTCAAATCGATTGATAGATAGCCTTATCTGTTCTGATAGATCGAAAGAGATAGAGAGGGAATCTATCAAGAATAAGGGGAAATCCCCTATTTCTATCTATTGATGAGACAACTATCTTTTCATGATCCATCAGAAAAGAAAGAAATCGATATGTATCTGATGGAGTCTACATCGTACATAGAGCGCCCAAGCGCTTTTTAGGCCAGCTCAGTTCTCTTATCCATCGGTCCAATGCACTGGGCTCATCTCATGGAGGGAAAAGCCAAAATGTAGTTGTCTTGTTCGCCGCCTCGACGCATTCCCTTCTCTCCCCGGTATCGTCCCACACAGAAAGAAAGAGCGCAGAGCCCCGGCCCGACCTGTAGGTCCGCTAACGTAAAGCGAGGAGTTGAGCCTGAACTAGCGAACCGAAGTCACTTTCGGAACCATACTTCCTACAGCTAAGATGTGTCCAGCCCAGCGGGAACGCGCAGCGCAAACGAACGTGAGCTGCTATACCGAATCCCCCGCTGGCCATCGGGGACCGAGTGGTAAGGCCATGATATGCAGGGGAAAATCTCACTCATTCTTCCATTGGGGACAGGTGCACGAACGACAACTCCAAACGTCACACATCCGCCGCCTACCTACCGTTTAGGTGGCACCAGCGAGATCCAGCTAAGGTAAGGTCGTGTCGCGGCTGCTCCACTCCGCTGCGGTCTGATGAACTGAACTTCGTTGCCTTCCCGCCCGCGAAGCGAATGGGCGCTGTGCCGTGGGTCAGTTTCGGGACGGAGAGTGAAGAGAGACCAGAAGAATGATTCATTTGGATCGACGAGCTTTTTCAGCCCAAAAACTAAGAATCTATGGAATGTTTGTCTATCCATGAACATCTATTCTATCTCTATATCTAGGGGATCTCTCTATACATATAAAATGGCATGATATGATCGCCTTTGTTTGATATGTTCATTCAGTACCAATACAAACTAAAACTACGCCAAAGTGGAAGGGCCACTATAGAAGCTAGAAGTAGCTAGCCTATAGTAGTCGGCCTAACCAAAGCGTCACGACAAGATCAAATTAGCCTTATGAATTGAATCTTAAGTAGGGGGCTTAGCCCGCCCGCCTACCAATCAAAGAGGCTGAGAGTAAGCGTAAGCTCACCCGTAAGCTCTTCGAGCTTCCCTTCATTCGCTTCGCGGGAGCCGCACAGCACATAGCTGGAAGTCAGAGGGCCCATACTACCTGCCTAACCCTTCGCTCCGAGGGACCGTAGATCGGAAAGCGCCTTCTAAAGCACCCCATTCATCCAAAGAGAAGGGAAGGGGCCTATTTATTTGCATGACCTCTGCAGATTTCACCCTATCTACACCCGGAGCCACTCCCCTAGCGGTCCTGCCACCACGCCGCAGAACGGGAGCTCGTGTGGAACCTTTTATTTCTGGCGTAAGAGCGGTAGAACGTAACAAAATATTACGGCCGCCTAGCAGGGGCCGGAGGTACGGTAAACTCGGCCAAAAATGACACCCGAAGGGCCCGACGCGCACAATCCTATCCTATCCGAGTCCGAGTTTACCCCTTGCACTTCGGACAGCCATCTGTAGCATCATAAGGAGGACCTCCCTTTCGAGGTAGAAAAAGAGTACGGTACATAGGAGGTTGGTCTTTCTCAACGTGGTGTATAGCACGAAAAACCTTTCGATACAAGATAAGGCCGTTCAAATGAAAGAAAAAAATTCTTCCTTTTTTTCTTCTTTCTCTTTCCCCCTCGGGATTCTGGAGGGAGGGGAAAGGCTTGGGCCTACCTATCCCGATAGGACCCCATAAAAGAACGGGAGCTGTTGAGAGGTTCCATATTGCCGAGACGAAGGGCAGCACTTCTGTACGTGATCGTAGTATGTCACGTCGTCTCGTCCCCGCTGCATCGAAGAGTACCTATGCACTATGTTCCGATTCACTGATAAGGAAGATAGAGTTGGGGTGGGGGTCTACGATGTGATACTCAAGTATGACCCGGGGAGATACATGCTAACTATGGGTAGGAAGCAGGAACCTTTATGTAAATAATTTAGGGGGGTTACAGATCTCTTATACTACCATCGATCGACAGAGCGGAACGACCAGAAAAAAGAAGTGAAGTTAGAAAGCCGTATGATAGGTGGTAACTATCTTGTACGGTTCGGGGGGTAATCGGCGTACTCCGATCAGTGGGGGGGAATCTTTGGCTCTATCGAACATACAGGGAATTGGAGGTAGCATTCTACCGATGTCAAGTCATGGACTGGTTTCTTCAGCCCTTTTTCTATGTTTGGTGTTCTATATGACCGACATAAGACTCGACTTGTTAGATATTACGGAGGTTCAGTGAGCACCATGCCGAATCTCCCTACCATTTTCTTCTCTTCCACTTTGGCCAATATGAGTTCACCTGGTACTAGCAGTTTTATCGGGGAATTTCTCATCTTAGTAGGAGCTTTCCAAAGAAATAGCTTAGTAGCGACATTAGCAGCGCTTGGGATGATTTTAGGCGGGCCTATTCCCTTTGGCTATATAATCGTGCGGTTTCTGGGAATTTAAAACCCGATTTCCTCCATAAATTCTCCGATCCAAATGGCAGAGAAGTTTCCATATTTATACCTTTTCTTGTTGGAGGGGCGACCGTCCGTTAAACTACCAAAAAAACAAGGGTAAACCAATGTGATCATGACATTGTAGGTGCTTGCGATGGGACGGATGCGACTTCCCTCAGTTGGTTTGGGTGGCATAGCCCGTTGCAGAAGTCCCCCCCCTTTTTTTTATCCATTTCTTTACTCTTTAGGGAGCCAAAGCTTGACTTTATTTACTAAACTAATAAAAAAAGGCTCGCGCTAGGCGCTTACCTTTTTTGGCTGAGCCGTATCTTGCTGGGTGGGACCGATAGAAAAAAAGGACGGGTGGCGCATGGTACTTCTCGACCCTGTCTCCGAGGGACAGTTGAACGAGCGACTCATGAATGCTGCCGGGTTGGACGAGCCAATAACTCGAACGCGTTCGGTCTTTTTTTTTGAGCAAGAATCACAGCCTTACCTTATCTTCACCATGATACGGACTCCAAGTTCTTATGGCAGAGCACGAGGAGATTTATCATCAATATGATGATGGGAATGGAAACCAGAAGCACGACTGGGGTCTTCGTGGTCCAAGATAATCAAACCATCAGTAAGAGTAACGTAAGCATGAGACTTTTTGGTAGTACCGGTGAACCAGATGGCCGCGGCGATGGAATCTGGGACGGAGGACTTGTAGTATCTCTCTAGATCTGGCAAAAGCGAAAGAACCCCTAACATAATTCGAATGGAGGCTGAGCCCACTCTGGCCTCGCAGGGCAGGCCCCTGTGGTTGCGAGCTGGAGCTGCCATAGCTTATGGCTAGAGCAATGGGAGGGCCCCAGCAGAGAGCAAAGTAAGGATAACGAGCGCTCCGCCCGCTTGGCGGGCGGCAGGGGCAGCGGCAAGTGCTTGGTAGGCCAACCCCAGTGAACCGGGCGGGGCACTCGAAGAAAGGGGGCACACTAAGCAAGTACGAGAAATTGGCCCCGCGGAGCTTTCTTAAAAGCAAGGACCACTACGGGAGGTCAAACCAAGGACCTATGGAAGTCGGGGCTCGTCCCCGGTCAATATTGGATCAAACAATAGGGGGCCGTAGCACTGACCCTTTTTTGATTCAATACAATAGGGTAAAAGATCGTACAGTTCCCTACCGAGACAAACTCTCAACGGATCCTCGGCGCGCTGGGCATACCTCTTCCGCGCGTCTTTCTCGTGGCGGGAACAGAACAACAGGGAAAGACCCGGCCGACCGGCCAGGGCGAGCTTTATTTATTTAAGAGAGAATGGGAAGTGAGTCGAAAGGCTTCCGTTTCCGTTCTTGGTTTGGGGGCTTTCGGGCCCCTCTCGATCTTTTTCGTAGTTGAGAAGGGGGAAGGAGTCTAAATCAATGAACATTAATGAACCATCATTGATGGACGTTGCACATGACACGAGAAATTCGACTCAAGGTCCGGCGCTAATAGAAGTTGCTTACTTTCCTAGTAGCGAAGGAAAAGGGCAGGGCTTTTTTCGTAGTAATAGTGGGCGGGTCTCATGAGATCTATGCCGGCCGTCTCCATCAAACGAAGGTCGAAGGACCATTCAATTCATTAAGGGGCATAGCGGCGACCTCGCCTGGCGCCATTCCCGGACCTAGCAGCAGACGGGCGGGCCGTGCCTGAATTCAGACCGGACCAGACTCTTCTTTCTTTGAGCTGCTCCCACGCACGCAGACCGGAAGATCTCACTTGTCCTGGACTGGAACAAGTACGTAGAGATCTTCGTGGGACCGTGGAGGGAGTCTCAATCGGTCTTTTCTAGGATTCCTTATCACACCACACATGGAGATTTTTCCATTGATAGATAAGAGGCCCCCTTGAACAAATTCTTAAAGGTTAGGTTACTACCTGCTTCTACGGAAGAGGTTGACTTTGTACCACCCGGAGGTCATATAGATCGGAATCCGGAGCGATAAGAACGAAAGCCCTACCCACAGCTACAACTACTGGCGCTTCAAAAGGCTTAGATTCTAAGGGCGCTACTGAAAGCCCTTTTTTAGGTCGTCTAATAAGGTAGGTGTAAGCCCCGAAAGCCTTTGGTACTTCGGTAGGGCGAGCAGCCCTTAAACCAAAAAAAAGTGGAACCCTTCCCCTATTTATTTTATGCATTTCATTCTCTATTTGGCCCACTTCAAAGAAAATGAGAAAAAGGGGTCGGTCAATAGCATAGCTCTTTCTTTCCCCGGTCTCCTTTCGGAGGAGAGGCCTTCGCATTCCTAATCCGGTAGGGTCGGACGGCTTTGTTTGCCCCAGCTTGGCAAATCGCATCCCCGCACAACGACGCGCCCCTTACCGTTCTCGCTTAGTGTTTCAACGGCTGGGAAGGCAGTCGTAGAAGCAAAGCCTATCGCCACGCCGACCATCAAATACGAGATTGGGCTCCTTCTCAAAGATTTGATGGAATGGCCCAGCCCAAAAAAGGAAAGTTATAGTACGCGATGCGTTCCATTTGTACGAATCGCGAACATACCACGCACGACCGGACGTAGAGCCACTAAGAGCTGGCAGACCAGGCCGGGCGCAGGTTCCAGATCCGAAAAGTCGAGTCTCGGATCAGCCTAGTGCACCAACCACGTGGTACGACGGGCACTCAAAGACCTGGCGAATGATGGCCCACTCCACCCAAGAGCGCTTATGTTATAGGGGAACTCGTGGCTGGAAACAACCCTTATGGTTTGTTTTGATATCCGGCAGGAATAATAAAAAAAAAGTCCAGGTTGGTTGGTGAGCCTAGTGATAGGAGACTATCTAGCTTGGTTCGGAGAGCACTTGTTGGGTTAAAGATTTTTTTGTTGCTAAATGTTACGGCCTAAATGCTGAACTATTGACCCTACTTGTTTGGATGGGTGTTCACCCCAAAGTGTTCCCGGACTGCATGCATACATCCGTAAGTAACTTAGTGCAACATGGCAAATTTCATTGAGAGGAATCAGCAAAGAAAAGAAAAAGAGGTCAACAACATCTTAATGTATTTTGAGAGATTGTCCTGGGGCTGAGGAGTGTGAATCTTTTTTAGCCAAGAGCTTGACCGGGTGAACCAGCATATAGTGCAAAGCGCCTTTTCGGAAAAGTCCAGTTCAAGACAAAGAAAGGGAAAAGCCCAATTCCGTATCCAAAACGCATGACCCCGATCCGACCTCTTATTCAAAAGCCAAGGATCACGGTGTGAAGACAGGTCATTGGAAGAGAGCAGAGGTACGAGAGGAAAGGAAGACTCTTACCATCGATTCCATTGTTCTTTGTCACTGAGGTCCAAACAGGCCAGAAACGAAAATCAGATGACGATGATGGTCTGCCTAACTTGAATTCAGCTATGGATTCCAATAAACGTGTTACCAGACCTTCCTTATCGGCGGAGATTGGGTCCGGCCAGTCCCTAGGTCTCCATGAATTGCCTCGTTTGGAACTGTCGAGGGCTTGGGAACCAAAAGTTCGAGCTCTCCGTGAGCTCATTCGTAAAGAAGATCCCTCCCTAGTGAAACTAAATGTAAACTGGGGAATATCTAAAAGTGAAAACAATCACTCAGGTTGTTTGGAATTGCATTGCGGGGGAAGTGAGGGCTAAGTCAGGAGGGCTGGCACTCTTGTGGGAGAAGGAGGTTTCGGTGGTAGTTCAGAGCTATTCCCAAAGGCATATTAATGCTATTGTAGAAATTAGCGATAATCAACCTAGATGGAGATTTACAGGGTTTTATGGATAGCCGGAAACAGCAAAAAGGAAGGGGGCTTCTCTTAGGGAAAATTGGCAACTTCAGGACTTAAGGGATGCCTTAGATAATTGCAGGTTATTTGACCTGGGGTGCATATGGTATCAGTATACGTGGTGCAATCGTAGAATGACTACTGGCACAACTAAAACTAAGGAGAGACTGGACAGAATTGTGCTACACAAGAATGGATTTCTCTCTTTCCTGGAGCAAAGGTTATTCCTTTCTTTTCTCATCGTTCGGACCACATTCCCATTATTTTGAGGACTGTTGAGCAGAGAGAATTGGCTCATGGGTCGAGTAAGAAGAAATTAAAATTGGAAGCTATGTGGGTGAAATCAGACGAGTGTGAAGAAGTAATTAGACAGCAATGGGACTTAGATGCTGATGGGAACGCTGCTCATAGGGTTTGGGAGAAAGTTAAAGCTTGCAGAGTGGGCTTGATTAATTGGAGTAAGTCTGCTTTTGGGAACAGTAAGAAGAATTTTTAGTAATTAAAGGAAAAAAGAAAATGGATTGGAAGAGTCCGACTTACTAGGTTTAGGAAGCCTACCCTAGTTCGCATTGTCTCATCTTAAAAGATAGATCCGATTGGATCCTCCGGGGCGACCTGCTATTCCCGCTGAGAAGTGTGTTAACTATCATTCATTCCATCTATGCTCTCCTGTTAAGACTCTTTCAGACCTTGCTTTTGCCTTGCTTGATGCTCCGATCGAGCTAGCTATGGGCCAGAGCCAGAACTCGTATCCACCAAAATCACATAGAACACGAGGGCCAGGACGAAATCAGAGCTCCCCAAAGCCGGGAGCGAGGACCGGAGCTCGAAAACAAGCCTTGAATTCTCATTCAATAAACAGAAAAGCTACCACAGACAAGCTATTTGAAGAAGAGAAAGAAGAGCGGAAAAGAACTTCTCTAGTAGTCCACTTAGATCTTCACCCATCACCTCCCCAGAACTAGTCATTGCTGATTTCCTCAACTGGATAGGATTCTATTTGATAGAAGAATGGATGGAACCAGAGCTTGATACACTACTATCGAAAAATTCCACTTCACTTTCTTTCTTTTCCATTCGCGGGTTCAGATCTTGAAAAGAGGCATATCGGTCGAAGGAATCATCTTTCAACGGCTACTCAGTTGGCTATCCCTTTAAGGATCGGCCTATCCACCCACTATTTTTTAGGAGGATTTTTAAAAACCTCGGCTTCATGATCCGATGTGCTGAACTACTGAACGTAAAAGTTCGACTATTCCTCACTCGACTTCCATTCCACCCGCCCTGCTAGTCACATCAAAGGCATTCATTCCGGAGTTCTTTGTCGATAGGGAAGAAGGGCAAGCAGGTCCCCAGAACGGTCTCAGAGTACGCAAGTCTGACTTCGATTGGAGAAAGAGGTGGGGTTAGGCCAGTAAGGCTAAAGCTGCTAATGAAATTCGTAAATGCACTGAGGTTACCCCTAACCAGCTCTCTGACATCGATAAGATCCCTTGTGAGGCACCTCTTTATCTAGATGGACTATAGAATGCTGTTCAAGATGATGGCTCTTGGCAAAGTCCCCGGACGCTTCCCTTTTTAGATGCTTCAGCCAGTTCTGGCGAAGCCATATCATAACATTCTCGAAAGCTAAGCTCTTCTCGATCATGAAGTCAAGTCGAGCCAGATTCTGAGCAGAAAGCAGTGGGTAAAGCAGCCATTGAAGCAGTCACATTATAGATTAGATTCATATCTATATTCTGGGCTTCGTGATCGAGCCGACTTAAGTTTAGTGATCGATCTGAGTAGTCGGTCTTAGCTTCTAAGCGCTAATTAATGAATCAACATGGACCCGAATTCCATCCATTTTGTTTAGTCATTCCTCTTCTTATGTCGGTTGCTAAGCCCATACGTAGGCTTTCTTTCCACCATCTTCAACTACGGATGATCGGTCTTTCTCTTAGTGATTGGTCTATATGTTCCTGTTGGCCTAACCGGTGACCGCTGGTACGGCACCATCCCTTAGTTCGATTCAATACCATCTGTTTAGTCAGTCATTACAGGACGGACTTTGGCACACTTTGTTGAGCAGTCGATGGCATTTTCTAAGAGACGAGATCCGATCTACAAATCATCCGTTTTATAAGGGCTTTTGCCATATCTATAAAGTTCAAGAGCATCGATCTCTCCCTCTGATTCACCTCCTTTTCATCTGGATATCCGTCTCAACATGGAGATGTTCCAGCGCCGCTACAACCTTCTTTCGTGCTATGTGCTTGCTCATTCCCGATTGCCCTTTGGTTGAGGGCAAGAAAGCATGAAGCCTGTGTGTGAAAGTGAACGAGAAAGGATGGAAAAAAGGGAAGCAAGTACGGACGCGAACTAACCAGTTGAATCATCTGTGGTCGCTTATTCCTATATCAGTGCGAAAAACCATAACTATTGGCTTTAGCCACACACCAATGTGAGAATTCCAGCTCGTGTCTAATCAGACCTTATCTTATAAAATACCAATACAGGAGCAGCCTAACCTTGGCAAAGGGGGCGCTTAGGTGGGGGATCATTTGAAAAGACTACGTCTTGCGGTGAGAGAAAGGGGAATCATCAATTTATTCATTCCAACCTACGGAAAACTAAGGTGATTTCGACTATCTCCTCGCTAATAAGACTTTTTTCTTGTCCTTCTCTTCTAGTTTCAAATAGTTGTCTTCAAATGGATTTGGAAGATCAAACAGAGGTCTCATCGGTCTATCGACCGGTATACAGCTTGTATAGTCGTCAATTAGTTGGCTTACCATTCCATTATTTGTTTTGTGGTGAAGGACAAAGGCTGGGGTTTTCCAACTGACCCGAGCGAACCCGTGATTCCTCTTAGTAATAGAGGTTGCTTGAGCTGCTCCTGATGTCGGGATTGGATCTCATCCAGAAAAAAGACAGAAAAAGAGGTTTCGAGCTCTATATTCCGCTTCTTCTTGTCGAACAGGCATTGGGCCAATTGGGACTCTCTTCGGCTCGGGTCTGAGATAAGATAAATTAGCAATCCCCTTTTATCAGAACCCATGTGTAGCTCTTGAGCCTTCTCTGAAAAGTGTGACTAAGTCAGTCATTCCAAGACGGACAGAAAAGCCATAAGCGATTTTTAGAAGCAGTGAGAGAAATGTCATTAAGAAGGAATGGTGGAACTGATTTCTTTCTATCAATTCCGGGAAAATAACTCCCTTCACTAGAAGCGGATGGTGTTCTTGATCAAAGTCCGAGCTCTGTAAGCACGAAATAAGGTTTATGCGGGGCTGGAACCGCCCTTTATTGTGCTACATCAGTACAACCATTAGAGCCTAAAAAAAAGGGTAGCATAGCTAAATTCCTCACCGAGATGACTTTCTCTCGATCAGAGCGAGCATCTTTGTACGAAAAAGGTCTTAGTGCTATAATTGAGCGAGCCGTGGATTAGAAATAGTAGCAACATTTAGCTGATCGCACAACCAAGCCAACTATAAATAAATAGAAATATGTAAGTGCCTATTTTTGGAGACTTAGCTCAATGGCTAACAGTAGAAGTGTTCTGAGTTAGTCACAGGGAAACCCCAAGCTCTTTCGAACTTCTGACTCTATAAACTGAACTTGTCTGGCTTGCTTGTTTAGCTTGGCCACTCTTTGAATGTGTAAAGTTCGAACAAAGAAGAGCCGGGTCGATGGCATCAAAAAGACGCTTATCTATAGCCGGAAAGGAAAGATGTGAAATCATGCCACCTTAAGCACAGATTCAAAAGAAAAAAAGATGGAGAACGAACCAGAACTGGAGCTCATTGAACACAACCCTGTGTTTCAAGCTATCGTGTCCGTCGCTGTTTATGAAAAAGCGTTCAAATGGCATGCCTATCGACCACCAAGCGCGAACTACCGATCCAATCCTCATGTGCGATCATATATTCGATTTCTTTATTATTTCTTAAGTGGTGGACGCAAACAAGCGCAAGGCTAAGGCCAGGATAGGTCGAGGACAAAGAGCACCTATCCAATCGAAACAATATGCTTCTATACGCAACGCAATTTCTCGTGTCAAAGTTCCACCTTCCTCCACCGCTAAATGTGGCCTGCGACCACGGGCTTGTGTGCGGTGCGAGATTGGATTCTAGAATCCCGGGCTTACTACGGCAGCAAAAGAGAAAACAGAGACGGAACCTTCCCCCTTCATGCTGTACAAAAGCGGCCAGCACAAGGTCAAGGCGAAGACGGAGCAGCACTCCCTGGAGATGATCCTGGCGAAGAACGAACCATTACCATTCTAAGGAGGGGGAAGCGCTACTATATATCTCTTTCTTAAGAAGCTATTTCTAAGTTCCACTTTCCATTAGCCGAAGTCGAATGATCGCCTGGCATTAGCGCCATCCTACCGTCTCGTTTATGAGCTTGCATCTTGTACTTCTCCTGCCTCTGAAGGACCGGACCAATGACGGAAACTGACCAATGATATAAGCTCGGAAACTGGGAATAGGTTCGGGGTCTAGCTATTGATCATAGTAAGCTGTCCTTAAGGGCTTCGATCGGTCCATATCAAGAAAGTAATTCCGCTTATGGCTAGCGAGCACTTTCTTTTGGTGAATATCCGGCGAATGAAATAACCATTGTAAAAGCTAGAGATGAATGCCCAGCACTCTCGGACTGATCATCTTGCTGCAAGAAAGCAAGCTTAGGAATGAATCGGGTCTATGTGCTAGTTGTTTGGTCATAATTGTGGGTAGGGCCCTTTAGAGCGCTTAGCAGTGACGCTAGGGAGATATCACTTATTAGAATATTGGACCGCCCTTGAACTCAATTCGAATAAACTAGTTTTGGGCACCTTTCGGAGCGAAGAAGATTACCTGCGGGGAGCCCCCTCCCACTATTTCCTTGTTCCAACATGCCTTTCTCTATGGTGGACGGAAAAACAAAGACGCATGGCTGGCTTAAAAAGGGCATAGGATCTTGTAAGCAAGCTACCTGACTAGCACGCAGAAATACATTGAAATCAAAGCTAATCCAATGGAAGGAGAAGCTCAATTATAGTCCTTTACTCTAGAAAGCAATCAGTAGACGAATACCCGTAGATCAGTAGCCTTTACTTCTCGATTGCGCTGGTAGTCTTTGTTGTTACCGCGCCAATAAATGTGCTAAGCGTTTCAAAACGTAGTAGTATTCTGTTCGTGAGACATGGGAAAAAACACTTCTTCTTTGGTTTATGTTGCGAAAAGTGGAGTTCCCTATGGGAAGCAAAGTCGCTAGTCAACAGCTTATTATCATAACCTATTTACTCTCAAGTCAAGTCTGTAAGCTGAAAGAATTGTAGCTGCTAAGGTCCTTCCATCACTCATCCATGAAAGATATAGATTTGCCTTACGAAAGAGTTCTTTTCTTTTGAATCTCAGAACTCCTTTTTGACTTCTTCATTCTCCTCGAACAAGGCCTCTTTGAAGCCCGAGTTAAGACAAAGGAATGGTCTCACTCAGGGGGAAGGGGCCTTCCTTCAACAAAGAAACTGAGCGCATTGACATCGAAGAAGAGTCCATCCACGGGGAGTGAACCAATTCTATTATATGAGGCCGCCCAACGGAAAAAGAAGTGGAAGTGGACCTCTCACTAATGTGTATACGTGGGTAATATTTAGCTATGAATCCTGTCTACTCACCATGGCAGAGAACCCAGGATTTTATATCCCGCCTGGCCCGGGAACAGAACTGGGGTAGTCAAAGCCGGAGGGTGTCATTCCGCCTTCTCTTGTCACTGATGGATAGTTCGCCTCTGCACCCACTGCTTCTTCGGATGCTTCTCCACTGGAAAGGAGGAATGAACTGAGACTCGACTCGAAGTGGACCCATTCGGTCGGTCTCGGCTTGGTTCCGTTAATGGTTGAAATGGATGATTTTTGAAGCACCCTTTCCTCTTTTTATACACGGCGTTGGAGCTTTCCCATTAGAGATCGTACCCGCGATCGAAGGAAAGTGAGATTTGTACAAATATAGATAGTAGGAGATAAGAAGTTGTTCAAGTACTCATCAGAGGTTCTTTAGATGCCGAGATGTTCTTTAGGAAGATAGAAGGAATGAAGAACGAAAGCTTACAAATGAGATATTTAGAGTCCTAGCATTGCTTAACTTTCTTCTCTTACGATATTTCTGTCTTCTTAGATGAAAATGGTACCACTCCTTCCCCTTACATCCCTTAACTCTGAGCTATCTAGCCGAATCGATCAGACTCAGTCCCATCGCAGTATGGTGGATATTTCGGAGATAAGTCAAGTTCAGTAAGAAATTGGATAGATAGAGAGGGAGGGCTGTTCTTTTGTTTTGTTTCGTGTTGTCAAAGAATTGAAGAATGAAAATAGACGGGTAGATCCTGATTGAATTGATAGGGTCATGTAGGATGAAGGTTCAACTCTATTGGTCTGTTAGGATTCCTCTGCAGCATACAGCACTTCACTTCCACTTGACACCTATCGTAATGATAAAAGGGGTAGTCTCGCCGTGACCATCTCTTGAATTCTCAAAACATCTGTTGCTCCATCCCCCCCGGGGTCAGATAATCAGTCGTGGTCTCTGCGTGCTTTCGACGGCTCTGTGGAAGTTGGAATAGGACCTGTTGGTGGTTTAAAGGTCAAACCATTAGGACTTTAGTCAAGTCAAGATAGTATGACTTTGGTTCCAGAGATAGCGATTCGGCTATTCTTATTCCTTTACTTTGAATCAAGGTCTTTCCAGAGGAAGGGGGAAGCAAGCAAAGCTAGCCACGGATCGGAGGGGAAAGAGTCTTGTAACTGAAGTAGACTACCGAACGGGTGTGGGGAAGAATCTCGCCAAAGGAACTACCTTTCTGATTCCTCTCCAAGCTCAAGGGATTCGATTCTCTTTTAGGCTAGGTAAGACCGAGAACTCGATTTCGGGTGAAGCCTTAGTAGTCGCTGGTGGTGGAGGAAAGGCTTTTAGTGGTCCAGTGAAGGTTGAATCTTAGGAGATTGAAGATTGAGAAAGCTTTCTCTAGCAGGTAGAATTAGGAACTATAAGAAGAAGAGAAAGTCCTTATCCTTATTTATAAACGATCGATTTGCCCAGAATCAGTCCTAGCCTATGCCTTCGTCTTTCTTTCGATGATCAGACCGCAGGCTTTCTAATTCCAATTAAGGGGAAATTCCCCCACCCAAAAAGCGTAGAGCCTTAGTGACCCGCGTGTCATAAGCTGGTAATCAGTGAAAGAGCAAGAACTTTCAGGTGAAAGACCTGAACTCGAACTCAGTAGGAAGACGCACGACAGAAGCTTCCCGAGCTGCTGCCTTTACCTTAAACGCTTTAAAGGAGGGGTCGCTAGCACATTAGAATGCGAGTTCGGATGGGAATAATAAAAAATTAGATTTCGTGAGATTAGCCGTCTATTAGGAATAATATAGGAATAAGCGGTCCTTGCAAGAATGCCTTCCGCTGTCGGTTATCAACCCACCCTGAGTACCTATACAACGGTGGTCCTTATGAACTAATTGTTCTACACTTCTTACTTGGTCTAGCTTGTTACATGGGTCGTGAGTGGGAGCTTAGTTTCCGTCTGGGTATGCGACCTTGGATTGCTGTTGCATATTCAGCTCCTGTTGCAGCTGCTACCGCTGTTTTCTTGATCTACCCAATCGGTCAAGGAAGTTTTTCTGATGGTATGCCTCTAGGAATTTCTGGTACTTTCAACTTCATGATTGTATTCCAGGAAAAAAACCTTATGCACCCATTTCACATGTTAGGCGTAGCTGGTGTATTCGGCGGCTCCCTATTCAGTGCTATGCATGGTTCCTTGGTAACTTCTAGTTTGATCAGGGCTTTTCTCACTTTCCATGGATCGCGGGTAGAGGCTCAGTGGAGCTTGAAAGGCTCTGATACCATGTCAGAATTTGAGAGGCAGAGTGTATGAAAGTGTATGTCAATCATGTATTAGCAGTTCGAATATATATACAAGTGTGATTAGGGCTGCTTGCTGTATGCCCTTGTGTATACATATGGAAAGATAGAATTCTTAAATGTAGAGATACAAACAGAATAATAGAATAATGTAATAGTCAACGGAAGATATGTTGCCATATCATCCTTTAGGTGGCACCTTCCCTTCTTTCAGAACCTCGCCATGCCCAGTCGTCACTCTTTTCTTCTTTTCCTCGGCCCCTTAGAGCACCAGCCTTTCTTCCGCATCGAGGTCGCCGTAAGGTGGCGAGCAGCAGATTGGCGTCTTTGCCTCAGGAACTTCTACTGAAGAAAGGCCGCCATCTTTCTTAGCAGCGGGGGAATTGGCGCAACTCGGCACGGCAACAGACTTGAATAAAGGGCCCTCAGGCAAATAGCAGGCTTGGAAAGAGTTGAGGCGCGAGTCAGAACTCTGCCACCAGTCATGGTACATTACTAGTGATGTGGGCTTATAGCCGTTCGGCTGAATTTTACATTTCACATCAGAGATATTTTTGTACCCAAGCGGTGCTCATATCCTGGAAGAAAAGCCTTGCGGGACAACCGACCTAATGAATGAAGTCAGCCTGGCGTCTTCCTCCAAGCAGCATGCATATCAGATAAGGAAGAGCAAACTACAGCGACTGACAGGTGACATTTAAAATTTTAAATAAATTATTAATTATTTATTATAAAATATATTAATTAAATTAATAAAATATTAAAAAGTATAAAAATAATAAAATAATAAAGAAAAGAGAAGAAAAAGAGATGTCGAAGTTGAGAAAAGAAAAAAATGAGAAGTTAAAGATGAGAGAGAAAAGTGAAAAGTTGAGAAAATAATTTTTTTAACTTTTCAGATCACTTGTGACTGCTAAAGTTGTGTATCAGTGACATTTCTTTTCAAATTCTCCCGAAAACCCCCTACTCACCATTCAATGGCATTGTAAAATTACTTTAAATCTTGAACTATATGAACTTTGTTAAATTTTGAAGGGCGAATTACAATTTACCCTACTGTGTGTGTTTACAGAGGAAGAGTCTTTCCTTTAAATACAGAAACTCCACCACCATACCCAAAAGTATCGGGAAAAATACAATTTACTCCCTGTGATATTGCAATGTGCAAATTATTTCTTATAATTTTTTTTTTTGATAATTTACCCTCTACGTTTTTTTAAAATATATTAATTTATCCTCCTGTATTTATTAAAATAAAGCAATTTATCCTCCTATTTAGGGGTAATTTGCCCATTAATTATATGACAGGAGGTAAATTACATTAAACCCACCAAAATATTTGTAAGGAATTCTCGTAACTAAAATTGATTAGGCTGCTGACTAAGCTGTACAAGTGGACCAGCAAACATAGTAAAATTGCAAAGTCAAACAACAAAAAACGTCATTACAAATACCACGACTTTGTTCTTCTTTTGTTTTCTGCACTGTTGATCATCATCGTCTACAACATCATCAACCTCCAAACTCATCCAGCGCCCTTATGCTCAACAAACTGCGTGTACTCGTAAACCCCTATCATGTCGATGGTATTCTCAACCCTCCACCAAAAAACCTGCACAAAATTCTTCTCACCCAAAAGTTCCCCTAGAATTCATCACATTAATCATTCATTTCCGTTTGGGAGTTCTTCGTTAACCACAAAGGCAAAGCCCTTAAACAAACTCCGGATTACCCACAATTTTTACGGGCCATTTAATAAAACTTTAAATGGGTTTCCAGTAAAATCTCGTGGGTTTACTGTAAATGCTCAAAATGGAGGTGATTTCATTCATAACAGGCAGCAAGAAGAAACGGAGGCTCGTGGGAGAGCAGTATGCCTGAAAGGTTCAGAAATTTGACTAAAGAAGCTCCTGATAAGCCTGTTAGGTGGCCTTGGCTCATTGGTATGCTAAATCTTCTCTTTATATGCTATGTTTTTCTGGATTTTTCCCTGCTAATTTATAGTATTTTAATGCATTATTGGTTTTTATGTTAATTACAGAGTTACGAGTGTTGTTTCTTGTTATCAATTTTATTTTAGTTTTTGGAGTTTAGATTCCGAGGACTTTTAGGATGCATATGGGTCTCTCTGTAGTGTCATTTCTGATGTTATGTACAATTATTGGGTAGCTGTGCTGTAAAATGCAATACAGTCGGCTAGTTTATTGAGAAATGAAGTATTGTTCTTCTTTGCTCTTAGTTTGTCTAATGATAAGTTCGGTTCTTGTGTTCTTCTTTGCGGTAGAAATAATGGATTCTTTTTCTTTTGCCACTCTGAACATGAAATTTGCAGTGTGGATATAAATGAAGAAGAATTATGGCCGATGAATACAATTGTCTGCGACAGTTGGAGACTTGCGTCTACATGCAATTTCTTGAATAGGAAGTAGCAAAGAAGATAGGATACTCTCACTCTTTGCTTATTGTGGTGCATACGGTGTTAAAGGAACTATAGATGTTTCTCTGCTTGCTTAATAATGAAATCATATATATTTTTTGGAAACTGCAGCAAGGAACGCTTGATGATCTTCTGTTTACTTATAGTATTATATCATGGGTGTGTCCTCAGAAACTGAATGTGTGAATTCATTCCTGTGAGAACCTCATTTATGGCAATGAGATTACTGACACTTACTAAAAGAATATGCTGAAAACCCTGTTCTGATGGAAAACTAAACCAGTCTCGGCAGTATAAGTTAGGACGGAGTCCAATAGCTCAAGGAAAGGAATCATTGAACATATTATTCTGGTTCTGCTGTTCATCCCTAACTTCTTAGTTTTGGAATGTTCTATTAAATCATGTCATATTTCAGTTGAATGCCCATTATGTTGTCAGATGTTCAGCAAATACGATTCAGTAAACTAGTGGATGCAGCTCTTGTTCTTTCTCTCACTTATATACCTACTTGGTAACATTTATGCCAACAAGAGAACATGAAAATTTATTTTCTATGGTGAAGGACTGGACAACTACATACGACATAAATAAACTCACTGTACTTTATGATTTCATGATACTACTGAAGCTAAAATTCAATTTGTTTCAGTATTTTCATATTTATGGGCTGGTGTATCTTTAGAATCTAGCAGTTGAATCATGTCACAGACGGGAAAATAATCATGCCTCATGCTTCAAAATGTTTCCTTCTGGCAGAATGTAAATGGTAGAGGACATGTTCAAATTACTCAGGGGTGAAATAATTTAAGGGAAGCAGGATTAGAAACAGAAACTTCCTAAGAAGGTAGCTGCATATGGATTATAAATGAAAGAACTCGTGTGAAGGACTATTATTAGGGAATCAGGACGAGAATCACAAGTTTTTTTAATAAGTAATTATGTACAAATTAAAAATGAGAGAAATGGTGGGGTACTCATTAAGTGTTGGTCTTAAACTCTGACCAGTTCTGTAATTCACATTATAACTTAGGATGAGTTTAAACTATAGTGATTCATTTTCTGAGTGATAAAATAGGTCGTGGAAATAGTTATTTAGAAGTCATGAAAAGTAAGCACTGAGCAGGGATGAAATAGGTCTTAGAAATATGATAACTGCATACAGATTAGAAATGAAAAAGCTCGTGAAGGACTATTACTTGGGGAATCAGGATGAGAATCAGAAAATTTTTTAACAAGTAAATACGTACAGATTAAAAATGAGAGAAATGGTAGGATACTCATTAAGTATTGTGGGTCTTAAACTCTTCACCTCTTTTGTCACATTATGATCTACGATGAGTTTAAACCACAGTGATTCATTTTTTGAGTGATGAAATGGGTCTTGAAATAGTTTTAGAAGTCATGACAAATAAGCACAACCACAACACTGATGAAATAGGTTTTTCTTGGATTACATATAGTGTTTAGAAAATGGCAGTCTATTGTTAGTTTCAGCAGTGGTGCAGAACGCGAAATTAATATGAAAGTTTTTCCGATTGATGTGAGGAACCCGGAGCTACAAATGGCTAAGTCTTACGACCCCGAGCCATTTTGCTAATTCA
Source organism: Sesamum angolense (assembly GCA_034509725.1). Taxonomy (NCBI): domain Eukaryota; kingdom Viridiplantae; phylum Streptophyta; class Magnoliopsida; order Lamiales; family Pedaliaceae; genus Sesamum; species Sesamum angolense. Next base: position 431,969 of record JACGWL010000001.1, on the reverse strand, counting down.
GTCTTTTTTCTTTAATAAATGTTTTTGACTCTTGAATTTATTTCTGACCCATTCCTAGATGGTGAACAGCATGATGATGTTGCAGAAATTCCAGTTTTTTGGTTTATGTAGAGTAGTTAATTTCAATTTAATTGCATTTGTTTTCCTCCAGTTTCAAAACTCTCCTCTGTTCCTTAACGAGCCTGCTAATCCACTTCTGAATTCTTTTTGTTTTTCTTATTCATTCACTACCTTCTGTAGAAATTATATTTGCCTTTTAGAATGGTGATTATTCAAAATTTTAATATATATTGATATATATATATATCTATACTAGTATAAAAGAAAACTCTTTGTCCGTATCAACTTTACAAATTTCTATGTTTTGAATAAACTTCCGATTATAAAATATTATTTATCTGTCATCTCATGCCACGTTTCTTTATTCTCATGAATTTTTTTTTTTCTCATCATGATTTGTTTTCCTCCATCTCATATCACAATTTTTTTTAAATGCTGGCGAGAAGCGTGCAGTGACGACTAGTATATATATATTTGAAGGTATAGTTTTGTGAATAAAATAAAAGTCACATTTCTGCTCTTCCATAAAGCACTTTTCTCAAGAAAACTGGCATATTCTTGAATCAGAAATCACTGAAGGCAGTGTAGAAACTTCATAGAATTATCAATCAATATGTAATGTACACATTCCTTTTCTATCTTCTTTACCATACTATGATTAGAATATCTGCAACACCAGAACACGAATAGTAGGCTTGATGAAACAAACTCGTAATTCAATGAAGTCTCTTTTTGTTTTGCATCAATAATTTTGAACTTCATTTTGGGTGGTCAAGTTTGTCATGTCACGGACTCCCGGCTGTCACGGTGGTGAGTTCTTTTATGTATTGTCATTGGGATAGCCTGTGATGGATCAGAAGCGATCAGGAAAGGAAGTGAGAGTTTCTTGTTTGACCCTTGGTAATTGCTTACTCTCCATAAATAAAATAAAATTGTTTTTCCTGGCTTGAGTCCTTGACCGGAGATTGAAAATACTCATGTTTTCTGTTTCTTCTGGTACAAATTCAGCAATAGGGTTTAGGGATTCAAAATTGACTTGCTCTTTTTGCAGTAGCTACATATCAAATTAAGGGTTTAGAGAGAGCTTCTTTTAGTGAGTTGTTTTGTGTACAACTGCTTGTTGTCTTGATTTTTACAAATTAAAATGGTTTTAGATACTTATAACCATTATTGAGTTAAAGGCTCCTTGGGTTTGGAATATTTTTTGAATTGGATTTTTAATTATTTCAGTTTTTCTGCATGTCTATGGAAACAGATCGATGCAATTCAGTTCTGAAGTGTGCTAAAGGAACAAGCTTCAATATTTATAACCTTCCTATTGCCTTGATCCTGTTTTTTGTTTTTGGATACACTAACTAAAAAGTTTTTCTTTATTACCGGGATTTCAAATGGTTGAGATTTCCATGCCTATTATATCATTCACCAATTCAAGGTCAGTGGAACCTTTTCAGTGAATTAACTAATTCAATGTACATCATCCTTGAGTCCAGTAAGAGGAGTATACTGGTTCGTTGATGTGTAAAAAGCATAATAAGAAGCGTTGTTTTTATCTGTGGAAACTTGAGCTAAAAGTTTCAGTCATTAGTGCAGATGGATTGATATCTAGGCAATACTTTCGTATCCCACTGGAATAAATGTCAGAAACGAAAACTCCCTGTCGTGGAAACGTCGACATGCATACTTATAATTATTCCTCTATTAGTTAACTGCGACAGAATGCCTCTGGATCTACTGCAAGGGCTTATACATGTATGCATGCATGCATGCATGACGGTGCACAGAGAAGTATAAATAGTTCATCTCATAAGCATATGGCCTCAATAAATAGTTAAATTCTGTCATCCACTCTTCCTTGCCTAGTAACCATGGAAGCCTCTGTTATATTCACATGTTTTTGGCTTTTGTTACGTTAATCTGTCTTTAAGGAGAAATTTGTGAGTTTCTGAAATATCAAAAGGAATAATAATTTGAAGTATATTTTTTTGACTTCCATATGCTTGTCAAAATATGGGTATATAATTGTGTTATAACTTGATTTGTGCATTTTTTGTCGTGTAAAGAGCTCTACAATACTATACTAAAGCTGTGTGTATTTCTGATTGTTCCCATTCTATTGTAAGAGAATGTTATCAATTCTAAATCCTTTAAGACTGTTCACAGTGCTGGCATTCATGCTCTATGCCTGGAGAACTGTCTTGTGGGAACTCTCTAACTGGAGAGCGGCTGTCACTGCCATTGGTCGACTCTTAACATACATATCAAAATTTGTGCTGGCCCTTATATTCCACTTCATTGGAGCTCCAGTCACTTCTTTAATACGAGGAGTTGAGACAATATTCTACACTTTCGTGCTTTCTATTCTGGTATAGTTGCTTCCGCTCCAATTCCAGAGCTAACATTGATCATCATGCTGGTATCTGCTGTACTTGCTGTTGCCGAGGCTGCCTCTCCAGATACTGTGAACAGCCAGCCACATCTACTCACGGTGGCTGGCCTAATTGGATTTGCTGCTGTGGCAAACTACATATCTGAGCCCCTTTTCTGGACATTACTCGTAGGTTTATTCGGTTTTGCAAGGTTAGTAAAGAAGAGAGATTATGTATCTTCTGCATTGTTTGCTGCTGTTTTATCTGCTGTAGGGGAGCCTTGGGTCCGAGTAATTGTCATGGCTTCCTATTTGGCTTTGGCTATCTTTCACCACTCTAATATCCCTCACATTTAAAGGAAGATGAAGATGCCGGAGCAATAAACAGGGTTCCGGTTCCCCTATTATGTGCTGCATTGGCAATCGGCATCCGTGTTGCTGCTAAATGGGCTGGCTATCGGCATTTGACATGGATGATCGTTTAGTTTCCTCTTTGTTCCTAGAAGTGTGTGTTCTGTCCTATGTACCATTTATATAGCAAGTGCATCTTTGTTCTCTCTTTTCTTTCAGGATTTTGTTGCACAGGTGAATGACAAGGATACAATTTTGATATTCACAGTCTCGATGGTAATGGAAGTGAAATATTTAAAGATGCAATAAGTTTTTTTTTTGGTAAGAGAGCGGGCATGCTCCATCATATAGTATTTATTATTAATTTTTTTGAGCATATTACAGTGAGATATATTTTTGTTTTTAACATACTTTTAGGCACCTTAAGGGAAATTAGCCTGGATATCCCATCTTATCCTATTCCAATTACATGATTACTTGCAAAGATGTTGGCTCGAATATAATTCTCCAAGCCCGGTATTTGCCTCGACAAATTCTTGATTATAAACCCTCCAAGTTATGTTCATTTTTTGCTCCAATCATGATGAGAATTTCAGTTTCACGACATTATTTGTTTTAGTTTTTTTTCACATTTGGTTCCGCTATTAGTTTTTTGATGGAATTGGCTTGTGAGAGCCACATGTCCATTATGTGGCAGAACTGGAGGGAAAACAAGAGAGCTTTTGTGGGTTAAATAAAAGACTTGGCACAGAGTAGGGGAAATGAAAAATTAGGGCTCAACACCATCTTTCGGCCTCTTCCATGGCGTCAACAAGTGAGCCCTTTTCAACAAAATCAACTATAATGTGCTACTGTGGTAGAAAAGTATGTTTGAGAACCTCGTGGACCAACTCAAGTCCTAGAAGAAGGTTCATGTTTGTGATAATATTGCAAGTGGATGTTAAATTTTTGCATGGAAATATCCACCAATGTGTACAAGGGCGAAGAAAAATCATACATGGGCTCCTTACAAACTGGAAAATGAAAAAAGAGGTGTCCTAAATGAGGAATAAGGTGAATATCTTGCATAAATGTTTGATTGGAACATTAATTTTACTTGTTTTAAATTATTTATGGTGAAATGAACTCGGACAAGTGAAGAATGATGTTGCGGATCGACTTTAGTGTTTATGAAATGTAGATTGTTGGTACTTTCTTTTTTCCTTGTAATCAATCAATGCATTGTGGTGTTATTACATTTGCAACGGGAGTTTGATTGAGGCATTAATTTTGTTGTTGAGTGAAGTAAGAATAATATTAGTCACATGAATACAAAAACTAAAATGCCAAAGCTGTAAATAGCATATGAGGGTTGTGATTTCGCCGGCCGACGATTTTTTAAAATTAGAAGGGGGTTCACTTATCAACTTCAACGACCATATTGCCCTGAATTCCATGTGTTTACACCTAATACCTGTTTTTTCTTTTACAAAATGCATATATATTCCGGAAAATTGCATAATACCTCCTGTGTTATTTGAAAATTGCTAAAAATTTATCGTGTTAATTAAATAGCCTAAAAAAATCCTTTATAATTATAAACCTTACAAAAACAAAAAACCCTCTCTATTAAGAAAGATGGAGAGTGATTTATAAGCACTAGAAATGAGAGTGGAATAATATTGACCTACTGTTAGGTATCTATCCTTGACAGTGGAGCATGTAACCAAAATTCCTAATCAAACTATTACACAAATATGTGGGGGTTCGAAAACCCTTAAGCACTTACAGAAAAAGTAATCTTTACAGAATGTAAGTACGACACAAAGTGAATCCATCACTGTAAAAGGCTCAGGGAGCCAAGATCCTTAGAGGAGCCCCACAGGCCACAAATAAGGTTGGCAACCCGCTCAAGGCTGCTTCACAACACCAATCACCAGAATCACCATACAGGTACCACTTAGAGAACCACAAAGGTTATTGTCACTTAGACTGGTTCACAAAGAACTTTAAAACGGAGTAGGAGTTTTGGAGAAGAGGAAGATGGAGATTTCAATCGGTTCACTTCAACCCGAAAACCATGGAGGCTTATATAATAGAGTGATATTGAAGGAGGAGAGAGAGAGGGTGGCAGAGCAAGGAAATCGATGTCACAGGGAAGGAGAATGGGGAGAAACTTAGGAGAATAAGACCGTTCATGGGAGGGAGAAGAAATCAGCCGCTAGAGAGAGAAGAGTGATTTGGGTTTAGGTTTAGGGTGTTTTTTTAGTTTTTCCACATTTTACTAAAAACATATCACAAATACTAAATAATTAGTATTCATGAAATATTTATATGTAAAAAATATTATTACATCAATTAAATTAGGGTAAATTGCATAACACCCCCCCTATGTTTTAGGAAAATAGCGCAAAATCTCCCTGTGTTATATTTATAGGCAAAAAACCCCCCGTATTATCTAAAATACAGCAAAATACCCCCTCTCCATTAGAAACTAACGGAGAGTGAGCCATACTCACGGCTTGTGCAAGTTGTCCTTATTTTTTGCTGATTTTCAGATTTTTTAAGTGGGCAAAATGTCCAATTTACCCTTTTGTTTGATAATGTGCACATGTTTTAAAATTCATTCTTTAAATTAAAAGTATATATAAATATAAATCAAAATTACTTATGATATATATATTATTAATTAAATTAAATTATTATTTAATTTAAAATATATTTTGATATTTTATTTATAAAAATATACTAATTAAATATAAATTAATATTTATTTGAATAATATATTATTATTTAAATATACTAATTAAGTTATCAATTTTTTAATTTATATTATTAAGTATTTATGATTTACATATATTAATTAGGTAAATATTTATTTATAAAATATACTAATTAAGTATATTACATTAAAAATTAAACATTTAATATTATTATTTAAAATAATAATAATCGTTCTTCTTCTTCTTCTTCTCCGTCGACGACGAAGACTGGGCGATGGAGGCGGACCTCCGTCGCCCAGAACCTGGGCATCAGGGGCGATGTCGCCCCCACGGCAAGGGAGCGACATTTAATTATTATTTTTTTATATTTTTACTTTCTGTGTCGCCGATGGAGAAGAAGACATGCGACGGAGGTGGGCCTCCGTCGCCCAGAACCTGCAATTAGCGGGGCCACGCAAGGTCTCCCCCTTTTCCCGACCCGATCGTCTTTCTTGCTTACGGCATTTCGTCGCCCCCATTTTGCTCAGGCGACGGCGAAGTTGCCCAAACTGTTCTGGGCGACATCGCCGTCGCCCATTTGGGCGGCTGTGGCCGGTACACACACATATATATATATTATCTAATATATATATAATGTATATATAAAGTATATAAAAATAAATAAATATTTAAATTTGGACCGTTCATTTTTACATTCAAAGATCAACGATGGTTATAAAAAGGGTATAACGGTCAATTCAGCAAAAATTTAATGCCGTTAGTAGGGCTTAACTAATAGAGGAGGAGAGTATGCATCATTTTGGAAAAAAACAGGGATTTTTTGCCTATTTTTTTAACACATGGGGTTTTGCGCTATTCCCTAAAATGTAGAGGGGTTTTATGCAATTTACCCATTAAATTATTATACACATTTTATATATGAAAACATCAAAATGTTAAGATTATTTAATATTATTTATAATTTTTTTAAATTAAAATATTATGTCTAAAATTATTAATAAATTATATTTTTATGTTGGATACATTTTAAAATTATATTATTTATAAAAATTCAGTAAATTTTTTAATATAATATATTTAGAAATAAAAATACATAATTAAATTAATTCATTACATTAAAATATACATAACAAAAAATAAAACAAATAATAAATACATAAAATTACAAAAAAAAAATTGATCGTCTTCCCCGACGCCCCCAATCGCTAGCCACACCGCCGCCCTCACCTGTGTCCCCTTCCTCCGCCCTCGCCTACGCTCCCGCCTCCGCCCTGCCTGCATCTCCTGCCTCCACCACAGATCTGGGTGGGTTGAGCGAGCCATTGTGGCGTCGCCCCAGCGAGCGATGTCGCTATCTCAGATCTGTGGCGACGTCGCCGTTGCTCCGATCGGGGGCTATGGTGAGATTGCCTCGGCCGCTACCACCTCCACTACATACATACATATGTATATAATACATATTATATGAAATATTTGTATATATTACATATATTATAATATAATAATTTTGTTTTGTGTTAATTGTGTATATATATATATATATATAATAATACAAAAATATATTTTATAGATTATTAAAGATATAGACCGTTCATTTTTAATTAGAAGAAAATCATATAAGACAAGGGCATAACGAGCAAATCATCAAAAAAATTAACACCCTTAAAGACAATTAACGAAAGAAGTATGTGTGCAACATTTTAAAAAACACAGGATATTTTTATATATATTTTTAACACGAGGAGTTTTTAGCCGAACTTCTAAAACACAGGGGGTTTTTATGCAATTTTTCCTATATATTCAAAAAGGTAAGTTATATTTTTGGTCCCTATAATTATTCACTTATTCGATTTATTTTAATATTCATGAGTCATTATTTTTGTATCCTATGTTTACAAAATGTTTGCAAATTTGGTCCATAATTTGATTGTTGGACCAAATCTATAAGAATTTGTTAACATTAGTTATGATACTCCTCAAATATTTTTTCTCAGAATTCAAGAATATGGTAGTGGCTCCCCACCAGTATAATTCAGCAGGACAAACCGTATTGGTCTATGAGCAAGGTAACAAAGCCTATAGCTTGCATTGACCTTACTAACCTGATAGACCCAAGAAACAAATTCAATCCAGCTAGTTGAGTCATAATACAACAGAGATGAGACATCATATAGTTGCAGACACCTTAAGATATGTAAAGTAAAAAATCTTTAATTAACTCTAAGAGACCTGACTGGAATGAGCTCTTTAGTTAGCAAGTAATTGAATCTCGGATACTTGGATAGACTGGTAAGACTCTATTAAAAGGTCATATCTTTGTTTAGATAAATTCAAATCCTAATTTTTTTTTCAATTGTAGCTAACACTTGCAACTATCCAACGGTACGAGATTCACCTTAACTACCTTCTAGATGCTATAATACAAACGCCTATAAATTGAGGCATTGTGCAGTTATTTTGCTAAAAGACAAGCTATCACACTAAAATTCTCATTCTCACTCGGTTTCTAGTAAATTTCAGCATACTTTTTGTACTCCCCAAATTATATCACTTTAACATTATTTTCAATCATTATTCTCCTTTTGATGTTTCTTTTTTACTTCATCAATAAATGCGTTATTGACTTAACCATCGAAATGCTAACCGTTGTTTTGCATGTTAGTCCACTGATAATCTAGGATTTTTGTGAATTTCCTTTGACCATTGTGGTGCGACTGGATCTTGGTATGCATCATTGGTATCATCTATGGGAACACTTGAGCTATAGACGTGAGAAATGACCAGCTCTGATAATGGAGGTGACGATGTATCCTTTGATGGAAACACTTCCCTCTCTGCTGCAGCAGTCTTCGTTGTTCCACCTCCGAAGCAATCAATAGGGCATCTCCATGCCCCTTCTCAAGCTTTTGATTCGCCAACTCTGCATGATGCCGCCAACCCACTCATCTGTGAGAAGCTCCGGCAGTTCATTATGGAGACCATCAATTCACCCCCCCCCCCTCCCCCAAAGATTCCCAAATCAGCAGAGCATGACGATCTTATACCCGTTGAACCTCCTAGGAATGAGGCAAGTGCCTAGGAGCCCCCTGATAGCTGACACTCTCTTATGAAAAAGATGATGGAATTCCGCCAAGAGGAAAGGAAGGAAACCCCGTTCTTGCAGCAAGGTATTCTCTTCAGCGCTGACATTATAATAGAAGATCTCTCTGCTCATTTTAGAAGGCCTCGCAGCGCTCTGCTTATGATGGCACCACTGACCCTGTTAAGCACATTCATAAGTTTGAGAATGTAGCATTGTTGCACAAATGTACTGATGGTATTAAATGTCGCGTATTTCTTGAAGCGAGTGGATCGACCTAGGAATGAGCGAAGTGCGAGAAGAAAGAATTGTAGTGATAAATAAGCACAACTTAAATCTTGATTCGACCTCAGGGTACCCTTTGGTGGTTCCTGGTTGTCCCATGTAGTATGAGAATTAAAAATAAAACAAGAAAAAGTCCATGCATATACTAAGCTATAGGTAAACAAATAAAAGAGGTGTGCTATGTAAATGATGATTACCTCTTTCGTTGATCACAACTGGCAAAGTGTATACCGATCTTTGTTCACCTTAGACTCCAAAGAACAAGTCCTCTAGAGATGATCACTGAAGGAGAACGATCTTGATTTTCTTGCTAGAGGAAATCAAAGTTTGTTTAGATGAAGGTGATTAAAAGAATCACACTCTGAATTAGTGTACTCATTCACAATTCTTTACAACTCTACACCTAATACTAAATCAAAGAGACCAAGAGAATTACTGGGATAGGAGAGATGAGGGGCAGCCTATTTTGGCTGGTAGAGTTAGAGGTTTCTTTTTTTTTTTTTTTTCCTTCTATTATGATATGGTGTGCATGATCACATATATATGGTTTGTATAGGAGAGTGGAACTGTGTCAAGATACATTCCACTCAATCTTATAAGGCAAGCCTCTCTTCTATATGGTATGATCCAATCATACAATATAGAAGGAATACCATATATAGCCAAGTTGCACTTTCCAAAATTGCAACTTGGTCAACTCTAGTTTTCAGCAATGGAAGTCAACCCTCTAGCCAATGGGCCTTAATTTAGTAGATCGAATTTTATTTTAATTAAATCAAAATAAATCTAAGGTTAAATGAATTTAATTAAACCTCATGTGCATAAAAATAAACTAGCTCAAAGAGGCCAAACGATCCAAAAGAAGAAAGAAACGAGAGGCCCATAATGCCCTAGAAGGCCCAAGGCGACCTAGCAAACGGCCCTAGCAGGTGTTCCCAGAGAACAGATTTGCAAAGGGAGGCTTAGATAGCCTAAGTAGCCTAAGAAAAAAGGAGGAAGCCTAGGACATCCCTCAACTCAGACTATGATAAAAACCCGACAAAATATTTGGCCCAAAAGGCCCACAAATGTGGCAATCCACTCTCCCACGTGGCACCTCATCAACCCAGAGGTCAACAGCCACCTTGGAACTATGTCAGCCCCAGTAAGGAGGACATCCTTGACGATCGGGACTCCCTACAAATGATTGAGGTCCCTCCCAAAATCTAGATTCCTTAGCAGCTAGGACTCCTCAACGGCCATGAATCCTCGTTAATGAAGAGTCTTCCCCAACTCGGAGATAAGCCTTCAAAAGCACACCTGATAGAATATAAAGGCAATTCACAACTTATCCAAACAACCCTTATCCTTTTATCCTCGAGAATGAAGGAAACGTACAGAACTTCATTGTAAGGGGACACCCTCTATAAATACAAGTTTACTTCTCTATATGGGGAACACCTTCATGAGACCTTTCACAGAAAAGTAATTTATTCATTTGCAATATTACAAGATGATTGTTTACATTTTCCCCTATATATAACATATCCTTATTCAAATCAAACTCTCAAGCTTGGTCACCTTTCTACACTTCCAATTGCAACAAAATTACTATCAACTACCGATAGAAGAAAGCAAAGATCAAATTATTTTAGGGTAAATTACAAGTGACTCTTCTAAGTTTCGTCATAATTATAAATACATCTTCATTTTTTGAAAAATTATAAATACTTTTTTGAAACTATAGATACACTAACACATACACTCTACAATGAACTATCATAAAAGAGTATTTATTTAGACTATTTATAATTTTATTTTTTAAATAATAAGAATATATTTATAATTATAATAAATATCACGAAATATTATCGCAATTTACTCCTGATTTCATGATGACAAATGTTTTGTAGAATTGGGAATGAGCTTCTGGCGTGAGATCTGCTTGTGCCCAGTTTACTCCTCCCAAAATAAAAGAATAAAGGAAAAGCTCTCCAGCGCGTGAGATCTGTTTACTCCTGATGTGCAGCAGACACTTGCCCGCAAAAATTGGAGCTCCAACACAACTCACAAGTCAAACGAACTGTTGGAACACTCCCATTGTAAGGGAAAGAAACAACACTGCCTTTTCTCTTTCTACACCAAGGTACAACTCTCCCAAGACGACGTACGACATCTCATTGACATAGATCCGTCCAAATTTTAAATTTTTGGCCTATTTTTAATATTAAATGGAGAAAATGTCTATAACCCACGTTCATGAAGGTCTCAACTCCCTGGAAAGAACTAGTCTTTAGAGACTTTGACAGTACAAACAAGTGTACATGTGTGTTTCCTGGCAGAATTTCAAGAAAGCACTCAATTATCAGCTATCGTGAAGGCAAAAGTGTGGTAGCAGATCAGGATGAGGTTTTTCTCATATTTCAACAAAATTCTCCGTACTGATCGTGCTTCAGCCAAGCTTTTGCTTGTTTGTTCTCTCAGGTTCCATTTGACCCTCATCATACATATCATTTCCCTCTTCCCTTGTTTGCTCTTCAGGTTTTGGCATAATTCTGTGACAGAAGGTGCTAGTGTTTTCTTGAATGACCCTTAATTCTTCCACTTCCAGGTTTGGTATTAGGAATCTGCCTGGGTTGATTTGATGTTGATTTGAGATCAACCCCCTGTAAAGTTGCCAGTTGTTTAAAGTTTTTTGGTCGGTGATATACTGTTTGACCAGCTATAAAGTCACATTTTAGAACTTTGTTACTTGTTAATTGTAATAGTTTATCATAAAAAAGTAGATGAAAAGTAGGTGCTGCTTCAAGATTTCTTGTGGTGATTTTAGGTGAAACGATTTCCTGTAGTAATTTCAGGTGAAACACAGCGAAGACCTTAATCAGAAACGAACAGCACCTTTGGCTTACTCTCGAATTCTTGTGATGCTTTATTTAAGCTTTCTATGCATATGGTGTTCATAGAATTTAAGAGATTATTCGGTTCAGACTGTGTCAGTTATTCATCGTCTGAGAGCTTCCTCTGATAGAATGAATTTCTTGCAGAAAACTTCCATGCCGCTCATCTAATTCCCAAGGTTTCAATAATTAATGGTCTCTTAGGATGACAAAATGCATAAATACTTTACCTTCTATGTGTCCTTTATGTTTTATCATATTGTGGACTTGTAACACAATTGTGATTCGGTTGCATGATGTAACAGTAGTGGAAGCCTCATTGCATATGCAGACTCTCCTTCAAAAGGGGATGGATCAAGTTTCACACAGATTCAAAAGGAAACACAGAGGAAAAAGGTGGTAGTGCTTGGAACAGGATGGGCTGGTACTAGCTTCCTGAAAGATTTGATATCTCCTCCTATGATGTTCAGGTGGTTTCACCTAGGAATTACTTTGCATTCACTCCTTTGTTACCGAGCGTGACATGTGGAACAGTTGATGCAAGAAGCATTGTAGAGCCAGTTCGAAACATTATAAAAAAGGTAAGCCAGTTTTAAATTAAGTATCGTTTAGTGGAGCTCATGCCTAGCTACTTTCTTTAATTGGTGCATGTGTGCATCTGTTAGGAAATTCAATTTTTTTCTTAATGCTTTTGCAGACAATTTTACATTTTCTCAAGCTTTCTAACTTTTGTTGGTAACCATTGGGTATTCCTGTTTGGTATTATTGAAAGCTTTATCCACAAAGTTTCTCTTTCACAAAAATTATGTAGAGGAATGGTGAAATTAAGTTCTGGGAAGCAGAATGCCTCAAGATCGATCCTGCAAACAAAAAGGTTTTCTGCCGGTCCAATATTGATGAGAATTTAGCTGGGAGTAATGAATTTACTTTAGAATATGATCATTTAGTCATAGCTATTGGGGCACAAGTAAACACATTCAATACTCCCGGTGTCATGGAGCATTGCCATTTTCTGAAGGTAATGTCCTAATTCTCAAAATGATACTTGCTATAAAATTTACTGGCGTGTTGTTAATCATGCTTTACTTACATTGAATAGTATTTCATGCAGGAAGTAGAGGATGCTCAAAGGATACGGAGGACAGTGATTGATTGTTTTGAAAAAGCTGTTCTTCCAGAGTTGACTGAGGAAGAGCGGAAGATTAACCTCCATTTTGTTATAGTAGGAGGCGGTCCAACTGGTGTAGAATTTGCTGCAGAACTTCATGATTTTGTTTACGAAGATTTGGTCAAAATATACCCCTCTGTTAAAGATTTAGTGAGCATATCAGTGATACAATCTGGTGATCATATATTGAACACGTAAGCAATCAACATACATAAGTTTAGTTTGTGCAGGCAAGCAACCAACATACATAAGTTTAGTTTGTGCAGGCAAGATACTTCCAAATAGCACACTGACTCCTATCGTCAGTTCTAATTAATTTTTGCATATTATATAGTAGTAAAGTGAATGGTGCGGCCACCTGCTACAACTTGGTATTCTCATAATCTACGGGAAACAAAGTTCCGAGCTCTTTGGTCTTGTCCTCATTGGTATCTTATTAGCTTCTGCATGATTAGTTCAAAGAATAATCTAATCTTGTTTTGTGGTTATTGATTTTTCGTTTCTCTCATGTTGGTGTCATTGAGAGATTGTCTTCTTGGTCAGTCATGTCCCCAGAATTTTTTTTTAAGTGTCATGACAGACTGTATAAATCGGTCGCTCCTTCGTCGACTCCTCATCCAGAAAAGTCTATTTGTTGTATCATAAAAGAACAAATTTCAATTTTCCTTTGATTTGAAGTGGGAGACAAATTAGTTAAATACGAAAGGAGTGATAAAAGATAGTTGTAGGCTAATTTCTGAATGTCAATTTGAAGACAAGTGATACTCAGATAATAGTTGAACATGAAACAAAAGAGTTTGGTCCTGTAGTCTCTCTCTGTGTTTACTGGATAAAATAACTGTTCATTCTACATAAGTTTTTTCGAAGAGTGGGACAAGGAAATCCATGTAATATAACTCATTGAGGAGGTTATGCTAACATGTTTTTCTCCATGTTTCATGTTGAGAAGTTCACAACAACTATTACAACTGAGATATCGAATGTTCTGCAGTTTTGATGAAAGGATTAGCACATTTGCTGAGAAGAAATTTCAAAGAGATGGCATTGAAGTTTTAACCGGACACCGTGTCTTGAGTGTTTCAGACAGGATGATCAACATGAAAACAAAATCTACCGGGCAGAATATTTCTATACCTCATGGAATGGTAGTATGGTCAACTGGAGTTGGCACTAGGCCAGTTGTGAAGGACTTTATGGAACAAATTAGCCAGGTATTTTTTGTATTCAATATCCTGCATGTCTTGGTGCAGAGTCGGTGATAGTTGGGTTCTTTTGTTTGCACACGCATTCTTTAATCTAGGTTTGTCCAACCATTATTGCCACAGGAATTACATTTTGTGCTTTATTTTGTCGTTACAGGGCAACAGACGGATTCTTGCAGTTGATGAATGGTTGCGAGTAAAGGGATGCGAGGAAGTGTATGCTCTTGGTGATTGTGCCACTGTAGATCAAAAGAAAATCAGGGTAATTTAGTTACTTTACCTTGCTTTCTATGCTTAAGGGCGCCTCTAGTTTCAGCATGTGAAAGCTTTCATCTGGTTTTGATTTTACTAGATACCATAACACTGTCTCTTCACTGGATAATCTTCAAGATAGATTAGCAAGAGATATTTTTATGTGTCAAGAAGTAAAGATTTAAGCCATTGGGTGTGTCAGTAAGCAGTTCCTTTGTCGAAGTTTAAAGTTTTGAATGTGTGATGTACTAACTCAAAAGCTAGAAGAGCCACCATCACTGCCTAAAGTGCTGTTGAGCATGTTAAGGAGAACACACGTGTCAGTAAGAACTTGAAAATATTAGATAATTTCTGGTCTTGAAGTTATCATAACCTGAAAGATCCCAGTTATAATTTGACTCTTAAACTTTCAAACAGAAGAATCGAAGAACAAACAAGTTTTCTCAAATCCATCAACATTGCCTTATAATTGCGAAACAGTGCTGATGTTTTCTCACGTGACCTTCTCTTACATTGAGAATCTGTGAAAAAACATTACTCTCGAATGTATCTAAGAAGAAACAAGGCATGTGGATGCTTTTTGATCTTAACCTCGTTATGACAGGATATTTTGATTTTGAAATCTACAAATATATATAGTGTGAATCTTGTTAGTGTTTATTCATACTCTTAAGTAATAATAAAGAAGAATTATTTATAAAAAACTAAAATTTTATTAGAGAAGGGAACTATTTAATAGTCCTTATTCCTTTAAATTACCAAGATTCAATTTAGGATGAACAACGTTCCTAGCTAAAACAATATAAAACGGCAAATATTGGCAAATATGCACCCATTCTGTTAAATTTAAGTTATGAAAATTCAAAACATTGTGGAATTACAAATTTAAAATATAATAGTTAATAATCAAATATGGTTAGCATAATCATACGACCTTGAATTAATCAATGAACTGAGATGATAAAATTGAACTATCTCCTCATCAAATTAAAAATATGTGTAGATTTTCTTTTCTTGAAGATATAATTGTGTACAATAATAATTTAGTTAGTCACGGAATTATATAATAATTATGAACATTTTTTGTAGGCAATGAGTAAAATATTTACATCTAAATATATGTATTTTTCCTTTACAACTAAATACTTGTTTCTAGACATGCATGCCACGTGATTCTTTCTAGTTTTGCTTTAAAAGTAAAGGTTCAATTCCTTTTAAAGTAATGCATCATGGCCGTTGTCATCTGTTTATGTTACAGGAAGATATATCAGCCATATTCGCAGCTGCCGACAAGGACAATTCTGGTACTCTAACTATTGAAGAATTCAAAGATGTGGTTGAAGATATCATCATCCGTTACCCCCAGGTGGAACTATATTTGAAGAACAAGAATCTGTTTGACGTAACTGACCTACTAAAAGATGCGGAAGGAAATGATAGAGAAGAGGTAGATATTGAAGGGTTCAAGTTAGCACTATCACATGTAGATAAACAGATGAAGAGCCTTCCTGCTACTGCTCAAGTAAGTTTGCTTTGACGTTAATGTTCCTAATGTTCAGTGACCATCAAAACATGAGTTCTGGTTTAATGTCATGTGTATTAGGTTGCTGCTCAACAAGGTGCATACCTTGCTAGGTGCTTCAACACGTGGGAGAAATGTAAATCCGATCCTGAGGGTCCCCGCAAGTTCAGAAGTGGTGGTCGTCATGAATTTCGCCCTTTCCAGTAAACTTTTTTCTTTATGAGCATCTCATTGGTTTCTTTACTTAAATTTTTAAATATATCCTTGCATAGAACCAAAGGATTCAAAAATGGTAATGGTTCATCTAAGATGAATGCAGAAAACACTTGTTTGTGCTGACTGCATGCCCTTGCGAGTCCTATCTAACTGATGAAACTAGTGTGAAGTCGTTTTTCTGAATTATGGAAGCATATCCTTCCAGGAAAAGGAGTTCATTTGGATTACATCCTGACTACCTCTCCGATTGTGCCTTTTTCCCCAAGTCATATAAAACTGCGGAATTTTCTTCCCATAATCTCTATGCCTATTCATATCATATAGAGCAACAGTTAGTGTTCTACTTGGTTTTATGAAAACTGTATCACGATTACTGGGATACACTGGGATGACCACCTGAACTGAAGTATTACCTTTTTTGTCTTGGCACCTGATGCACCATTTGTTACTGCCACACCCTTTGTCTAGTATATTACCAGCCTATAGAGTGTGAAATTATGGCCTTCTCCAGCTTTCTATTTTTCCGGAAGACCTAAAAGTTAATGCTAGTACACAAGTTGTTAAGTAGTTTAATACTTATTTCCTGTAAAATGGAACTTTTCTTGTAATATTGGATCACTAGGTTTTCTGCAGACTCGTTGGTCTGTACTTTGCTCATTCTTTCCCCACTTTATTCTTTGTTAAATACAGAAACCTCCCGAGTTCTTGGTTCTAAGTTAACAGTATTATGTGCAAACTTTATTGTGATACCACCAATTCGTATTTTCACTTACATGTATTGCAAGCCGGGCTACTGGTACATCCTCAGCCACTTCATGTTTGGAAAACTCTGAAGCTATCGTTATTATCACAGATTCCTACCAATTAGCATTGAGTCGGGATGGATTCAACTTCTGTACTAATTCTAGAAACCTAAAGAACTAGTCTTATGAAGTGATCTACTTTGGGCTTTGGGATAATTCTATGTTAGAAATTCAGTTCTTATCTGCAGGAGCACTGCATCTTTTAGTTGATCAGAAAGATTCATACCATTTACTATATCTCTAGGTTTGCTTTCCAACATTGCCATTTCTCACTTCGTAGTCATTTAAATCAATTCTTTTTTAATTTTCATCCTCTGTGGGAGTTTCACTTCGAGAAGGTTATAAAACTTCACTGCTACTATTCTTGATTTTCTTATTCTGATTTGTTATTTCTCTATTAAGATCTCGATGGTCACTCTAGATCTGACTCAGCTGATATGCATTGCTCCTAGTCAGCCAGTCAATCCTAATCCATGTGTAAATTCTCAGTCTATTTTTAGGCAATAACCAAAATAATTAAGGGCTCCATATAAGTGTCACTCTGTTCTATGAGGGTGAGTATGACATCCAGACACTATGTACCGTAATGTTGTAATGTGAATTCCTGTGCAAGAGGAAAGGACATGTATTTATCAACCCTTTTGTCTATAGTTTATGTGATCACTGACATCTGCCAAATGTCAATATAAGAAACTCTGCAGGAACCATCTTTATCTTTCGTCCCTTCTTTGTTTTCTATTAGATGAACTGACAAGGGACGAGTTATACGTATTTGAATGGTCAAAATGGCATACCTTTTTTGCGTATTAGTAACGAGTTATTGCAAACGGACATGAGATGTATTGCGAACGAAGGATCTGTCTTGCTTAAGTTACAAAAATTTGAAGAATCTGCAGAATCTCTAGTCTAAAGTTGATCCATGTTTGCTCCAAGTGTTACTAAGGGCTAAAAAGACGGACTAGGAGAGTGCCGTTGCTTTGCATTCTGATAAAGTCTATAGGCTGGGAGCACTGATGTATTACCCTGGTTCATAAACCTCTAAATTAACGTTCTTTAGAGCATGGCTTGTCATGAAGGTCCTCAGACCTGATGGGTTGACACACAGATAGCTTCTTCACTTAGATTTTCCGTTCCAGATTACATATTCTCATCACTGGCAAAATTGCATTAGCAAGGAACAACCCAACATAGTCCCTCTTCATGAATTCTTATATACCCTTTTCATAGTCTGATATCTGTGTCTTGACAAATAGGTATCGGCATCTTGGGCAATTCGCACCCCTTGGTGGGGAGCAAGCCGCAGCGGAGCTACCTGGAGACTGGGTTTCCATGGGCCATAGCACACAATGGCTTTGGTATTCTGTATATGCTAGGTCAGTATGTTTTCTTCGTTAAGACGGCTCCTGCTGCAATCTTCCGTTCAGTGTTTGACGTATAATTCATTATGTACAGTAAGCAAGTTAGCTGGCGGACGAGATACTAGTAATGGGTGACTGGAGTAGGAGATTCGTATTCGGGAGAGATTCAAGTCGTATCTGAAATAAAGGAGTGCTCTTCTGCTGCCAAGAGAAAGGAAACCAGTCCGAAGTGCTGTGAGTTCTTCTGATTGCATGTTCAGATGTACAGCCTTAATCTTAATGCCTCCAGACTGCAGTGCATAAAGGTTTTATAGAGGTAGTTGTGAAAAGTTGGATGTGTTCATCAACTCTGTGCTATGTTTTTTTCTCTCGTGGACAAGTAAAAGATGATACCTCACTGACTGCAGCTACTTCCAACTTTCTGGCTGTTGCGATTTTTTTCTTTTTATATTACAGGGAAATTACATTCACACCCCTTACCTTTGTTTGCACAAATTACCCATGTCTTTTGTATAAGGGTAAATTATATTTTGCCATCCAAACTATGCCCGTTTTTACACTTTGGCATCTAAACTTTTTTTTTGTGTCAACTTGCCATCTCAACTTTGCGAAATTTGCACTTTACCATATATGATCGTTTTTTGGTGATTTTTTTATTGAAAAAACATCACATGCTGTGCATATGTGAAAAATATCACATCAAATAACCTTTAAATATCACATGTGCAGTGCATATATGTTTTTTTTTTAACAAAAAACTTGGTGAAAAATAGTTATAAATGGTAAAGTGTAAAATTTCGTAAAGTTTATATGGTAAGTTGACACAAAAAAAAAGTTTAGATGCCAAAGTGTAAAAACGATCATAGTTCGGATGTCAAAATATAATTTACCCTTTGTATAATTACGGAAATTACATCGACAACCGAAAAATATGAATAGTTTGTATAATGATGCTAATATTTTTACGGGGAGTGTGTATAATTTTAAAAAAAATAAGGGGTGGTTTGTGTGCATAATATTGACATTTTGACAGGTGCATGTGTAATTATCTAAAAAAATATGAATGGTTTATGTAAACATGTCATAAGTCAAGAGGTGTAAATGTAATTCTTTTGTTATTATATATATCAGACATTAATTAAAAATAGATTAACAATTAGGGAAGACAATGTGGAGTTTGGGCTCCAGTTCTCAAATTTTGAGAGTCAATTCGTCAAGAATTTCTGCTGACTCGGTACCGATTGATTTGGAGCAGCTAGACCTGGTTTAAAATGTTTTGAAAAAAAGAGAAAAAGCTATCATAATTTTATAAATATGAAACAATAATATTATTGAAAATTTAAAAATATTTTTATAAATTTATATATGCACAATTTATACTTTGAAATATTAACACTTTTAAAATATATGCTATTTATACATACATTAAAACTGTAATTATTTTATATGACTATTTTAATTTATATAAGTCTTAATTTTATATAGTATTATATAAATGTGCTAAAAATATACATATAATTTTCATATTTGTGTGACTATTTCATATATATATATAGAATATATAAAATTCAGGATGTAAACGAGTCGAGCTCGCCTGCTAGAAATAGGCTTGAACTTGAGCAACACATAAGGTGCTCGAGCTCAAGCCCATTGCTTATATATTTTTTCACATTTTTTTAATAAAAAATATATAATATTAAATATTTATTATAAAAAAGTGTTAAAAACATATTTCATATTTTTATTGTATATCTAATCTTAATATAATAGTAACATAATTAGTAAAAGTATAATAGAAAATATACATCAAATTATCTAAATACTTACATTTCTAATTTGGTATAGTTATATATGTACACACCAAATACACAATTCAATTTTAGAAATAATTGTGGATAAATTAATTACGCAACTATTCATCTCATTACCTGTTTCAAAAAATGTGGCAATTTGTAATTCTTTAAGGGCATGATTAATTAAATAGGAATGGAATGGATTTAGGAATGGAATAAAGAAGGGAATGGAATTACATTTGAATAGCATTCCGATGATTGGTATATATAATAAATTAGAAAGTAATAGAATTGTCATTCCTTAGTTGACTCAATTAACATAATTGATAATTAGAAAATAATGATTAGTAATAAATAAATTATTTTTATGAAAAATTTGTGCTCTTTTGTATTTTTTTTAAAAAAAATTATTCATATTTTATTGAGTATGTTGAATTCAATTATATAACAATGTTCTCAAAATTACTTACAGAAGATTATAAGCAATTTATAAAATATCTAATATATTATTGAATATATATTATTTATTTACGTAATAAATAATTTATTGACTCGTTGAACATATAAATTATATTTTTCTACCAAAATATAAAAAAATATTCGAATAATCCAATGGACTAATGTATTTAATCAGTACATCTACCATTATTTATTCAGTCTCAGTTAAAGAAATTTTTTGAATTAATAAAATAATTAAAAAGCAAAGCAATATCACTTTTTTCATACCATGCACACATAATTATTTTTTAATACTAGATACCAAAAATAATCGAATTTAATAACAATTACAACTGAATATTAAATTAATACAAGAACAAAAAAAAAAAAAAAAAACTTTCATTCCTTGGATGTTGGGAATAGCTAATACCATGGTTGGGGAAGGGAATGACTAATCCCTTATCTAAGGAAATAGGAATTCCCATGGGAATGTGGATTCCCAAACCTAAAGCATACCAATCAAAAGTATAGGAATGGACTTAAGAATGTCCATTTCATTCCCACTCCATTCCTACATACCAATCACACCCGAAGAGCTTTTTTAATATAACAACTGAACTTTAATGTCACCCACTTACTTTCTATAGACAATGAATAATACAAATTAATCATATTATGTTACAAATTATATTAAAATATTGTTTATATTATTGTCTAACATTTTGAATTTTGTAAACATTCAATACAAAAATAGATATCATCGACCCAACCAGACTCATTTACATCCCAATAATTTAAACTTATTTTGAACCCAAACCAACCCACACATTTGCCACCCCTATTTCTAACAAGTCCTTCTGCAACATCTTTCAAGTTGAAATCTCTATGAATCTCTTTTGTCCCTGGCCTTGTTGGTGAAGAAATCTGCCACTTGATCTCCCTCGCGGTGTACTTGTGTTATTTCAGTTGTATGTCCACCATACGCCTCCTTAATTTCATAAAGTTGTGTGCTGTAGTGCCCAATGCACACACTACCTCTGATATAAGTTGGATAATTAAGAGTGCATCCAGTTCAATCCATAAATGAAAGTTATTGCTGTGACAGAAAATACCTTTATAGCGCTTACTAACTCTGCTCACATATATTTTGTTCTCACATACTCAGAGAAGGTAAAGCAAACCTTACCCCTCATGGTCTCAACTCAAGCCACACTCCCTGGCCCTGCACCAGCCATGTCCGGCTTCCCTCGAGCTGCACCATCAGTACTGAACTTGATCCACTCAACAGGCGGTTTCATTGACGTCGCCTGACAAGCATGAAACCATTTACAGCGGCTCTAGGTTAATCCAGTGAACTTGTTGCCGATAGACCACCCTTCGAGAGCTGAAATGCCAATAGCTTAGCCTTATGCAACAAAGTATGAATATGACCGATAATCCGAGCAATTATTGCACTAGACCAAAACTTTATCACTTTCTGTCTTGCTGCCTTTCTGGCCCACCATATGAACCACATGATTAACATGGGCATTATGGTTCTGATGTGCGCAGTATACTTATTGAGGTCCAGACCTGTATCAGAGCCACAATGGAAGTCGTTTGTGGGATTTGAGCACTGAATATGATGCCAAACAAGGACCAAATCCTCCATATACGTTCACTTGAAATGAAAGGGTGAGCTACTGTTTCCTCGTGTGCAACATTGGCAGAGTGGAGCAATACAGAATCCTTTCCACTTGAAGACATCATCAATTGGATCTACATGTTTAACAGTCTAAGCATCAACCAATATTGTTTTGAGCAACAGATTCAGGCCAAATACAAGCTTAGAGAGGCTGCATATCTCTTGTATTTTCTGCAGCCAAGCGGTTTTAGTAGAAAATTTTCTGATGGATGATAATTCCCAGTAGCCTACATCTGATTCAACTGCTTCAATTGGGTGCTGCTTATTTTGCTCAACCTTATGACACTGCTTGTTGCTACTTCACTGTGTCCCAATCACCATTGTGTCAGAGATGTTATTTTTAGATGAAAAAAGTTTTCTCACACCAAACATATAATCAACAGAGTCGGATGAGATAAGATAGAAAGCATTTGACAAGCAAACAAGCGCAGTACTCTGCTATTCAAGATTGTCTCATTGTTTGATACTAAGATAACATGAACTAAAGAATAGCAATAGATGCTCCCTGAGAAAACTAGCAGGGAGGAGCAAATTAAAATAATATAAAAGTCTCATGCTCTCTCACTTTCTATCATAGAGTCACATTAAGATTTTCGTTTCATAGAGTCTAAATTCTAGAGGGAGAGGACAAGATAATTTTACAATGATCTGTACCTGAGAAATTTGAGATGAGACATCCAAGCTCTGTTTTTTCTTCTTATTTTCCATTTTCCCCTTCTTTTGAAGGGCTGATGACTTCAAGTTCTTGCTACGCTAAATCAACAGCCTCCACTAGCAGACCAAGCTAGCAGATTTATCTCTTCGACAACCATACAATTCGACTGAAAATTCACTAGTTAAAATAGCTAACTATCTGTTCTTATATTGGAAATCCCTTGGAACAACAGAGTCTTGAAAGAGTTTGTTCATCTCTGTCGAAAATCTCAAAGCCAACTCCATCTTTCCCATCCTCTTCAAACTGAAAATTAGTGCACGGTAGATATGAATGGAAGGACGGATCTGCTTATATTTCATCTCATCAAAAACTTTCAGGGCTTCTTCTATGTTCCCTGATCTGCCTAAGCTCTCAATCAAAGCTTTGAAAGTCAAAACATCTGGTTGAATTCCTCTATCACTCATCTTTTGAAGTGCACCAAGAACAAATCTAATCTACCCATCTTCCTCAAGCTGTTTAACACTGTATTATAAGTGACAATATCCGGTACGAGATCAACCATTTTCATAAAAGTGAATTCACGCAACATGTCATCTACTCGCCCAAGACGACCCAAAATCGCCAAAACAGTGTTATAGGTAAACAGGTCTGGTTTACATTTCAAACTCTTCATATGATCAAATACCAACATGGCATTGTCAACATGTCCACATTTGGCGAGAGCAAAAATAATCCTGTTCAGAACTACATCAATTCTTGGAAAATCCATTTCACAAACATCTCTGATAAAATTCAACAACATAGCAGGATCATTACGCTTTCCCAAAGCTCTAGCAACAATAAGGTACGACGTAAATCTTACAGAGGCACAAGAAACCAGAAGATCCTTGAAAACTTGAGAAAGCATATCAATATCATTCTTCATATCTGCAGCTTCCAGAAGGCAATTATATGCACGAGGGCCGAGGAAGATGTGCTTACCGCGTAGCCTTTGCGGTATCTTAGCAGCAGCTACAAGATTTCCAGCAGCACAGAGCTTTCGAATATAACTGAGACATACTTCTTCTCTGGAAACAGAATGGTCCTCCCCAGCAGCAAGGATGTGATTCAAGACTTCGTCAGCGGCTTCTTCAACAGAAACTTGGGTCGATAACGAAAGCCTACTGCCAATTGAATTACTCTGGACACTGAATGGCCAAACCCAAGATACTCTAATGGGGCTGTGTTTAACAAACCCCTGCACTAGGAATACAGCCATAAATTGTCAGACTTAATCAGCAAAACATTAGAAAAGGTAAAGATTCTAAAGCAAATTCGACCCACACAACACAGTAAGATGGATTTTTCTGAAACTTGAAAGGACTAAAACCCGAGGATGGCCATATTCCTGTGTTGGAAGGCATTGCATATTCTTGATACTGTATGCAGCTCATGCCAGGCCATGCGAATTATCTGTTTAGGCCGTAGGGTCATGGTTAGGGGGATTTGCAGCCCATAGATTGGATCGCGTCGGTGTCGATTTTGGATTTGCAAACAGACACGTGGTCGGCTTTTTCGTTGCTGCGTATGTATTTGCTGCGCAGGGACTATGGAGACGGCGGTGGAGATGGTTGCGAGATAAGCAAAAGGAAGGCAGAAAGGCCAGAAACAAAGTAAGAAAAGGAATAATTCCATTCCCCACCCTTAAAATTTAGTATAATTATACATGGATCCCTATAATTTAAAAAATTATATCTGACACACCTAAAATTACTTCTATCGAATAAATTAGTCTATCTTTTAGTCAAAATTTACTAAATTTACTAATATTAATAGAAAAATTGAAAAAAAATCTATATTTACACGGGAGTAACTTATTACTCACTTATTGTAGGTTAGTACTTCAACCAAAGGTTAATATCAGCAAATTCGGTGATTTTTAACCAACGGAAGGACTAATTTTTTAGACGGAAGTAAACCTCAATAGTGCTAAATGTAATTCTTCAAACCACAAAGTGCCTACGTATAATTACACTAAATTTCAAGAGAGCAGAATGTAATTATCCCAAAAGAAAAATAAAGGAAAAGGAGATGAAGGGTCAGAAGCAAAAACTTTGGTTGGACAAGTGATTTTTATAAAAAAATAAAATAAAATAAAAAAGGTTTGAAAGTTGGAATAGAATTAAAATTGATCGGCATTTGTATCGTAAATATATAAAAGTACTAATCCACTTTTGCATCCTCAAATTACGGTGTTTATGTATAAGGTAACATTAAATTATAAAATAGTATTTTATACCTTTCAATCGTATATAACAACACGACTCTTTGCTCATTTTCAGCCAATTTTTTCGTGGAAAAAGTGTGAAATCCTGAATTGATGACGCTTTTGTCACTAGACTACCGGGACTGATGCACGATTTTAAGTAGTGCAATATGTGTAAAAGTTATTATTTTTTTCACTATTTTTAAATACTAATTCAAGATTATTACATGAATCAACAAAACCTATTTAACTTTTTTAACAATTTTAATTATCCATTTAAGTTCATTTAGCTTATGGCTGGTTTCTCCACCCTAATCCTATTTCATCGAATAGTTAAGTTGGGAAAAGGAGTTTAAGTTGTAATCATATTTCAAATAGCCCTTATTTCCTAATAATAAATTAATTCATATAACTATGATTCATATTGGATATGTGTTTACTCTATTGATCGACATGGAAAATCCTTCCCTATTCGATCAATTTTATGACCATAGATTTAAGAAGTTCAAATAATCTCAGAGATCATAGGAGATGTCGTTGTCATATACTAACAGTGAAAATATTATTTCTTGGAATCTACCATCCTCAATACATACTTTGATTGCACTAGACAATACTTATAATGACCATATCAAAAGACAAGACAACCTCTTGTCATATTTAATATACGGTCTTTATATGCATACGACTATCATGATTCCTCAAATTTGAGGAATAATCCCGTACTATCGGAATAGAGATTTTCAGTCATACCGACCAAGCTTCCATGGCTTTCATATGAGAATTATGGCAAGTCAGTTCAGCGAAGACAGCTTGGTGGAGGAATTACCTTAAGTTTTCTGGGCCTATAAAACAAGACCAAGAATAGACATGGGAGAAACACCGTCTTACCTGGTCTAAGAATCGAAAGCGATTATCCCTGTAGATATAGAATCCCTGAGATTGAGGGTTGATAGATACGATCCAAATGAAAACGAAGCACAAAGGCACATCAACATAGAAGAGAGAAGAGAGTGAGGTGACCATAGGAGAACTCTTCAATTCAAGAATGAAGAGTTCAAAGCATATTAACAAGAGGGTCATATATCGACATTTTCAAGTGGGGGATCTCACACTTAAAAAAGTAGAGATCTCTAAACATATGGGAAAATTAGATCCAAACTTGGAGGGACCTTTCATGGTTAGAAAATTAGATCCAAATTTGGAGGGACCTTTCATGGTGACCAAAATTTGCAGAGTAGGATCCTATAGATTACAAACCACGGGGGGAGATGAGTTTTCTCAGCCTTGGAACGTCGGGAACTTGAATTCTACAGCTGAAGCAAACGCTCGGTAGTCTGATAGGAAAAGAACTTTTTTACTGAACTTCTTGTAGTAACGACGAATTCTCACTCTTATTTTATGCATATTCTTCGCTTCACCATATTTCTTGTAGTGGTGTCAATTGAAATTTTATAAGAATTAATGACACCATATGAATTATCTTTCTTTTCTTTTGAAAAATGGAGGAAAAAAAAGTATTTTTGTATAAATCCTAATTATATTATTTGAATATACTAATGTCATGTTTACCTTTCTTATTAATTAATATGGGTTTATAGTACAACTCATACTAAATGTTTATACAAGACAACCTAATCTTATATTTACTTCCCATAATAGTTGGCATATTAAAGAGTTACGTGTTACCATTATATCTCTCTTCGAAAAATGTGTCACAAAATTTAATTTTTGTTGACAATTGGTGGAAATTTTTGGCCAAGTCAGGAGTAATTTTGTCTAAATTATTGTCCTTCATGGGGACAAAAAGAGTACGAAAACTTAGTAGTGATAGTGGTTGGGCCCACGGATTAGCAATATTGGCCCATCTGCCCAAATCGTAATCGGAGTGTAGTGGGAAGTAGCGGGCTAGGAGACTAATTGTGGGCTCGAAGGAATTCAAGTAAATACCCAACAAACACGGATTACGGGGTTTGTATGGCCTAATATGAGGATGTAAACATAGTATAACCTTCAAATACAAGTCAAATTTATTTGTTTTAAGAGTAAAAAACATTTAGCAAAAGTTTTATTATTGGAGGGGTCAAAAGACTATATATATTCACACAGACGTAAATTATATAGTTGTTCACCTCTTTCGAACTAGTTAAGTAGGGCTAAAACCCAAATGTCTAATAATATTAGCTATGGGGTGGTAATAGGAAATCAAAGGCCAATACTCAAAGCAGTAAGATGCAGGGAAAGACATTTGGGGGTGGCTGATGTATGAACTGGTCTTGATTAAGGATAATTAAATGTCATATTTTAAGGGTACATGCCGAAGATTCCTAATTTTCCCCACATATTTAGGGGTCAGGGAGGAGGAAACCTTCAAAGAAAGCCATAGCTTCAGGGCTAATCTCCACACCTAATTCAGACCTAGACATAGTAATAAAAATCGAGGAAGAAAATTGAAATATCTATTATGTTGAGTCATCCTACTGTATTGGACTTGCTTGGAGTCCTATCAAGTTATAAATATAGAGATTATGGAATTGGTACATTTCTAACGTGCCACCCAAGTTTAAACCTATTGGGCTGATCAATGAAGGTCTATTTTCTTTAATTTTTGGGTTTTATCATTCTTAATAAGCATTTTATAACATTCTCTTTCAATTATTATAACATTACATCTCCACAAATTTCAAAATATTATCAAGAGTATTTTGGTTAGATAAGAATTAAGATGATGCGTAATAACATAAAAGAATTCACTTATTTTGATTGACGTTAATATTTTTCATTCATTTAAAACCTAACCATACGAGCGTAAATTGTAAATGTAATTTTTTTTAAAAATGCGTGCGAGTAACTTATAATTTTTTTTTTTTTTGAGAAAATATAATTTCATATTTTTTAAAGATTTAGGTGTAATTAACCGTATGTTTCTTTTTCATTTTTCAATATGTAGCTATTCTTCACTAAGAAGTAAAGGAAAGAGTTAGCTAGCAAAGAAATAAAATAAAATCCATTTTTCAGGAAAGAAAACAAAATTCTACATTGCACAAATTCTATCAACAATTAATGTACATTTCAACCATCCAACTTTCCTTGTGAGAGAACACTACTTGCTTGGAAAAATTGCAAACAGCTTCTCATCTGTATGCTGCGCACCTCTCATCCTTGGGTGGAACACTGCTTACTGCGAAAATCTTCAGATAACAATTTGTTCATGAGCTCTTGCAACCTCTCAGCGCCCGGTCCAGGCGTAAACACTGAATCGTTACCACGCACAGAGCAAGGATCGGCACCACCGTCAGAGCTACCTATACACCAAGCCCCTCGAGCAAATCGATTTGTTCGGCCAAGCAACTCTTTATCGATCTTGTCCAAAACTGGATCATCCTTGTGAAACTTCCTAGCGAATGGGGCGCTGCTGTTTATCATCTTGCTGAAGTCCTTGAGAGTTAATGATCTGGGGTGCTGCTTTGGTGGAGTGTCCCAAGCAATGTAGTGGAGATCATGACTTATGGCAGTGTGCTGAAACTCTTTGGTGTTGCAAATAACCGTGTGGAAATAGCCTTCGGGAGACGAGATGAAGTTTGCGTAATACATGAGGATTGTTCGGGGAAGGTTATCCCAGCCCCATATGCAATATTCTACAAATGAGCGGGTAAGAATCACCCAAGCGGAGCCTGTAGAAGAAACAGAAGTCCAGCTCAAACATTATTCACAAAGCATTGTTTCGTACTGTTGTTCCAGAAACTGGCAAGCTAGCAAACTCGGAAATTAATCAGAATGCAGTAAAAACACCTTTTAGTTCTAATGAAAGATCTAAATGTACGCCCGAGTTTCTTATCTTTGCCAGTCAATCTAATATGCAATCTAAATGACATCAAGATTCATAAATGCTAGAGAATTTTTATAAATTTATAATAATACAGTTAGTGCATGAACTCAAAAGAAACTCACCAGTAAACAACTTAAAAGATGTCGGTAGAGACCGGCGTTGAGTAGTCCAAGCAATATCAGATTTTTTAGACAAATAGAGACCTGGATCAATTATGATGGGCTTTGCTCTCTGGTTCCTAAAAAATGTGTGATCATAGCCAAAGTTAGAAAAATGAAATCCATGAGTTGAACAAACAACCATACTACACCTTTCCATTGAATGTCTAGGAGGTACTTACAGTTTCCACCCATATATCTGTGTATGCTCGATAAAGTTCAGATTTCTGGACACATTTGATAAAGCAGATCTGCAAAATCAGAAGACATAGTTTCAATCTCTCAGACGATACTGCTCAAAACTTATCAGAAACCCACAAAACAGAACTACCTTTGGAGAATATATTAAAATATTCGTCTCTCTTGTATAACTAACGTATTCATCGATATAACAATTGCAAGAAACATGATACAGACTGTTACCTACAGCATACTGCTGTCTTAT
Source organism: Sesamum angolense (assembly GCA_034509725.1). NCBI lineage: Eukaryota > Viridiplantae > Streptophyta > Magnoliopsida > Lamiales > Pedaliaceae > Sesamum > Sesamum angolense. The sequence continues at coordinate 402,483 of JACGWL010000001.1, read as the reverse complement.
CTATAAACCTAAGAAGCCTTATTTCAATACAAGAACTCAGAAAGCATTGGCAGCAGAATATATTGTCAACATGCATCGCACAAAAGGTAGCAAATCATAAAAGTTATCGGAACTAGCACAACCAAAGATAACAAAAAGGGTTCTATAATAAGATAACAATAAGGAGTTTAAGATAAAATCTTTTCATCATATTGTAGGATACTGATGGTATTCCAGAAATAGATATAACTAGATCATCGGAAATTAAAGTTCTTCAAGAAACATTTTCAGAGAAACACACATGTCTAGGAATTAAAGCTTATGTGTGTGAATATCTATTATGTTGAGTTACGAGCAGGGTCTGTTTCTCATTTTACAATAGTAGCACATTTGTCTATCCGCAAAGATATGAGAGATCAAAATATTGAGAAACTTGAAACTCTAGCAAAGTTGTAGGTTCACAGGATTTTGATCACTTAGATCATGACGATAGCAGATAGTTGCTTCAAGCTACTGGCAAACTTAACTTGTAATATACAAATTATTTTGAGGAAAAGTGCCGTGCAAGATATGACAGAGTGGTACTCCCCTATAGAAAACATGGAAGTATCAGAGAAGTATAAACTACACAGTTCACTCTAATGACTTATCCCAACGAATCAAAATATCAAGAATTTACACAATTCAAGCTGTTATTTCAGCTTCTACCCACATCCTTGACGCGGAGTACCAATAAGAACCTGAAATCCTTTTTTGGTTCTTGTTAGAGGTATTGTGAATAGCCAAACTAAATCCATAATATTGCCATGCTGACTCGTGAAGCCAGAATTAGCCCCATCACCCTCCTCCCAGAATGAATTTTCTGGATTCCTCACCTTAATATCTTTTAATAATGTCGCAAGACAATGACTGAACTGATATAACATTTCAAAAGACTTTGAAGCTGGAGTAAGTGAAAAGTTCAAAAGGATACTTGCCCAAATATCCAAACTTGACAAGGATTTTAAGACCAAAAGATTGTTATAATACTTTCATCACACTTCCCTATTTTCAGCCCTGATGCTGCTGATACCATTTTTGAATATAAAAGAATGTCAATCTCTATCAAACACACAAAGGATATCAATAATACTGGTCTATTTAACTACTTCAGCAACAGGTCATGCCTAAAAGTTTGTCATCTACATAATTTCACCATCTGGATACGGAAAAATAGAGAAGGTGTCGTCACAATCTAAACAAAATCAAAATCTTGCAGGTAACTACTCTTCGAAAAGGTATCACCATAAATAATGCCATAGCACAATGTGATAACGGGCGAAATTTACTTCCGAAGCAGAGAACTGACCATCTTGAGTCACAAGAGGATAATCAGAAGCGCTCAGATTAATAAACCAATCCCAGTTCAAACTCTCTTTCAGTAGAAGTGCTATAGCTTGGAGCGTACAAGCAATCATGGTCGGACCTTTATACGTCACCAAATTGGATTGAGCCATCACACGGACATTCTCCACCTCATTAAATGTCAGGTCATTCTTCACTGAAATTGTCAAATTTAACCTCTCCTTTGGTGGAGCCTCAAGATCCATGTGAAGAATGTACTGATTTCGGGGATGATAAAGCTTGCAGTGTCCTCATCATCCTCTGGCTATCCCCTTTGGTTCCTGAAATTAGATAAGCAAGTCGTGGTGGCTCTTCTCGCAAGGCCTCAGTGGATTCTAACGACTCCCTTAACTCAGATTCTATGAAATACCCATCTGAGTCCTCAGAATCAGCAAATGACATAATGTCAAATTGCAATTGATCTCGGCCATACGGCGACAAGTACACTCCAAATATGGTAGCAGTAAACAGAGTGATTGACACAAGCAAACTCACAAAGAACGGTATTTCCATCTTCTGTCACTAAACACCCTTCCTGGATGAGAATTAACATTTTTCCTCATTGCTTTCTCCTAAATTTAGAATCAGCCCTTCAATTGTTCCTAAAACACTAGATTACTAGAGTGAAAGAAAATTAGAGAGCTTTTCCCTGTGAAAACTCAAAGCTGCTTTCTCCAATGTAAAATGCTTTAGAGGATATCAAAATTGAGCTACAGCAACTCGACCCCTGAATCTCCACCGACAAAAGAAACAACTTTCTTTGGGCATCCGCAGATGTAAAGGGTGACAAAAAGTTTTCTTAAACAACCATAAATGAAGGGGCAAAACAAGAAAACCAACAGTCAGATAAGCTGAAAACGTAAATACTAAAGAAAGTACTCAACTCAAACCTAAGCCAGCTACCTCCCAGCAACCACTTCTCTTAGATCCAATCACCATAAACAACAATATGATAAAGACTATATAACAAAGACGCCAAATGGGCTTTCCCAAGATTCAATCTTTTATCAAAAAGTTGCACCAAGCAAAAACCTTCCCCCTCTCAAATATGAAGTACATGCAGAGCCCCACAAAGCTTTTACACAGAAACAAGAACTTAGGACGATGAAGATTCCCTACTACAATGAAAGCGGCAAAGCTAGAAATGAAAGGCAGAATTCTGGTACCGATTTAAGTTTTCGGACAAGAAAAGAGTAAAGTTGGGGTGAGCTGAGAAAGGGAGAGAGAGAGAGAGAGAGAGAGAGAGGACCGTACAGATTGCTTAAGATTCGGGTTTTGAATTATTAATACCATATTTATTAAGTTAAGTAGTACAATTAGATTTGTGTCGATGCTATAATGGTCTAAAGTATGAAAAATTTGAGGCTGATGGTTTAGGCTTAAGATCCGGGGGAAGACAACAATGATACGGATATCGACAGCTTGGGTGGGCTTTCATTTTACCTTTGTGCCCATTTTGGCCATGGTATTGGTGTTCCTAATTTATCCCATAATTATTTGGATACATGTTTCTATATAATTAAAGTATGTCACTTGTTTGATTTTTAAAATATTCTCATAGTAATAAGAACATATTCAAACTAATTTGTGATTCACTAAAATTTTAAATAGGAAAAACCTAAAATGCCTTTTCGATTTTATTTTCGAGTTTTTAGTTTGTGAAGCAACCGTAACAAAACTGAAAACACGTATGTTAACAATTGTTTTTTTGGAAGGTATTTCAATCATTATTATATATATATATAATATATATATATATATATATATATATATATTCAAATAGTTAATATTATAAACTATTAGTATATTTTTTCATAAAGCTTTGATATATGTCATCACTAACATATTCTAAATTAATAAAGAATATAAATATCAATTTCATTTGTAGTAAAGGTAAGTCGTTAGGTAGGCCTTTAGGACTTCAAAGGCTGTGATGTTCTAATCTCCACTTCAACTGGTGGACCTTCCTCAACACCTTGAAGAAGGGCAGACTTCTCTCTACTAGCCAAGAGATGAAACGACTGAAGCCGGCTATTCTGCCAGCCAACTATTGGATATTGTTAATGGTGGTGGGTGATTTCATTTCTTGAATAGATCAGATCCTGTCCAGGTTGATCTCTATAACTCCTTCCATCGCCATTAGCTAAGGAAACATCTATCTTGGATGCCGAATGTGCTTAAGGATTGGCATAAATGCAAAACTTCCTCAAGACCCCCAATGGTTTCAACTATGCTAGCAATGTGATCGCAGCTTGTCTGACTTTTTGACAATGCCATCACGTATGCTCCATGTTGTTGTCCTTGCTATTGGCAGAACATCCTCTGCACTAGCTTTTGGTATGTAGCTATTGTTAGTATATATGATCAAAAAGTCAATTAGATTGCTTCTTTCGTAATCTATTTAACAAATTCTTTTTCAAATGTAATATTGAATAAAATTCATTTGGCCCAATTTGTCGTGTCCATTATTGCTCGTTAAAAACCAATAAAGTTGAGTTGTGCATTTGATGAAAATAATAAAACCTACTCTCGAGGATCGGCCGAAAACGTCTTAAGTCGAGAACCTTGAAACAGGGCATCGTGAGTTTTATAAAGGCTTGTACTAAGTAATGTATCCATATAATTGGTGTCATATTTTATTGATAACAAACATGTGATGTATATATCGTTATGGAGTGTGGGGCCACTTGGATCCCCCTTCTTACGCCCTCAGCTCCTAGGCTAGATCTGCTACCTTATTAGTGATATTAGCTGGAGTCTTTCTACTGTACGTGGTGGGTCTTCAGTATCTTCATGCAGAATCTCCCTTCTGATGACACCCTAAGTGGTTACCTGAGAGTTGAAATTGATACCCACAATCGGATATGGTGGGAGTGCCTGAGAATCTATAGGTGCTAGTCCTTGAATAGCGATGTTGATCGCAACGGTGATCATTTTGTTCAGGTGCTCCACTGGTAGTTGAACTACCGACTATCGAGATAGGGTGACCTGCAGGCGGTTGCTCATGGCAGTTCCAACCGCCTCCCTTGATTGTCTCACTGGTTGCCGACTTGGAGGATTATTTATTATAGGTGCTTCATTATCTTTGAGGGATTGGCCTCATTCTTGATTTCTGTGATTCGTTGTTATCTCGCCTTAGCATAATATTTCCACAGACAATGCCAATGATACTTACTAGATTTCAACCCCAAATAATTTGTAAGTTTGGAACAAGGCCTTGCATGTGAAATTGAGTAGTGGCAAACTGACAAAAAAGAACTAGTACTCCACCACTCAAATCGTTAATGAAAACAAAATGAAAAGTTTTTTCTGAAGGACTACTTGTGCGCGTGTGGAACAACCTAACTTATGGCATACTTTAACTGTTGAGTCGGACCCTTCTAGTTGTGAGAAAAAAGTCATTGGCCCAAAATACAATTTTGTATTTAGGAGGCCCAAAAGGTCATTGGTCCAACAAGACTATATTTTGGGCCAATGGCCTTTTTAGCACAAATTGATACAACTTTTGGGTCCAGAAATAAAATTTGCGAGTAATTCTCATATAAATACAAAATTTGATACGTAGAAATATTTTGCATGTGTAGAAAAACATCATTATCAAATAATAGTCAAAATAGATTAAGATTACAAAGTAGTAATTTATATTCATTATAATTGAAATTTTCTTTAGTAAAATTATTTTTTATAGCGCGATATATCATAAAAAATTATTTAATTTTGAAAACAAATATATATATATATTCTGCATAGCACCAGTTCTCTTCTAATACTTTGATATATTACAACCTATGAAATTATATGTGCAGGTACGGGATAATTATAGTTTTGATCCTCATAGATTGCCACTAATTTGTTTTCAATCCCTAAACATATTGAAATTCTATTTTAGTCTTTCAACTTTTAAAATATTAACAGTTTTGGTCCTTAAACCTAATTATTGATCATTTTGCTCTTCAAAAAAACATATAGTCCAACTATCTTTTTTCAATGTTCATGATCGACCCAACTTACTTCTGAACATAAGGCAAAGATAATTGAATTATATGTTTTTTTTTAAAGAGCAAAATAGTCATTAATTAGACTTAAAAACCAAAATTGTTATACTTTAAAAATATCGAAGAACTAAAATAAAATTCTAATATATTTAAGAACTGAAAACGAATTAACGACAATGAGAATCAAAACTATAATATCTGACAGGTTTTGTACAATATATGTTTGCCTCTTGCATATCTATAACCGCACATACCTAACAAAGTCCTCGATAAACGGAGTAGTCTCACAATTGTGACCTCTCTTTTCCTCCCTTTCTCTCTTCAATCTCCTCTCTCTCACTCTCGCTGCCTCGCTCCCATATGCAAGGAAAGTAGCACAGGCTTTCCTCCATTCCTCCTCTTTGTCTGGTGGATATCCATCTCTCTGCTCTATTTCTTATGGTTGATGTCCACCAAAACCTTTCCCGATGACTGCATCTCCAGCCCAACACGTCGTGCTCCCGCCGGGAAGCCGAAATCCAGGCAGCACAGGCCCTCCAATCTACCACCACAATGTCCCTGCATACAGCACCAATTACCCAAAGAAGCCGGGAGGAAAAAGCTGCTTCAGGTGCATTTGCTGCTGCTGTTGCTGCCTCTTGCTGCTCATTTTCGTTCTTGCCATCCTTACCTTCTTTTTCTACAACATGTACAAGCCAAAAGTCCCTTCATACGACATACAGGACCTTCAGGTCAAATCCTTTGATCTGCAGCCTGGCTCCATCCTCAACACCGAGCTCTTGGTGAACGTCAAAGCTGACAACCCAAATAGCCACATCGGGTTTACGTATGGCGACGACAGCTCTATCGATGTTGTCTATTCTGACGCCAATCTTTGCACTGGAAAGCTTCCATATTTCTATCAGGGCCACCAAAACACGACTTTAATGACAATTGATTTGGTAGGGAAAAGTGTGCTTGCGTCGGGAGTTCAGGAGGATTTTGCACAACGTCAGAAGGAAGGGAAGATCCCATTGCTTGTGAAGGTAAAGGTACCCCTAAGAATCGTGATTGGAAATATGCCACTCAGGCAATTCAAGGTCTTTCTCAATTGTTCTCTTGTAGTCGACAGCCTGACTCCAAACAAGAAAGTTGGGGTCTTATCAAGTAACACCACACTTTATTTTGAGTTTTGAGGTTCAAAATAAAAATTAATACTTGTTTGAGCGGTGAATAGCAATTTATCCCCTATGATATTAGAAATTATTTTAATTTTAAAAATATAGGAGGTAAATTGCTATATTTTAAAAAATATAGGGAGTGAATTGCTATTTTATTTTTTAAAAGAGAGTTGTTTGCTTATTTTTCCTAACACAGATAGGTAGATTGCAGTTTTCCCTTATTTGAGAGTGTCTTGGTTCTTGGCGTACAGCTCACCATCAGAGAACGTATTACATGGGATTTATGAAAAAAATTTCAATTGCATTTTTAAGATACCTAGCTAGTTAAAAAGTGGCATTAGCGATGTGCGAATACAAGTATATTTTAAGGTAAATAAATAATGATAACTACAAAAAATAATTATATTCACAATTTATAAGTTTATCTCTATTATGGAATTATTATTGTTGGCGGAGTAATTTTTTTTTTTTAAATCATTGATAGTAAAGCATTTAATTATATCATTTGTCACTCACTTCCACTATTTAATTAATACTACTACATTCCTGGATTCCGTACGGCTTTAGTTAAAATCAAACTTTTTTATTTCCGTATGTCTTGTACTATAAGGGCTCATTTACTTCAAATTATTAAGTTTGATATCCTAACTAATCATGCATAATTTCTTGTTTACTTGGAATTTGCTCAACCCGTTATAATGACACAAGGCCCGGTATAAAGGGTGATTAGAAGGTGATTACAAACCCACCACAAGAGGTGGGTTTGTAATCATGCTCAACATATTGAGGTCTTATTATTTTTTGAGTGTCCATTTTATCCCTAATTTTTTCATGTCAATTACAATGTTGTCCCTAATTTTGGTGAAATCCACCAAATTACAATTTTTGAGAGGAAAGTTTATGTATTGTGTGTATATATATATATATGTGTATATATTTATTAATTTTGATATTATATATCTATTTTATATATTAAATTACTTTTATATATATTTATTTTATATATTAAATTAATTTAGATTATAGAATATCATATATTTAATTTTTATATAATATATCATTTAACTTTTGTTATAAAATATTATATATCCTAACTTTTATATAACATATAATATTAACTTTTATTTATGCATATAAATGTATTACATCTTAACACAAGAAAAATATTAAAATTGAAAGAACAAAATTGGGGTATTTTGGAAAAAATAAAATTAGTCCACAATTCAATCTCAAATTATAGTCAAAAGTAAACAATATATTATTTTATATCCATTACTTAATCAATACAAGTAACATAAAATTGTGACACTTAATATAATCACTTTTAACTTAATCCCAATACTTATCCTATAATTATCTATACCATTTAAATCCTATCACTCCAAGTAAATGAGGCCTAAATGAATATAAAGTCGTCTTTGGTGTAATAATTTTCTATCAAGGAAAGACAACTAATGTTTTGTTCAGCGTTCACAATCTAACTTTCTATAGTTCTTTGGTGTCCTCCACCGGATAGTTTTGTACTTTGAGGTCTAAGATTCTTGTTTTTTTTTTTATTGAGAAAATGTAACTACTGATATATTGGAGCCAGAGAGACTTATAATCCACATAATTTTTTTTTTATTATATATGGATAAACAACCTATCTTTTTTAATACGGGAAATAGAATGCAAGCTGACAAATCATTGTGGGTATTATGGGATGCTGGCAAATTATAAATAACTAGGGAAGAGCATCGGGCAATGTTGAAGGAATTGGTACAAGCACAGGATGTTAAATGAGCAACACAAGTAATAAATAAAATATTAAACGGGATCATATCTCGCGTCAATCAGACTATCTGTGCACTTGTACACCAATTAGTTAAAACAAGTCAAAGGATAAATGCCTCTTTAGGAGTAGGGGAGTATTCTAGCTTCAAAACTCTCATCCATCAACGTCTCCTTTGTCGACATTAGAGCTAAACAAAGCTCTCTCTAGCACGATCACAAAAATACAAACTTTTATCTATTTGAGCATTGCTAGAAACTCAAGAGAGTGAGACTAGAACAATATTTTATAAAGCACAAAGTGTTCATCGCTCCTTACGAAAGCCTTGAATAAATTTCAAACTCTTCAGAAAAATAATGAAAGAGATAGACTCTTTGAGGAAGATGAGAGATACACACAAAAGATGAAGAAAACAAAACACGCACCAAGAATAAATATATATAGACACACACACAATAGCCAAACATATAGTGATAAATATAGAGAGGTGTATGATGACTCAAGTCAAGGTAGGTAAGTCCTACTCATGAGGCTACAAACCACTAACCAAGGACCTTTAATACATAGTAGTTCCTCATGGTATTTTGAGGGTCCCTTAAGGCGTGACCACCATTTGAATTAAGCACAAATTGATTTTGGATTAGCAGTTAAATTATTCAATTAAGTAATTTTAAGTTCACATTAAATTCTTATTTAACTTTCGGGTAATTGCATAAAACCTTCTTGCATTTTTAGAATTCAACTAAAAATCCCACGTGTTATAAATATATGCAAAAATTTTCTTGTGTTTATTGAAATGGTGCACATGTACCTCTTCCGTCATTTCTCTTTAATGGCGTCAATTTTTACTGCGATTTGAACGTTAAACGCTTATATTAGTAGCCATTGATCTTTCCTAATTAAAAATAAACATCATAAATTTAAGTGATTTATAAAATATATGTTGTATTTATATATAAATTACACACACACATATATATATATATGTACACAGTTATGTATATAATAATTATACAAATATAATATAATACATATATATATATATATATATATATACATATGTATGTAGATAAAGGAAGGTGGTGACAGCGACCTTCGATTGGGGCAACCTCGCCATCGCCCCTAATCTGGGTGGCTGGCTGGCGACATTGCCTCTTAGATCTAGGCGACGATGTCGCCTGTTGCCGCTTAGATCTGAGCGGTGACGGCTCAATGTTGCTGCCCAGTGCTCATCGATACACCACGGAAGATTGAGGTCGAGAGGAAGAAGTAGGGGCGTGAGTGGAGGCGCGAAGGCGGAGGCGGAGGGTGATCGGCGATTTGGGGAAGACAACCCCCTTTTTTTTCTTTATCTTTTTAATTTTTTATTTATTATATTATTTTTTTGTAAACTTTAATATAATAAATTAATTCAATTATGTCTAAATATATTTACTAAGAAATTTTGTATAATATATTATTGTAATTTATATAATAATATAATTTCAAAAAATAGTTAACACAAAATTTAAATTAACTAAAAATATTTTAGAAGTAAAATCATGTATTTTGTTTTTAAAAATTTAAAATAATATCAAATAATCTTAAAAAAATTGATAGTTTCATATATAAAATATGTAAATAATAGCATTTGATGTAATTAAATTTTTTATATATAATATTGATGAATACTATTTTTTTAATACTTGTCATACCTTTTTCAATAAAAATATAGCAAATATAAACAATTAATCAAAACAATAAAAACAGGGGTAATTTCATCAATTCAAAAGGGATAAATGTTGAAAATCCATCAAAAAGTTATCTTATTCGCATGTCAGGCTCGTGTAAATAACTCTCCAATTTTTTATGAATATGTTCTGTTTTGTAGGGTTTATAATTATACTGGATCTTTTTTAACTATTTAATTAACACATGTAAGTATTTAGCAATTTCTCCATTTCACAGGGGTAACATGCAAGTTTCCCTTTAATTTTTGGATCTAAGATTCATTAATCCTGAAGCTTAAATATTTAATTAATTCAGTTAATGTCCACTTTTAATTTTGTATCACATAAGACCTCAATTGAGTAATTCAGTTATTCAAATGATTAGTTCAAACTCATTTAAACTAATCCTTTATCTTTCAAAAGTAATTCAACAATTAATTCCCATCTGAAATTAATTCTCCAATTAATTTTTCATACCTTCAGTGTCATGTGTGTAACCTTTATAGGTCCACGTGTAGCTAGAAATTGATTTGTATTACATATACAATTTAATATGATAAGTAACTTGCTTTAAATTAATTAAATTATATTTAATTATGAAAGAAACAGTACGTACCTACGAACAAAAAATGTAGCAAAAGACAAAAATAAAAAATCAAATAAATGCGGATCAAGGGGGTGCTCCCCTTGATTTTTTCGGGTGTTCAACGTTAAAGAATAATCTAAATATATATACATATGATGTTCAAAGTGGCAATAAGCAAATGAATCAAAAATGAAAATGAAACGTAAATTGAATTTACCTTCTTTTCAGTTGGTCAATTCGGTACAAACATTGTTCTACACTTGTTGCTTGTTCATGCAAGGATCAAGTGCAGACCCTCTCTATGTCTTGTCCACATCACACCACAAAAGGGGATTGCACAAACTATTGCTAGATAGTTTTATGCTCCTGGTTAGAGAAACCAATTTGGATCTTCATTATGAATTACTAAAATCAAAATCTTGTCGTTCTTGAGGGACAATATTGACAATAGAGGGGTGGACAAGTTTTTTCGTAGAGAGTGAGAGGATGATTCAAATCATGTGTGTATTGATTGGTTATATATATATATATATATTCATATTTTTAAAACATGACTTACAAACACATTAGCTGATTATGTGCTTACCATAGAACACAAGTCAAACTTTTTCATGCCATGCCGATCAATCACCTTAATCAATTTTGATCAAGTATTTACTTCCAAAAACAACAAGGTAATCGAGAATTGGTGCTCCCTTGGAGCATATTTTTCGCCACATTCATTACAAGGATGAACCTGCCACTCTCCTTGACCAAGTTCAAAGATGATAATTTTTGGGCTTTCACTTATATGGATTGGGCTTGATTAATTCTACCATTGATTAATTCACGTCCAACAAGGTTTATTGCGCCTTTTAATTAATCCAATCAATTAAAGGCCTAACAAGTAGCCCAAAGAAATTATGTTATGCTAATTAAATAAATATAGAAGCGTGCAACCTATCTGCACAAAACCCAGAGCTACTAAGTCAATGTCTCCACAGCCAAACAATATCGTTGAGACTGGATTAGAGAATGGATAGACGTCATGTGCCGAGAGTTAAAATTAAATCCAAAATTAAGTTTGAGATAATAGTACTAGACTAGTCGCAAAATATTTTAAAAATAGAGTGCATGTAAAGCGCAAATATTATGGCGCCCATAACTATAAAGTGGGTAATATACTCCCAATGTATAATGACCCTATTATAGAATAGTTTGTTAAATGAATTAAATCTTTAAAATGCAAATTGTGATAAACTATACTACCGTTTTTATCAATCAATTAAGTTCCATATTTAAAGTCTACTATTTCTTTTTTTTGTCATGAGTAAACTACCTAACTGTTGTGGTACACCGTCTTTGTAGTGCAACCTTAATCTTAAGTCAAGACTTAGCGTTGTAGTGTGAACAAAATTAATGATTTTGAAATCTTAAAATTACTATGTAATGAATTATAATTGAGTAGCTGACTACTTATTGAGCACCGTATGTCTATGGGACTAAGTTATAGATCCGAATAAACACGCGGAGAAGATAGCAGCGTTCTTGTGTGTTCGTAGACGCACAATCATTAATTTTGCACACGCCTTAAGCATGATCAAGTAATATGCTTAGAGAGCAAACTCGTTAAGAAGTCAACATTCAAGGTATAACATACAATTGGGCTATTATCTGCATTTGTTCCTTTCAACTTCTTAAGGTATCTTTAATACTTTGAAATAGAAACGCCATCAAGCAGATATGTCGCTTCGTTGATTTTATGAGAGATTGAGAGGAGTTGAGAATTGGGTAGTACTCTAGACACACATTGTGACTCCACTTGAATATTGACAATCATTCGTTTGATGACACTTGTGAGAGCACATATTGTGATTGAACACGATCAGATGTAGATTCTGGATGAACACCGAGGGAGAGCGCATTTCGTTATATAACGGTGAACATGTTGTTGGTAGGCCACCAGATAGCATCTCACATGAAGGAACGCTCATTCTCACAGAAACCATAGAGAGCACTCAGCACGGAGCAGATACACAGGAGGGGACCTGCACAGCAGGTTCGCCATTAGATACCCTGCATTAACAACCGAGACAGAGGAGCGATTACGATCATTGAGACACATAACCAGAGTAGGGTCATATCTAATGCGCAAGGAGTATGTAAAGAGCAATAGCAAATAAAATCACATTTGTGTGACGGATCTTTAGGTTCTCAAGTTATATAAAGAGAATGTAATGGATGTGACACAATATAGTCTCGAATCGGTAACGACCAGGAAAAAAGTCAATGGAATAGACGTTACTAGTAATTATATCTCAGAGAGACAAGGACGCTAGAAAAGGGCATTGACATCTGTCAGAACGCGTATTTTGCAGGACAGAATGTAGGGAGCTTGACCATCTGCACATTGTTAACCTAACCACTAAGAGCTTTCAATACGAAGGTCTTCTCATTAGGTGAGTCATGATCGAGTAACGACCCAGAGAACACACGAGCACTGTCGGATTGGTCTAACAGTAAAGTATTATTCTAACACTTAGTGCAATCTCACGGTTTAAGACCAACTCGAGTAGTTGGTTTCATAGGCTGGCATCTAAATGCGCAACCCAACTATCATTGATTCCTAATTCGAATTTGGGGTGAATTTTCTGAATGCATTCATTAAACACGTAGTAAGATGAACACACACTACCAGCTGTAATAGGCGAGATATTGAAGATATGATTATGACGAACTAAATTAACTTCAATCAATAATGTAAGCAGGCGTATTTGTGGATAAAGGAAATGCTTGCCCATTGAATGAACACAGAGAGGGAAAAAAATTTATCTGATATTTACTTATATGAAAGGATGTTTCTATAGAAGGATTTATAAAGGCTTGTTGCATTCATCATTTATTCTTACACATTAGATGTTGAGAATACTCACTATTATGGATTTAGTGCAAATGCCTAAAATCCTATCTTTGCATGAGTTGCGGCGGCCATGAAAATCCGAATACATCAATTGTTGTTCATATATTGACTCATAGATAATTATGCGGTGAAATGAGAGTTTTTATACGCTCAAAGATCCCATTGTTCGAACCGATAAAACAGTGCAAGAAACTGTGCTGATGATCAAGGCTCTTTCAACAAGTATTTACGAGCACAATATCATAATGCGAGTACCCCAATTAGCATGTCAAAAATTATATACTCAACTTTCATATAGGAAAAAACAACAAGACTGTCTTAAGGGCTCACAATTGGAGAAACTTCGGTCTCACTATTTCCCATTTTCGAATCACAGTCACGAGAACTAGACTCATTCCTTATTTTGAATAATCTATAGTCAAGGTTAGGATAATGGTGTCATTTAAGATACATCATGTGACGAAATAAGAGAGAGTTACTTTCATTGTCTAGGGACGCTGCCGAGAGAGACTATCCGCGATGTGTTAGAGGAAAACGATTAAGACAAATAAGTGTGTGGTCGAGCGCAGAGAAAGAACTCTAGGCTCTATAGTATGTTGAGAGATGGCTGCTATGGATATGCAGCCCTCTCAGAAACCTAGAGATGTAGTCGGGACGCCTATCTAAACAAAGCCAACTGTGCGGAGGAGATGGTGGCTCTCGAGCGTTGGATTGTACAGGAAAATCACTAGGGAACCTTGGATCCTACTATGCTTACACGGCAGTTCTAGTCATATGATCATACACACAACCAGATATATCTATGAGAAAGCACGCATCCATGCCAGTGATAAAGATAGGCTGTATTGCGGATTACTTGACCAATCTCAAGAAACCTATCTGTGTCCAGAGCAAATTCCCCCATATATAGGTCACTTAGTAGATGTGTCTATGACAATACACGAGCATGATAAACAGCAATTTAAACTAGAGATATTTTACCTGATCGAGCTCTCAGACACGATGTATATGGAATAACACTACAATCTCTAAGCTCAAGCCATGATACTCACTGACGGCCACAAGTTTTCCATTGTTGGATATGTGGCTACAATGGATACATTAGAATCAATTTGTCTAAACTGCGATCGTACCGAAGAGAGATGAAACGGAAGTTCGGACATGTACACAATTCAGGCATTCCTTCTTGTCAGAACCTAAATAATGGAGCCACATCTCCTAACATCTGGTCATAGATTTAGACGAGTATTCACTCATGCCTTGTAACTCTATGATGGTCGAGAAAAATGTATATGAGTGATCAGATAAAGAGAATAATAAGCTAGCTTAGTGCTTTATCAGTTGCTAACAGTATTTCTTATTTATATCATATTTGGTTGCGAGTGGCGAAACAAATAAATAACTGTTTATTTTATGTTTACTTTAAACACAGTATTTTTTATTTTTATAATTAGCCATAACAATAAAAAAAACAATGGACAAAGACTTAAATAAGTATCATTGCATCGTCTTTAACAGATAATTATCTATTAATAAGCGTCAAACAATAATTAATTTCTATATATCAGTTTAGAGAAAGATCATTTTAGTTTATAATATTTATCTTATGGTGTTTATGTAAATCCCGCACACACACATTTAACAATCGTTCCTACTTAACTATAAAATAGGGTATGGAGTGGTAGTATACTTTTCAAATAATAAATTGAATTATATAGGGCTTTTTGAGATTTACACTAAGAACTAAATATACTTTATTATATATTGTTATTACACTATTTATCATTAAGTATTTAACTTATTTCTATATATTAAATAAATATATATTTCACGCCTAAATAACCCTTAAAAATTAAATTTTATTTCGAATAGCACTTATGAGCTAATTAATTATTCCATTTATAGTTCACTATAAACCAAATTTTAATATAATTATAAAATAAAATAATAAGTAACTTTAAAACAACATATAATACTAATAATAAATAAACATTAGGATCAAAACTCACTATTGGTTTTGTGCTATAAAACCCAATCTTCATTTATTATTAATAAACAATGTATAATATATTTAGTATTTTTCTCCTTAAAGTTAAGCGGTACAATCATAAATAAAAATGTACTCTGATTGAGACACGAATAATTTATCATGAAAAAGATGTAAACAATATTTATCGCTCTATGAGAAATTACGTCTTCTATTATTATATCTTTATCTTTTAAATTGCCACTGGTTAGTGTAAAATGATCCCACCCCAATTAATATTTAATCAAAAAAAAAAAAAATACCCTTTTAATTTTCTTATTTTTTGCGACTTCTTAAAACATTATCTAATATATATATTTGGAACACTATACTGGAACGTATTTTAGTTAGAAAAGTACGAGTTTAGCAAGCTATATAAGAGGAGTTACATTGAGGAGAGGCTTCAATAACAATAAGTCATTTCTCAAATAAGGTAGGTTATGCACGTATTTATCTAGAGAATATCAAGCCAGCACACCATATTTCTATTACATAATAATACACACTCTATGACACCTAACTACCCGAGAGTAGAGTTAAGTGGGAGATTTTTGTATATACAATATAATTTTCACGTAGCTAAACGCAGTCCTCACGTCAGCCATAGGATGTAAATAGAATTTTACTATATAAAGATCGCGTTTTCTAAGGAATAAACTCACCAAAGCTGTTCCTTAAATAGAAGAGGAGCTAAAAGACTATATCTCCCTTGTTCACTTCTCAGAGATTACGACCACTCTACATGCAATCCCACGCGACATTACATTGTATTAAGCTACTATCACTAACCTACTTGAGGAAAGGCTATTTAATCTAGAGTACATACCAAAATCATGGCACCTCATTAGGATTCTCACATATGATAGTTTCTACAAGTCAGTTTCAATGAACTTGGAAACCTTTGTCAAAGAACCCACTAAAAGTGATATTATAAGAATACCCATAACTACTTTGTTGTAGAATGAAAATGACACTTCATATGCATGTAATTTACAACCAATTATTTAGAGCAAGTCTCTTTAGAGGACGCTCTGTTATTATATTATTGCACTAAGTATGGATTCGTGAGTCCATTGAACTTGGTATACATTTTATGATCGAGACCACGCGAAATTAACGATAAATTTATGTATCGTTCTACCCGAATATAAGCAACTAATCTCCAATCTTTCATTGAAATGTAAATAATATGAGTATTCAGATGTCGCATTTGTATCACACTAAGAGTAAAATTTATAATAATATTATTGTCACTACATAAGATAAAATTTATATAGTGATATCTAGTGAGCAGATAAATGCGTAATAAGTATTAACTATTTTTGCATTTTGAGAGTAATAAAGATTGGGATATATCTCTCTTGACGAATCAAAATTTTTCAAGAAGCGAAAAAATCATTGAGCTTTGCAAATAAGTTTAACCTGTGGTTTTCATACAGATTCATTTACCATCATGACTCATGATACTAAATTCCTATAGTATACCCTCTAGCACAGCAATCAAGTCCCTAGAGTTCGTCAAATATGTAGCTGCATATCTGATATAGTGTTTTCACTGTAGTGATGTTAATGCAATCTCCATAATCACACATATAATGTTTTGATTGTAGAATGTCATTTGAGTTTGTTTTATCTGTGACTAACAATATGGCTATGCTACATACTCCCTCATTTGCTTTTGTTATCTAGAATTATTATATGTGATATTAAGGATTGGCAGTGCTTAGTTTGCAACAGATCTTAACCCTTTGGGATTATATGTCTCCATCCTAATAACCTCTCCCAGCTCAATAATTTTGCCGTCTATTCATAGATGTGAGAAGAGCGTCACGTATCAATCAATTTAGAACCCTTGAGATATGATAACTAACTGTGATTATTATTTACGCCGAAACTTATCAATAAGTCAAGTTAAAATAATTTGATTATGTCCCGTTAGTTTAATAATTGATTGATAATCCTGCAATCGATATAGCTTCGACCACGAAGTGCATCCTCCTCACTATTCTTCTAAGTGACGCCGCAAGGATTGACCTAGAACCAATAGCGACTTACAAGACCTACGTGATTGCGAACACGTGACCAATCTCACGATCATGTATGCCAGAAATGTCGCGCGTACAGCAAATAATGGGGTAGACCAAGTGCACTTTGAGAAGCGATGTATTTTATACAAATACGTAAGCGATTTGTTATTATCACTACTCTATGGAATTTTTACTATATGATCGGCAATTCATATTCAATCACACATATTGTTAAATTGACACGTTTAATAGAATTATTATTTTGCATAATCATTGAGCGCAACACGTTAAAATTTACTACTTCAATGGTATTACTATATCATCAATGGTTAACGTGCGTATTATGGTAACCATTATGTCTTAATTATTGCATGGTGAGATAATTAATATGTAAAATGCATCCAATAGGATCATTAATAGTCTATTATTAAAATTTCCAAAGCCAAAGGATACTAATATAGAATTATGGAATATCACTTGCTTATAATAAATAGAGAGAGCAGATATTTTGAATTGTAATGTTAAAATAAATTAGTGTTACATGTATCAAATGAATACTTAAATCATAATTATGAGTACATAGTTGAGACAAGCATTAAGAAGAATGAAGGCCACACAAATTATATGATGATATTCACATTATTATATTAGATAATAAAAGTAAAATTTAATAGGTATTTTATTATATATCACTATTTTTTAAATATGTCTCATACCCACTATAGACTAAAAAAAAGATAAATATTAAGGGACTCATTAGTGAAATTCTCATTTAAGACTGTGAATTGTAACCAAAAATGAAATTATTCAACTGAAAATCACCTGATTTTTAAAAATGCCAAAAACTATTTATCTGGGCTTTTGTTTATTAATAATATAATCTCTATGAAGATGCTTAAACATCTGAGCTCTTATAAAGATCTATCGCGATGTCTAAATAAAGAATATGTGATAATCATTTACTAAAGAAAATATTATCTAATGTAGACTTAATGTACATGAAGAATCCCGATTGAACAAACTGAAAATTATTATGATTTAAGACCAGATATTTTTGCGACCTAACGCCTCACATTCTAAAAAACTCATTTTCTAAGAATATATAATTAAAATTTGAGAATATTGCTGCATTCACCCTAAATCAAGCAAAAAGGGTATAGTAAGTTGGACTAGATAATCCCATGAATCCCACATCATAAGTAGTCAATGCCACATTTGATGCCACGTTTGATTTCGCGATGCGTTCATTGTTTAGTCAAATGTGCGGGAACCACATTAGAGGGTATAGAGATAGAGAAAGAACATGTGAATACTACTAGGCCAATAAAGTGATGCCTCATTGCGTGGGTCAAGAAAACTGCATTTGAGAACTACTGGCACAACGAGATCTAATATTAGAATGATAACTACCGAAAAGAGATTTCTTCAATCATTTGAGATCGGGCTCTGCAGCTATAGATTGTATTAACTTACTACAGTATGTGGAAAGTCAACATATATTTGAAAGAGTTTATAAAACAGCATAAGCAAAAATACTCTTGCCAAGGTAAATCCATTGATTGATAATAGCACTGCGAGACATAATTGTTGTCTACCTTCAGCACTCTACATGTATCAATACAAAAGAACAAAAGTCGAGGCATTTTGTGAGCTGTGATCTTATAATTGGACAATTTAAAGCAGTAACAAAGATTAGGAAAAAACCGTACACTAATTCAACTATTGTGTTTCGTTGATTTAGTGTAAGAAATTTTTCTAGAAAAAATAATTTTTAAAATAAGGGAGAGACACTTTTTCATAGATAAATTCAATTTTATAATTATGATGTGAAAACGAATGAATGCTAATTTTTTATTTCGTAAATAATTTTTCCACTATTATTTTAGACACGACCTAAATTTTACTAGCTCATATTAGTCGGATTATGTTTTGAAAGTTGTTAATGGTTCTCTAAAGGCAAAAATACTAATGCTAGAATATTTCTATAAATGTTATAAAAAACTTCTCATAGCTATGAAAGGCACGTTTTTGCAAATTGTTGTAGATCAAAAGTTCCTATAAATGTTATAGGACACTCTAACACCATAGATATTTATTTTATACTAACAAAATTAAGATGAATCATGTTTTATTTAAATAGATCACAATTAATTCAAGAGGATGATAAATTGTTTGATTTGATTAATTGTCTTCAATAAGACACGCCCAAAATTTTAATTGATGGAGATAAATTTGTGGCTTACTGAGATTGAGTCAAAATTAAAAAAGATAGGAATATGAGATTCTTGATCCAAGTGGGACATCTTAAATAGACGTATTAAAAAAAAATTCAAGAGAACAAAATAAGAATATGTTAGAGAAATTATTCTGACTGGTTAAAAGTATCATTGCATATTCTAATAGAACCATAGTACCAAAGAGAAAATGCAAGAATAATCTTGCACACAAATTAGAAACATCCTACTTCATACTTTGTTGAAATAAAAAGTGTATTGATACTTTTGGGGTATTTAATACCTGATGGTGATCCTATAACTACAAGAGGTCATAGCGAATGAGAAAATTAGAAGGCTAAGTCTTAAGTGCGACTCTTTGGCTCAAATTGACAAGGCATTGCTTTAAATAGATTCAAAGTCGCCACTTAGCTTTATGTGGTGAAAATTGAGAAATAATTAATTATTTGTCAATGGATACCAAAATTTCTCTATCAAATTAGATATTTTGATAGTGGAATCAACTGACGGAAACTATTTTATCTTTTAAGGTGCAATTGAATAAATAATTTTTTACTAGACCAAAAAAATAAAAGTTCCACAAGATGACGAAGTAAACTAGATAATCAAAGGCAATCTCGATTAGGTTATGCTTATTAGAACTAAATTCACAAATTGATTATTTCATGCACTCGTGCTTTAAAATGTGCAAAATAATAGGAAAAGGTGAATTAAGTCTTGAAAAGAGCATGACCAAAAGTGATTTGGTTGGACAAATGGGAAAAGTCACATCTCCATTGGATTTGATCCATTGGAATGTATGTGAATTTAAAGTGTTTAGGGTAAATTATATTTTGCCATCCGAACTATGACTGTTTTTACACTTTGACATCTAAACTTTTTTTTGTGTCAACTTACTATCTGAACTTTACGAAATTTTACACTTTACCATTTGTTAAAAAAAATCATATGCAATGCACATGTGATATTTAAAGGTCATTTGATGTAGTATTTTTCACATATGCACAGCATGTGATGTTTTTTCAATAAAAAAACACCAAAAAGACGATCATATATGGTAAAGTGCAAATTTTGCAAAGTTGAGATGGCAAGTTGACACAAAAAAAAAGTTTAGATGCCAAAGTGTAAAAATAGGCATAGTTCGGATGGCAAAATTTAATTTACCCAAGTGTTTATGCTAGTTGAATTATTTTCGCTTCATTACTCAAACATACGAGTGTTTGTAATTAATTACAAAGCCTAAGATCTTTGGAAAGGATCAAAGAATCAAGACATGAAGATATAACTAGGCAGTGAATTATTTTTATTATCTAAGAGGATAATAATATTTTTTCAATTAAAATCCACTTGACACATCTTAATAGTAAGAAAAGTCAAGTGAAGGAATCAAAAATGAAAAATTCACTACAATTTTCTTATTCATTTTAGTAGCATGTACTAACATTGATTAAAGGATCAATACCAAAAGAATTATATTGGATATAAAGTAAACCACTATAATAAAATATCATGAGGTATAGAGATAAATTGAGTAAGACACTTGAAAAACCTATTTCGCATGCATAGTTGATGCTAAAAGAGTTTAGCAGAGAAACAAAATGCGTGCTATTGCTATGTACCTTACCAAAAAAGAAAATCGTAAAATGCTTATGAAGTTCTATATGTTGTTTGGTTTGGGAGAATGGAAGTTAGAATATTTATTCTACTTCCAAAATTGAATGGACAACTACGGGTGTTTGAAGCATGTAGGCCTAAGTGTGCAATCAATTGAAATTGTTCCAAGTGAATGGCTGTGTAATGCTACAAGGTTGAACAATTGCAGTATATGATAAACATTAAGATTGTCTGGACATAAAATTGGATCCAAAAAGTTGGATGGAATTCTTTACTATTATATAAGATTAGTTTTTAGAATACTACGAAAAAATGTTGGAAAAATTTTAGTTTCATGTAATGAAATAATTACATGAAATAATATTTTGAAATATAACAATCGGACATAGAAATCAAAAGCAAAGAAAGTCACGTTGGAACAAATAATATATAACAGTTAGAAACGCTATTTACTACAAGAAGATTAAATAGTAAACTTACAATGAGAATTGTATCGTAACAATTCTCCGTCCAATAGTAATCGCAAGAACTAATCGAATCGCAGAATTCACTGCTTGCCTTGAAGAAAATATATGTCCCATATCAATAGTGTACTGGTACAACGTAATTTCTCTAAGGATAAGATTGTTGTAGTTCTTTCGATTTTACCACTATATCGAAGAACACTTCGATCAACACTCAGAAGCTCGTTATCAAAAATTAAGCTCAAATCTCTACAAATTTGAGAGATAGCGCGCAAGAGAAAGATTGGGGGGAGAGAGAGAGAGAGAGAGACGAGTGAAACAAAGTTGGTGTAGTTGTGGTGTGGTATGCTTCAGGCTTTATATAGGCATTTTTAGGCACACCATTATTGCAGCATTAACACCTAGCTAGTAATGGCATTTGATCACAAAATGTAACAACCCAACTGCTAGCAGCAGCTAAAAATATTTTACAGTTTCAGGTTTAAAAGAAATGAAATCTGAAACTGAAACTTTAAGAATAAAAAGTCAGAATTTAATAATAATCAATTATTGTTTCATTTGCTTAGGAAGAAATCAAAATTCTAATCTATGAGTTTCACATTCCAACAAAAGTAACAATAGGAAATGGACAAGCGAAAAGAAAAAAACATAAGCATCATCAATGTTTCAAACACATTAAATATTAATTAATTAGAAAATCATTTGGAAGATGCAACACTAAAATAAAAGTGTGACTTAAATAGAAAATATAAGCAAACTTGCTAAAGTAAAACTTTTGCGTCAAAAAGTATTTGAAAGGACATCATATGAAGATGGGCATTTAGATACATAGGTAGTTGATTCTAAGGCAAGTGGGAGATTGTTAAGGTATGTTTAGGCTGACCCTTTTACCTGATCTAGCTAGTAATACATAGCAATATATGATGCCATTCTTGTTCATAATCGATGATATATAATGAATAATATAAGTCTAGACTATCAGACTGACTATTAACCGATAATCGAAGGTGGTCGAATGATAATAACCATTAGGACTAGAAATGATGAGTGAATAATGACACATTCAGGCTCCAAGTTCTATATGGGTAGTTAACTGTCGATAATTTTCGTCCTTGGGTCTAGGACATAAAATTGAGTGTCAATTTTCCTTCTTGACTAGGCAATCTTAACTTCATATTTGAGATGTGTTTACTCTATTGATTGACATAAGGAATCCCTTTCCACTCAAACAGCTTGCTAGACTTTCGAAGTCTAAATCATCTCAGAGCACATGGGAGACATCACCGTTATATATTGATAGGAGACAAATTATTTCTTGGAATCCACTATCCTCAAATAGATACTTCGACTACAATGGACAAGACTTATTAATGAAAAAAAAAAAAGGCGCAATCACTCTCACCAAATCTAAGATGCAACTTCATATGAACGCAACTACCATAATTTTCTCAAGTTCGAGACTAGTCGTCTACCTTAGCCATTCGTACCCACTAAAACCTCAACTGCTTCCATATAATTCTATCTTCGAACTAACTAACTTGCAACTACCCACTAAAATTTTTATAAATGACTGACTTCTAGTGTATAATGAATTTTTTCTACAGGATCACCCACCTCAATAAAGTTTTTTCAAACCGTCATCAGTGATATGCCGAACTAGTATTTGAGGCTATTGATAGTAAGGCATCAGATGAATATGCAAGTTGGATATTCAAGCTATACCTAATTGTCAAGGGAAACAAAAGCATTGAGCAAACTCATTCATCAGTTAGGCATTGTAAAAAGATTGACTTGCCAATGGGATTTCTCACTATTCTAACTACTCTATACCTCTTTATTAGGATTTTTCAGTCTCAATTTGTCTTCGTCTTCCTCTTTCTTGGCTGTATACTTCCTAGTTTATTTATCTCATGTGTGGTGTGTGTGTGTGTGTATATAATTTATTTGTGTGTGTCTTTTATATATATTTGTATATATATATATCTCATACAACTTTTATTGTAATTTTGATTGTGTAAGTATTGGTGTTCGCCTTTTGGTCATTTAAGAAATAGAATTTGTGATTGGTCCATTATTCATATATTTTTGTGATTTAAGGACAAATTTCGCTCAAAAAATTTTAAATCTGCTGGAAATCGCGATTTCTGTCGCTTAAATTTGACCTGCACATGTTTCCAGCCAATTTTTAAATTTCTGGCAATATGTGTCATCAGATCATGAAATTTACCAAAAATAATAGATCAAATCTAAAGCAAGTTAAATTTCAATAGGACGGAAGTTAAATTTAACCCCTTTGATATTGCATACTCTACAAGAAATAATTACTCTCTATTTACTTATTTAAGATCACACTTACACTTTCATTTACTTTCTATATTTCCACAAAAAAGAAAAAAATGAAAGATAGAAAATCTATTTGAGTTCATGATCAATTTATCTGTAAACATTCCCAAACAAAAAGAGTTCCATAAATTTAATGAAAAAGAAGACAAGAAAGTGGGAAATTAAACTTGAGGAAGGGAAATAGGAAGATCCAAAAAGAAATTGACCAAATGCACCTAAAAATAGCGATATCACCGGGTATTCCTCTTACAATATGTGATTCTAGAGCAACTACGGGTGTAGGGATTAGCCTGCTGATTCAAATAGCAATTATAATAAGAGTTCCCTCTTACATTGCATGGAACATTATTCCTGTGAAGTGCACCATAACTGATATATGCTGATTGTTGTAAAAATCTTCTGGTTATATCCGAACCCATTGCCATTTCTTCATCATTAGATTTTGTGCAGTCATCCGTAATACCATCACCACATTTTGTATTTGGTGAGAAAAAGCCTGCATGCTGATTGTATGTAGGGTTTTGCACATAAGGCGATGGCTCGACCAACATGGATAATGTGAGACATATCAGTATATAGATTAGAAAGTTCATTGTAATAGAATGGGAGGTAGAAAATGGGATAAAGAATGAACAACAAAGATCAAGGGATTTGAAGGGTATAAGGCAATGATTATAATGGTTCATGAAAAAAGATTAGGAAACAGATGTAATTTGAGCCCGCGTCTTACTCCTTATTTACTAGTGTTTGTTGGAGAAGAACTACGTGGAGTAATTTTATTTCTGAAAGAAACATATAGTTACTCACTAAATGTTCCTCATTTTTAGCCAATCTCTTAGCATCTTCCTTGTAAGTGGAATTCAAAATTGATTTTCTACATGAGGACATTAAGGATCAGGGGTCATGAGTTACAATGACTTTTATTAAAAGTTGATAAAATTGTATATATATTAGGAAAATTATGGTTTTTGTACTATAATTTAGGGAGTGGTATTTTTAGTACTACACTAACTGATTTTCTTAATTTAGTTATGTAACTTTATAATTTTGGTAATTTCTTAGTCCTTTTGGCTAGAAAATGCATTTTACTTGCAATTTTAGTCTTGCGAATAAATTCACGCAGGACCAAAATGCCTACCCCCCATAAGTAATAGGATTAAAAATGTCAATATCCCCTAAGTTACAAGACTAAAATAAAAATTTAATTGGGTCATGATTTGCATGTTAGATGCAATTTGGCCGGAAAAGGATGAAATTATCAAAATTTTAAAGTTACAGAACTAAAGTACGAAAATCAATTCATGGAGGACCAGAAATTCCACCACTCATACATTACAAGACTAAAATTTTATATTTTTTCCTATATATATATATATATATATATATATATTATTTTTATTTTAAATTTGTATTAAGCCTCCCTTTCAAGTTTATATTGTTATTTCCCACCTTTTGTTAGGATTTTAAATGGAAGTGATAATATTAAACAATTGAGTGATTTTTCAAGTTTACCCTTTAGCATAACTTGTAAAAATTAAAATGAACTTTTCTTTGTTTTGTAATGAATTAAAATTTGTAAGGAGTCCACTGAAAGGTAATATTATTTGTATTATATGTAACCAAATGCCAAATTTAGCCTTAGTTGGTTTATGTTTTACAAACCCTATTTATGTGGACAAATTTAATTCAATAAATACATTCATTAAACCAAATCACATATGAGGTCAAACTAGAGCTCATAATGTGGCTAAACATAAACTCATTCATAATTTATTGATTCTCTAATTTTATGATATTAGCTATTTACAAAATAAAAGAAACTGGTAGAGGTTCAGTAGGTGCACAATATTGTGGCAAAATTCATCACAACATTGTATCGAAAATTTGTAACATAATAAATGTGGCAAAATCTGGCGCAAACATGGTGGAAATTTTTTGGGAGAACGTGCCATCATAAAACCTATTGTAAATGCTATTTCGTTAAAATTTGCAACAAAAAATTGTGTCAAAAGCTCTTGTTGCAAATTTGTGATGGTATTGTGAAAACTTTGAGATAACTTGACAACGAATAAATTGAAATGGGGGATGGCACTGAAAGTTCTTGCAAACTCTATTGTGAGTTTGTGACAAATGCACTACATGCACACAAGGTCACATGATTGATGTATTTGCCATGGATATGCATCAGTCAAAAGATGTTATGATTGTGTTATATTGCAACAATGATGATATTTCCATCATAAATTCGTTGAATCAATCTCAAACATTAGTATATATAGGAAACATCCTCTCATTTATATCCCTTCGCTTTTACACTAGCTAACATCTAAACACATACAACCTCTCTTTCTTAAGTATGAATCCATTTTTATATCTTATATTGAATTTGTAACGCTAGATTTAACCAACATGTCATGTGAAGAGAGGTGTTGGTGCATCATTAACCATGTAAGAATTCAATTGTATTTTGTAATTTTATATTATGTTGTAGGCAGCATGAATGTAAATATTTTATGTTTCAATATAAATAATTAAACATTTTAATTATAGTCTTGACATTATCTGTGTATTATCTTTAATTAAATTTTGTTTTTATTTAAATGTATTTTTTATGCTAATTATTGTTAAAAGAGGTGTACTTTTTTATTTTGATATTAATGAAACATGAAATCATGTAACATGGCTGAAAATTATGTACTTATTTAAATTATGTTATTGTGTGCATGTTAAATATAATGTTAAGAAAATTGAGAAAGTGGATCTATTAGAAAATTGAAAGGAATCGGTATTAGCTCGGGTATCTATAGCTGGATAACATAAACATAAATAAAATAAACTTTATATCTAAAGTTAGATAAAATAAAAAAAAATAAAACGAACTTTATATCTAAAGCCAATGGGATTAAATCCCTTTTTCTCGAGCGTTCAACCACTCAGACATCTACATAAATAAATAAATGAGTGGTCAATTCAAGAAAATGCTAAAAACTAACCACAAATTATACCTTTGAAAAATGTGGAGTTTTTGGCATTTGAATTTTTCTCTGATCAATCTATGAATTAATGTCTCCTCTAAATGCGTCCACACCACACACCAAAAGTGAAATTCTGAAGCAACTGTTAGGTGGATCGAGATCTTACAATAGATACCTTTATGTTGGAAGAAATGAATCTAGATCTCACTATTAATTAGTGATTCGAATTCTCAAATTCTTAGTTCAACCTAGTTCAAGAAGAACCCTAGGAGGGAATAAAAGGTGTTGGCCGATTTTCTAAGAAAATAAAGGGAGAGGAGTTTCCTAATTTCTAAAATTAAAAACCTTGAATGTTGTGTAACCTAGTGTAGTTTTAGGTGGTTTGCCCGAGTGTGGAGCTCTCATAGGACTCCTACTCAGCCAAGACTTCTCAAAGCAGGAGTTTCAAATTCCTCAGATTTCTTTTCCAGGTATGGTGGCTAAGGCTTGATTTGATGTGGACGGGGCTTGGTTTAGTTCAACTATTAAATTAATCCAAACCTGACAAAGGTCTGTTAGGCCTTTTAAATTAATCATATTAATTTAAGGCTCAATAGAAGACCATTAATTTATTTAATCTAATTAATCAACTAAGTCCAACTCCATCAATTAATTAATCCCATTTATCAATTGATCGAGCTTGATAAATTAACCAAATTAATTTAATTGTGTTAGACCAAATTCAGTTGATCCTACTAATTAAATCTTGAATCATAAATTAAATGGAATTTCACATTAAATGATCTAATAATTTATTCTCCATAATCAATTTAAATTGTTGAAATTAATTTATTTATTCTAGAATTAATTTCACAATGAACTCCACTACTTCCATCGGGATTTATGTGACTCTTTAGGTTCACCATAAGCTAGACTTGAGTTTGTGTCCTACACAATTAATTAATTAATTATTAATTTAATTGAGCGCCTCTGACTATCCATTATTGCAAAATTGTCTGTCACCATGGGTAATTGTTTTACAATGGCCCGTTGCACTGTAGGCTAGGTGAATGCTGCATGAACATTTAGGCTCTCGAGTGCATATGGGTACGGTTCTTCCATATGCTATCTCCCGAACATAATCTATGGTATGGAATTGGTCATTGATTCCCATTTTTTACTAGAAAACTATGCTTATAAACTCTATTAGTGTTACTTCATTGATCAACCTACGACACCTTTTCCTACTTGATCGTCAGCCATGGTCACGAATTTTCAGGAGTCTAAACACGCCTTAGAGTGCATAGATGATGGATTCTATCTTGAAACTCACCATCCTCACTACATGTTCTGACTACACCGGATAAAATTTATAATGACCTTTTCAAAATACAATTATCTTTTGTCAAGCCTAGATACAACCAACACATATATGCGACTGTTGTGCGTCCTCACGTTTAAGGATTAAATCACGTACTCTAGGAATTGAGGAGTACCAATCATACCAATCAAGACCTACGAATTTCCATAGGACAACTCCTCATGAGTCAATTTAGTTAGCTTAATAATCTATGTCAACCACCTACTAAGAATATATAGACATCCCATGTATGTCGTCAATGAAACGTTACAAAACCGTTCAATGGATGCATTCCTTGGTGTAAGTTTCTATAAAATCCTCAATGTCCTGTTTCGGGGTTCTTGATTTGGAAAATTTCAGACTCGGTCCTTAGAAGTTAGTTTCATGGCATGGCCGCCATATAATGCGCAATCCAATTTCATTGATTGTAACGTGGTTTGTCGTATTTGTTGTGACATATCAAGTATGTGGTAGTAAGAACGACAAAGAATTGTTGAATGAAACTTATTGGTTCATTATATTAACACTATATTTGAATAAGTTTGTTCTCTACCAATAGATGATAGGAACTAATTCATTGGTTTGTCGGTCACCAATTCCACTAAAAAACCTATATTAGAATATAGGAATTAGATCTGAGTTTGAGGCGGTGTATATGATTTTATAAACTGAGTAAAAACACAACATGCATAAGTGGACAATGAAAAGATTGAATACCCATGTAGTACGTCCAAGTATCATAAGTTAAAAACTACAAAAGAGGTTACATAGGAATTGTTCAATATGAATTTTGTGGATAATTACTACAATTGGACATTACCTGGCGAGACCCAACAACTAGAGTTTGATGATCCTCATGCACTATACAATGAGTAAAATCTAGTTACATTATGAGATGATGAACCATTGGATGATTACCAGCATATAAATTTGGACTCGATGATAGGTTTTTATATTTATGGGCCTAATAATTTTCCTTATATGTTAAGTGGGTAGGTCCAAATAATCAACCTGGTCGATTGAGGAGAGACTTAGTCAAGGGTTCTTCCTCTTTTGGAAAGAGGTGTGTCTGAGTGGGCTCTTTGGAAGAGTTCCACTAGGCCAACTTGACTGATCATTCATAAGAAAAGCATGTTTTCTCGTGTTATTTATGTAGAGGTTCGAAGAAACTAGGTCTTTTGAACCATATATAACATGAATAAACAATACCACTCCCCTCTCCAACTCTCGGTGTCTGTCCTCTCTCTTAAACTCACAAAATTCTTAAATTATTCCCATTTTGGATTCTTGTTGAAGGATGTTCAAGTAGAGAACGAAGGAAAATCATTTACACTAATTAATAGTGCAAAATAGTTTTGTTTTTTTCTACCAATCTAATTCTTTCTAGCAAGAGAATTACATATACTTCCACGGGTGTGGTGTGGACTAACCTTAGAGGGATTCTACATTGAATCTTCTCATAGATGGATATAGTAGAGATTGGAATCAAAGCTTGAGACCAAACAAAAAACAAGGCACTCGGAGCGCTAGCAATGGCTGCAACAACCCTCCCCTTACCCTTCTTCCTCTTCCAACGTCCAGCCCTCTCACCATTTGACTTAGAGTTCGAAGCCCCTTTTCAATACTGTCAGTATAGACTTTTACATTGTTGCCTCTTATTGGACCAGCATATTGATTAACTCATGAATAGACTTCTCAAGTCATTTCATGCTATAGTTAATAATGAAAGAGTTATAGGATGAAGGAAGTGAGTGGAGGATTATGTTAATGAACGTGTAATTATAAAGCACTCAACTTTGATGTGTTAGAGTTTCTCCACATGGGATAACATCTGAACCACATGACTTTTGTACAGTATGATCAAAATTTCCGATCCCCATAGTATGAGATTAGTCCTCAAACTTGAGGAATCATGGCAGGCCCATGCTTATGAAGATTGTATCTTAGATCTGGATGAACAATGATTGTATCGTAAGATATAGTCATTATAAGTCTTGTCCAATGTAGTCGGAGTATATAGCGTGGATGGTGGATTCCGAAAGAGAAAATATATCCCCTATCAGTATGTGATAA
This sequence comes from Sesamum angolense, assembly GCA_034509725.1. NCBI lineage: Eukaryota > Viridiplantae > Streptophyta > Magnoliopsida > Lamiales > Pedaliaceae > Sesamum > Sesamum angolense. The sequence continues at coordinate 371,906 of JACGWL010000001.1, read as the reverse complement.
TAGTTCTCCTATGCACTCTGGGATTGATCGATTAGGGATGGGTTCCCTAGATCGGATTAATAAAGTAAACACATTTCGAGCATGAAGGATAGTTATCTAGTCAAAGATGAAAATCGATGCTTAATTCCATACCTTAGACTACGGTTGGAAGATAGTTCACTATAGAATCCTACCTGTACAAAACTTGAAGCCGAAATGTTCATGCCAACATTCACTTAGTCTCTAGTGTCATAGACCTTTGCTAGACGACCACCAACGGTAACAGGCATTTCTGGTTATGGAATAATTAAAAATAATTAATTAATTATAGTTAATTAATTCTATTGGTAATAAGCCCAAGTCTAGCTCAGGGTGAACCTAATGAATCACATACATTATTGTGCAAACAATGGAATTATTTTGAAATGAATTTTGGAAGAAACGAGTTAATTTAATTGAAATAATTAATTTATGGAGAAAAGTAAGTAATTATATTATTTATTTGGGATAATCTATTGGACGGATAGCCCAAGAATTTAAGTAATTAAGTTACTTAAAATTTTAGGTTTAGCCTTTTAAGTTAATTGGATTAATTTAAAAAATGGCTTCGACTAATTAATGATTGAACAAATTAATTTGTTGATGGCTTGTCTAATCAATGAATTGAATTCATTAATTAGTGGATATGTTATTAAATTTAGGTTTAAATACTTTTGCACCTTCGAACTATATGCATAAAGCGCATTTTACACCCCTAAACTATAAATCATAGCAAGATGACCCCTCAGGATATGGATCAATTTTTTTATGATGAAAATGCCCTTAGTATTTACACCTATGGAATATGTTTGTTACACTCATTCCCTAAATATAATATGAATTATTATAAGTTTTTAAATAAACACTATCTAAAATTTTATGATTTTTATACTGAGTATAGAATCTGTACAAACTCTATAAATTTACAATCCTTATATTCTTTTACATAATTGACAAAATATTTATATAACTTAACTTGTGTTGTCATATCTTTTTTTTTTTTAAAAAGAAGTCATCAATACAGTTTCAAAGTATTACACCGAACATATATGTAGACACTATAAAATATGCAACTCCATAATATAATCAATATATAATATTCTTTAATTTTTGAGTAATGGTATGATATATTTTTATTATGTGGACATGTAATTAAATATATATTTTTAATTTATCTCACATACTTTTTCTATAATATTATATGTACTTTGTATTTACACATATTTCCATGTACTTTTCAACATAAATTATATACTTTGTCAAATATATTTGCATATATTGAGCTTATATTTTTTTTTCCTTTTTTGTATTTCATAATTTGTAGAAGTTATAAATTTTAAATATTATTTTTAAAATAAAACTTGAGTAAAATTTTAAATCACTATAAGTAGTTTTTGGGTAGATTTTTTATTAAAATATATTTTAGAGAGTAAAATAAAAAGTATAAGGGGTAAGTGAGAAGGATATATTTGTTTCTAATAATTTCAAACTATGTTACTAGGGGTGTTTTGTTACCTTTTATAATTTAGGGGTTGAAATGCGACTATATGCATGGTTTAGGGTTGTAAAGTATATTTAACCTTTAAATTAATTAGCTGGACTAATTAATTATTGAGCTTGATTAATAAATTGGATATATTAATTGGACATATTTGGGCCTGTGCATCAGGTTAAATATTCATATGAATTTTCTATTGGGTATTTTATTTAATTAGATTAAATAATAAACTAAATAAATTACTATTGAGCTTGATTTTTGCTGGACAAATTAAAACAAGCCAGATCCAAATATTCAAACTGGGATTTGGATGAGACCAAGTCTAGAGCACCCTTTTCAGAAAGAGATGCGGTTGATTGGGCTCTTTGGAAGAGTTCCACTCTGTCAAATAGGTTAATCAAATAGGTTGATTATGTACAAGAGTTCCACTTTGAATTTTAGAGATGAGGTACGATAACATAGTTATTCTGGGTCAGACAGACAAAATACACCAAGCTAAAAAATGTATGAAATTAAATCATTGATGATGTATCATGCATTTGTGTTTTTGGGAAGTCACCATGCATAATTATCCAGAGATGAATAATTAAGTTAATATGTATATTTTTAATTTCAAAAAATGAAAAGGTCACAAGTTTACAACCAACTCTTTCAGAATAACCTCCTTCCATAAGTATTTTAATAAAACGGTCCAAAATTCTCACTTTATCCTAAATTTATTTTCTTAGTTTCTTCTTGAAATTTGTCAAAATAAGATTATAGTTTCTAAAATAGAAATACTTTCTATAAGTTAGTGTCTATAAGATGTTGTTCCCATATTTTTTAGTTGAGCACGTTGCATTCATGACTTACTACAAAAAATATGATTCTTTGTTACGGTTAATTACAATAGCTAAAAGAAAAAAATCGTGGCAAATACAAAATCAACCACGGCTTCTCAACGGCCATTAGTCGTTGTTTTTGCAAGTGTAGATAAAATATTAGCCATGGCAAAAATCATGATAAATATTTTGGCTATGACTAAAAACCATGGCGAATATTAATTAATTGTGGTAAAAAATTAAACTTTTACTTTAGTTTTATATAACTATGGTTAATATTGTTAATTTACCATGATTTTTAAGCCATGGTCATTTATAATGTAGCAAAAACTTTTTTTTTGTAATGACTCCAAAAAAATTTACAATTTTAGTTTAAAGCCTTAGTTACGTTAAAATTTTATAGAGACATCATCAACGCCCTTAAGATTTAAGCTTCTGCCATGTAGGTGATGATTTCATTAGAGAGATTTAACGGAATTATGGCTTGGGACTAGAACTTGCAAAATTTTTGGAGGTATTGGATGTAATGTGGTGAGTTAAAAACAATCGGATTAATCGGTAAAAATACTAACTTGTGGGACGTAAAATATAATTTTTTCTATAAACTATTTGTAGGGCATACATATAAATCGCTAAAACTATGTATTTTAAACTAAATATTGATAAGTTGGACCTGAAGTCACATCTATCAATCACATTCTAATACTTTAATGAGTTGATTACATTACCATATTGGATTGGATATACAAGGGTGGAAACCTTATTCAATGGAATAATATTTGTTTTCTTTCGATACAGTCCCACATCACCCTCACATATAACAAATTAATAAAAATAACCCAAAAACTTTAAAAGATTTAGCTAAACTATAATACCCACCTTCAATTTCATGAAGTGATATGAAGTTATTGCAAGCACTGAAAATTTCTTGTGCATCAGACAATAACCAACTCCAACTCATTAGGTTTGTTGTTTGGCAGCTACAGAATCAGGGTCACTGAAGATCACTGCCCAATTCAGTACCCATTTGCTCCCACACGCCTAGCTGACCATAAGTTGTGACTTGAATTCATGCAATATTTTGATAAATGAGGTATGCTTAATTAAATTGGTTGTAATGGCAAAAATGCATTTTCATACTATTGGAAGCACAATAATGGATAATTCATGAAATAAATGATATTGCATATGATAAATAATATATGTGCATGTTAATTAATCAATTAACACATTGGCACATAATCGTGGATCAATTAAACCTGTAGTAGCGGAAGTATATCGATGCATGCATCCAGATTTGATTCGTCTACAACCTCATGCCTTCATTGGATCATGAAGACGTTAACTTTCAAGTTATCTTGAAGATCATTCCACGAACATCTTCAATATTCCCCCATGTTTGATCTTGCTGCAAATATTATGAAAACCACGTACACCCCTTGCTCACCTTAGTGGATTACTATCAAAGTAAACTCACTCACTTTTTTACACACCTCAAATCTAAGGAGTCTATGGTGGTGCTCTAAGGAAGAAGGTAAAGAGAAAAATAAAGAGACTATTTCGAGAGTATATATATAATGGAAGAGTGTTGTGATCAACTCGTTTGTATCATACTTGTGTTTTTATATTGTTCTTTGATTACAAGCATGTATCCTACTAATATCTTTATAGGTGTACTTAACCCAATCTAAAAGAGAAGTCCATATCCTAACATATATTGAGAGGACTATAGCTCTATCTTCGACCAGAGAAGTCCTTATCCCAATATATATTTGACAGAGTTCAAGAACTATATGGATGCATATTACGCCACAGGTCCACAAACCCGGCCGAATGGTTGGACATTTTGCATATTGCGTCACAGATCCTGTTGGACATTTTTGCATATTGCGTCACAATAAATAAAACATGCTTAACTTACTCAAATATGTATCTATGTTTATGACTATTTGGACATTTTACAACATAGTCGGCTGGGCTATGAATAATATGACACAAGTGCGTTTACCAACTTAGTTCTTCCTCGACCTCTCATATCAATCGACTTGGTCTTGACAACTTTTCTAGATATGCTTCGACAAATCGAACCACACATGGCAATCGGATATCATGCTAAAGTAGCGTCATCAAGCTTACACCTCATGACATGATCCAGAGTTCCAAAGGGTACAGAAATAATATGGCTCACACGGTGACGAAGCAAGAACCCATTCAATCACTTCCCATAAGAGGTAGTCTTAAAGCACATGCAATATGAATACATGTTATGATAGAGCTCCCCTTCGACTTGGGCATGTCACCACTCTTAACTTCATATGAACCTAAGTCTAGTCGCTATCGAAGCACCTAATTTGCGCACTACTAGACAATCACTCTTTTAATCCCTTCTAATAGTTTGCACATTCTACCAAAAATTAAGCTTTTTTTGAAGTTCGTACATACTTCATAATCGATCAAATATATGATGTCATCTTAGCTCATCTAGCTAAAGTGACTATTCAATATATATTATCCTTCCCACTTATCAAGTGTAAAGGTGATCACTCGTATGACTCATTTTACGAAATGATCTTTTAAGTCTCATCTTGCTCACAGATCATAGCGCTGGTCCAATTGCCGTGCAAGAGGGTCAGTCAGGGCTTAGTGATATTTCATAATTTAGTACCAATAGCATGTTCTCCAAGCCACAAGGGTTAAGTTCTATATGATTATTTACCACTAACATGCCTTCATATATACCAAGGTCAGGTGAAAGGAATAAGCGATCTTGGAGAACAACTTAATTATGTGCATGTATCATTAATAATATCTAGTATCTATATAGTAGGTCCTCCAACAATACTTGGCTCTTAATGGATACAGAGCCTCACTTATGTGAATCACAATATGTATTATGACCAGATAGTCTCTAGTTCATCTAGATTGCATCCATAGATGTTATTGATCACTTGATTGAATGACACATGTGCATTAACGTTCATTTTGTTATCTACTCACCATTTTGATTGTTAAGCACAAGACTAGCTGAGCACACTTATTGCATATCAAATATTCTACAGTGTTTACTCAATTAGTACTCATAATCATTTCTTTTCTTCTTTCAATTTCAAGCATCTCATTTAACTAAGAATGTTGTAATTATGGAGTATCAATAAAGATAGTATGATACATATACAATTTTAGTATCTAAACACTAAGTATGCATCATATGTTCTCCTATGTCCATATGAAACTCTGCCACCTATTTGATCTCCATATCACTTCTAGTCATTAAAGTTTTTTGCTCACATAATAGTGAGAGCAAGATTTTCTCACTATCTTAACATATTTGGTAATCATCTCGATCATCGTTAAGCCTATCAAATGACAGTCCAATGGAACCAATATTATCACTATTTAGATAATGATTCAAGTTATGAATGGAGCTTTTCAAGCATCAAACTTGTACTTACGCCTACTCCTTGAATTAACTAGAAGATCCACATTGATCCTCGTTGTCAACTTCTCATTTGGATATGTCAACTATCATCAACCCAAATAAAATGACAATAATGGCTATGGTGAATTCAAACAATTCTCAAAGTCATGGACAATGCCTCAAAACTACACCCTCAAGTAGGCATAAATAGTATGCCTTTGGTTGATCTTTGTACTCATAATAAATTATCTCCTTACTCAATGTTTCTAATGATTTTGCATGTAGATAGATGGTCAACATGCTATCTTAACTTGTTCTTAGTCGTTAGGGTTATCAATACCCTTTAAACAATTGTCCACTTGAAGTGTGAAATTAATTCTCAAACTTGACACTCATTAGCATCCACATAATAGTTATGAAGGATGCCCCATTTAGTCTCACATGCATCGACGATGGGGAACATTTTCAATGTCCTCTCCTTATTTGTGGAATTTGAGAATCAATATTCTAATCAGACACTCCATTGACTTTTGAGTTGCTTCGATTATCCCTTGCAACTAAAGATGAAATAAAGTATCATCATCACAAAGAAATGGACGCCTCCTTTAAAAATCCTCACTCTCATAGTGAAGATTCCCATTGACCTTATACATCTCAAAAAAAGTTCCTCTTAAGAAATCCATATTGCACGATTAATTTCTCCATGAACTTTTATTCCTATCTTGTCAATCGGGTACATGCCATGTGTTTGCTACCATATCAATAATAGTTGGAGAATTTCATAGAGGCACTTTTTCAGCCATTCAAGATTGCATCTATCCAAGTGAAATGCAAAGTGATCTTGCTCCAAATAATTTCTAGAAGTCTTTTTGCAAACTCATATAGTTGCTAAAAGTTTAGAATCATGATTAATTTCTAGTTCTATATTTCTCAATATTTGTCTAATATAATTAGACTTGATACTCTCGCTTCCTCTCACTGCACAAATCATAATGTTCACATCCTATAATTCTCTACCCTTATAAAAAATCACTAATATTAGTAAGATGGGATTGCAAAAACGAACACCTGAGAAATACTACTGCATCATTCAATGTCTCATACTCATTAGTCTGCATGCATTTAGTGAACAAGTTTTAGAGGTTTTAAATAGCCCTCTTTATTTTCCAACAAACTCTTTTCACTAGAAAAAATTCCAATTATGGTAACCTTTACCGAGTGAACAAAGTGACCTCCTCTAGCTAACATGGTCAATCTCAAAGGAGAATAACTTTTTAGCGAGTGAACCAAGTAGCCTCCTTTAGCTAACATAACCTTCTTGAGGAAGGTTGACTTTAGCGAGTTAATCAGGTGTAGCACCCGCTACCAATACTATGGCTATATCTCCCCTAATTATCATACTTAAAGTAAACCCTATTTACATGTATAAATATGCACATAATCGTTAAGCATACATAATCCCTACGTCATAACCAACACCACCATAACTTATATCATTACATATATGTGCATATCAAACATCACAAGTAAACCATTTTAGTAGTTCATAGTTTTTATTTCCCTTAATACATCCCAAAAGGTGAATTAAATTCCAACTGAAAAGTTAGGAGAAAATCGCATACTGGCCCGACCTGACTGGACATGGGGTTTGGATCTAACCCTCGACAAGCTGACACCTCAAGATCTACTCCTGAAAAATGTTAGCAGAGGGATGAGCCTGCAACTCAATAAGCAAATAACTAGCATTATCTATATATGTACGTCAAATATAGTCCAGAAAGGCAAATGAACAACATGTTTATAATATAATCACCTTAATACCAATATAATCAACACATATTACACAGTATAGCCAACTCACAATAAAACAATCCTCTTCTCCTAGTTTGCTTACCAGAAGGTGATATAGTGTTTTTCTCCACCATCTCAACGTCACCTTTCGTTATATACATGAATCCCCTTGACAGCCGGTTCATCAATCTTATTTCGCATCACAGCTCTTTCAATTCGCTTCATAGCTCTTTTATATCACATTACTGCTCTTTTCATATCGCATCATAGCTCTTTTCTCATCACATCATAGCTCTTTCTTTTCATTTGCCACATAGGCTATTCAACAACATCAATGGGTATTCACATCACATTATATTCAATTTCCACCATTCCCTCAATTTCACATATCACCATCATTGTAAGCAGCTATCGACGTAAAACCATATATAGACATATTTCTATTTACAAACACCAATAACACATTATCCAACAAATATAATACTTTAATGTATTTCTCATTTTACGTGCACAATATCATCATTTTAATAAATCATTCACCATGTAAATATTTTCAGATAGATCAGCTTCAGCATGAATCACAGATCTATATAAAAGGAATACCACAAAGAAAGGAAACATATATAGATAATACTAATTATTCACTTACCTCGATCTAACGACGTTCTACTAGCAAATAAGGAGTCATCCAATCCTCTACTTTATCCCGAATCCTATAACGAGTTATAATGCATACATTAATATATTAAAAATATTGTAATTTCTAAATATAATATTACATATTATTTGTACAATTTCTAATTGATCATTTAGTATTTTATTTCTTCGAAATATAAATTTTTCGTACCATTATTTTATAACTAACTAGCTTTCCACGTATATATTTAATTTATCGGTTAATTCGTAAGAATTCGTTTAACAAAACCCCTTATATCTTTTTATAATTATCATTCTTAATAACATTCCCTAAAAATTAAATTATGATTAAAACCTTTAATTTCCTTTCTAATAATATAATATTCCTTAGATATAATTTTCGGGGTATTTTTATGAATTTTCTATTAATTCCTCGTTATTATACAATTTAATTATACCCGAATACATATAATTACACATTTGGTTAATAGGCCCGACGAAATTGAATAAATTAACTATAGTAATAATTAAGTATACCAAATCTAATAATTTAATTACCCAACTATAATATTTTAAGTTAATTGGGATATTTAATTCAACACCAATATAAATTGACAAAATCATAAAATACTCCGATTAAATAGTACATCAATCAGTATAAACTATATTTAATAAATGGACTAATTAAATAATATAATTATATAAATTAATAAAAATTAAAACACAAAAAGCTCGTACCTATCTTCGTTCGAGAATTGCAATTGCTGAATATATTTATCAATATGCTTGTGTGTGTGAGTTACATTGAAAAGTAACATCTATGTATATATTTGTATGCTAATGAGGCGGTGGGGTAATGGCCCACCGCCACTGCTTCTTTTCTAAATCTCTTTTACGTGAGTTCACGCCCTATCATTTAGAACCATCCTAATGAAATGGCCTATCCTTTTCTAAAATCTCTTTTACGTCCTTTCTAATTTCTTAATTAATATAAGAACCCCAATTTATTCCGTTCAAGTTTTATTGTACTCCAATTTCAACCTATAATTTATTATAAAATTTTCATAATAGTTATCATTAGTCACCCAATTAAGTATAAAATCCTAAGAATATCACATCAGGGTTTGTTTCAGCTAATATGGTCATTCTCAAAACCTCATATTCCATCACATACGAAATGAAAGAAGAAATATAAATGCATATAAATCAAAAAATACATTTAGAACGGATAAGTCAAAGCACATAACAATTGTTTCAAAAGTACTTTCTCAATTAGACTAACAATGATATATGCTATTAAAGATATTGAATATTAAATATTTTTTTCTCTCTAGTAGGTTTGGTTTTTAGATAAAATAGTCATTTAACATGGTATGAGGACTAGACCAAACAAGAGTATAAATATATCAAATAGCATAAGGTAGTGTTTGAATCTCATTACATCAAAAGTTACATATGCAAGGTTTAACAAAAGAGAGTAACTCATACATGCAAGGGAGAGTGTGTTAAGAGGTAGTAAATATTGAATAACTGTAATATCCTCAAATATTAATACACAATTATCATTTATTAGCACAAGATTATATATATATGGTATGATGAATTGTCTAATATTTGTGGTTAATTGAAATAATTAAAAGACGAGACAAATTATCGTAGATGTTTGAATATTTATATAATAGAAATCTGAAGTTAAAATAAATACTTGTAAAGATGAGGGAAAGCAAATAAAGTCTATATATAATATTATTCATATATATATATATACTTACTTACCTACATATATATATATATATAGACACTTAGACACTTAAATATATATATATAGATAGATAGATAGATAGACAGATAACAAATTAATGAGCATTGGTTGGCACTCAATGTCTCCTCTTGTACGCATGCCATAATTTATTTTTTTATTAGCGCACAACACCGATAATAGTCATTTGCTCAATTTTCAAATATGTGTTGATCTACCACATCTGCCATCCATCTAAGGAGAGTATTGCAGACTCCAGTCAAACAAATAAGAGAACATTTACTTAGTCAAACTTCTTCTCAGTTCAATTACGAGCTAAATGACTAATTTTTCGTATAGTACTTTGACATTTGTCAGTGTTACTTGCTACATAAAAGTGATGTGATTATCACCTCGTGGTACAAGTTTGCACTTATCATCCTACTATTTGTGTAATCCAACAAGACTTTAGTTGGTACCACATGAGCAACAAGTGCATCAATTTTGTGTTTCAGCTTCAAAAAATCAACCCTAAGTTTGGCGATTTCTTTAGTTAAAATAAATAGATATCCATAAGTCAGCTCAATTAACAACTTAAAGATACATGAGCTCATACTTAAGAATAGAGATTAAGAACTCTTCAACCATATTTTCTAGTTTGTAATTTAACTAACAAAAGCGCAAATTTACTTGATTCATCATCAATTGTCACCGGTCAAGTCGTGACAATGTTAGAAAATTATACATCCTCAACATTAATATTCTTAAATAAAATAGTGAGTAAATTTAAGATCTCTAGACATGCGCAAAAGTTTTTGTATTGATCTTTATATTCTACTCTAAATCGAAGTAAATTATTTATTATTTTTTTTATAACCAGTGAAATAAAAAATTTCACAACTCGACTAGTAATCATCTCCCATTGAGTAAAAGTCACAATAAACTATTTACTTATCATGAAGAAAATAACTCTATGTCCATAAAAAAGGTCACATGCATGCGATGTGCAATATGAATAAAATAAAATAAAGGGTAAATTATATTTCCATCTGAACTATACCGTTTTTAAACTTTGGCATCTAAACCTTTTTTTTTTTTTTTTTTTCAACTTACTATCTCAACTTTATGAAATTTGCACTTAGCCATGTACAACCGTTTTGTGTTCATTTTTCTGCAAAAAAAAATATCAAATGTTATGCATATATGAAAATATCACATATAAAACCCTTATATATCACATGTGCCCCCGCATGCAATTCTTTCGACAAAAAACTGGGAGGAAAAACAGTTATAAATGGCAAAGTACAAAATTTCGTAAAGTTGATATAGTAAGTTGACAAAAAAAAAAAAAGTTTAGATGCCAAAAGTGTAAAAACGGTCATAGTTCGGATGGTAAAACATAATTAACTCTAAAATAAAATCAGCCCACATGGGCTACACTAATATTTGGTGCATCATATTGAGATTATTTGGCCTTATGGTGGTAAACAACGAAACATATTCCAAATAAAAGTAATACATGGTCTCCCAAAACTTTGCCTAACCATACATTTTCAAGAATATATAAATTACAGTGACATAAGGCCTACAACATTATTCAAAAATAATTATATTATTTACAATACCTACTGCATCAATCTAGAAAAAATTGGAAATACCATTATCTTGGCAATATAAAATACTCACATAATACATGAGCACCCAAATGTTAATGTCCATATTTTCATATCACAAAAATTATATTGCACATATTCTCAACAAAGATTGCAATAAACACATATCATATGAAATTATCTAGGTATGCATCAATATAATGAGAGTATTCATTAACATAGCTTGCAATAAAAGATATTGCTATAAAAATAGACATATCAGCATAATTACAATTACAAAATATTGTAATAAATAATTATGTAGGCATAAATTACAATAAAAAATAGTGAAATAGTCATTCTCAATTTTCTATAAAACAAAATGGAGAAACTAAAATTATTTACATTTTAAAAAATAAAATACAATAATTTTCAAACACCCGGAATGGTTACCCCATCAAATTAATTTTCCAAATATGTATATTCATGAATTTTCAGAAAAATTGGGAAAAAACAAAAGAAAACATTGCCAAGCTACTCGTTCGCGACGAGCCAGCCATTGCTTGTGGCTCGGCTCAGCTTGGTTCAGAGTTGCTGAAAGCTCCAGCTCAAGCCGCCCAGGTGGCGTACAGCTGTTGCCAATGTGGCGCCACTAGGCTTGCGGTCAATGCCTGTGCGGCGACGTGGCCCGTGTCCAAATAGCACAATTTCCGGCACCAGTGACATCTTTCTGACGACCTCGCCTGCCAAATTCCAAATTTTCTAGCGGAAATTTTAAAAATTCATCTCATTCATCTTAAATCCCCTTTCAATCATTCTAACACCATTTCGGACCTCTGTACAACATATCAGAAAAATATTTTTATAAAAACAGCAAATTCAGGTTCGATTTTCTAGTCAAAGAAAATACATTTAAAGCTAGAGTTTGATTATACTCACAAACTACTTATCCGATTTTCACCAAATTTTAATCACATGATCTCCATATTTTAGTCTATATAAAAAATCAAGGAAAAATTCAATGGTTTCATAATTGAAACGAATTATGCAAAAAATTCAAGCATAAAAGACTTTTGTGATCAATCATGCAATTCTAGTGACACTATGCCATAATGACTCTGATACCACTGTTGGAAAAAAATAGCAATAGGTAGTCCATGAAATAAGCGATCTTGCATATGATTAAATAGTATATGTGCATGCTAATTAATCAATTAACACATTGGCACATAATCGTGGACCAATTAAACCTGTAGCAGCGGAAGTATGTCCATCAACCTATTCAAATTTGACTTGTCTACAAGTTCATACTTTGATTGGATCACGAATACCTCAACTTTTCTATTGTCTTAAAAATCATCCTACAAACATCTTCAAAATTCGCCCTATATTGGAAACCACGAACAACCTCTTGTTGAGTTTGGTGAATTACTACCAGAATAACCAACACGTTTACACACTTCAAATTTAAAATATTATATGAACAATAGAACATAAGTGCATCACCAACTTAGTTCTTCCTCAACGAGGAATTCACCGATCTGTTATGTCAAGCTTCACAAATATTAAGTGTAATTATACATGGTATACAAGTGGATGTACACGCCAATTTATTTACATGTGTGAAATCTATACGAGTCGTATATATAATTATTCTTCCATCTGCTAACTAGTTCAGATGGTTATAACATAATTTATACAAGTAGAAATTAAGGAGGAGGAATGGAGGACAACGGGATGTGGTAAGCAGCAGCAGAATTACTAGTAGACTTGCCGCAAACATGATCAAAGCAATCAACAGGCCTCTCAGCCTCACATTCCTTCTTACTCCTTTGGAGTGGCTTTTCTGGCAGACAGTTTCTACGATCATCGAAGACGATCCCTTTTGAAGTTAAATTGCTACAGATGCCCTCCTCCTCACAGAAGAAGTTGTAAGAGAAGGTGAAATTTGCCAAGTTAGGCAAAACACATACTCCCTCCGGCACTATTCCACTCAGCTTGTTATGGGCTAAGTTTAGCAGCTCCAGGTGAGCTAAACCTGAGAGGCTATACGGTATTGGACCGACTATTTGGTTGAAGCTCACATCGAGTACTCTTAGTTTGTAAAGAAATCCCAACTCAGTTGGTAAACAGCCCGATATACTCGTGTTTATCAGCAGTAGTTCTTCTAAAGTGTCTGCAAATTTGGCTATGCTTGGAGGGAGGCATCCTCCAAAACGGTTGTTGGCGAAAACCACAACAGAAGCCGTGCTTGGGCCTAAATTTGGTGGTATCACAGAGGTGAAGCGATTGTTATTGAGAAATATAGCGTCGAGTTTTTTGTTGAAAAGTTGAGGTGGCAACTGCCCTTCAAACTCGTTGAAACGAATGTCTAGGAAATATAGTGAAGGGAGAGAGAGCACTACAGATGGGAAAGGCCCTACAAATCTGTTATTGCTGATATCAAGCTCAAAGAGCAAAGAAAGGTTTGATAGAGTTGGTGGGAGGATTCCACAGAAACGGTTGCTGTTCAAGTGAAGCAAAGCAAGTTCAGAGAGGAGTCCTAACTCATCAGGCAGGAAACCGGCTATGTCACCATGGTTGAGGTCAATGCCTGCAACCACAAGAACGTTCGTGTCATTGAGATGTCGAGCACAATAGACTCCAGTGTAATTGCATACGTTAGGGCCGTGCCAGTTAGAAGTGAAGTTCATTGGATCAGAGTAGATGACACGTTTCCAAGCCTGGAATGCAACGTAGGCTTGTTGGAGGCTTTGGTTTGTGGCATTCTTGCTCACATGGTGGTTGTGGGGGTGGTGCGTGCTCGTTGCATAGCCAACGAGTAGCAAGACGACTAAAACGCTGGCTGGTAGTATGGACAAAGAGTATGAAGTCATTGCACCGGAATGGCAGGAAACTGATTCTTGCTCCGAATTTATTTCAGTTTTACTATCTTCCTTATGATATTATAATCATTCTGAGTAGCTAAAGGCTGAGCAGTGCTTGTTACAACCACCAATTACAGCGACCTTTTACCATCAGTAATGGCAGCCAATATGATTATGTTTTTACCATTTTCCTTGTTTCTGTTGGTTAGTCTCAAATTTCAACGGTTGCAGTGGATCAAACTGACCAGCATTGCAGCTTGCCCTTCGGATAAGCACTGACTCCTGCTGAATATTAACGGTGTGCATGAGTATGCTGCGGATTTCAATGGGGAAATGGTAGATAACTTGCCAGAAAATGACTTGTCTCCCTTTCATGTAGTTTTCTCGGCAGTTTCAAGTGGGAATTGAGAAGACAGCCTTGGCCCCAGGGGAAAACAACCTAGGAAAAATCACCTTTTCTTGAATTTGAAGGTATAGAAAATACTGTCACTGTTCAAGTTCGAGAACTAATAAACCAGCAGTTTCAGAGTTCTTGAATTTTGGAAAATGGCTAAGCCTATGATTTTTTCACATACAAACAAAGTTCATCCCAAGCTAATTAATAACAGAGCAGATTCACTAAAGAAATGAGAGAGTGTTCTTAGAAACACAAAATTTAATGACCTTATTAAAATTGTCATATGTAATAATTGAGGAAAATTTGTATGTATTATTGTGTATAATAAGAATGCACAACACATAATTTTAAAATTTCCATGTGTAAGAGAAGATCGTTAAAGTAAAAAGAAGTTGTGAAGATATAACTACGTATTTGATTATTTTCTCCAATATTGAAATGGAATGTGGGAGTTGAAATATGATAGAATGTGATATTATGATAACCCTAACAGGATATTTATTTTGTGTTTAATTAGAATTGATGGACCTAGTAAAAATAAGGGTCTTAATTAATATAATCATAAATTTCAAAAATAATTATGTTGAAATGTGATGTACAAGAGATACACATGAAAATATGGGTGAAGAGTATGCAATAAAGATAGAAGGAAAAGACTTCAATTTTTTTTTGTGGAGTTTTCTTTTGATATGCAAAGCATGCGCTTGACATGATGATGAGAAAATAGACGAAAAATGATGAAAAATAAAAGGAGGTATGTGATATTATATTATCCATGTGATGGAAAAATTGTCTTGGAGGACTAGATCAGAGGCTAGTCCTTTATCATCGAGGGGATGGGCTAAGCCCATAAGGAAGTCATCTCGGTGAGTAGCCCAACATTTGTGGTTGGAAACCCCATGAAGAAGGACCAATGGGTAAAAACAACCCTCACTGTGTAACTTATATATAATACATTAATTGAGGAGAGACAATTAAAATAAAAAAATTAAAAAAAAAAAAAGATATAATGATCTCCTTCCCATCCCTATGGTGAAGTACTATAAGAATGTGATGTTAGGTTGGGTTTAACCCTTTAATGAGACCAAATGCGGGAATTCCGCAAGGTACAGGTCACACATACCTTTGGAGAGCTCATTTAAGTGAAAGTTGCCGTAGGCCGTGGCTATGGGTTAGGGCTAACTTTAGAAACCTTATGAGAATCAGTCAGAGTGTAGTGTCATTAATCCACTCACCCGTTGTAACCATTTTCTAAAGTCAATATCACGTGTGTAGTGATTGAAGTTTGGCTCAAGGGGCATAATTCAAGCCCAAGTCCATTATTGCTAATTCAAATGAATATTTTCAACACTAAGTGTATCAAGCCCGGAAGGCACATACACTGATTGCACGGTATAAGTTGACATCTATTTCATTTCATGTTTTAATTTCGAAAAGTTTAAACCTTGAGGGGGGATTGTTGGAAATAAGCTTTAAAACTTTCTATATTGTCAAATTATTTCCAATACTTTATTTCAACTTAATGTGTCAGTTTAATTTGCTATTTATTTAAGGTTTATGGCTCCATTGTTATAATATTGTGATTCTGTGAGGTTTTATAAGTATCTGACTGTTAACATTTTATATATATTTAAGTGTCCTATTTATAATTAGATTTATTATAATATTATGAGTTTTAGTTAGGCCACTTAATGTTTTATAATGGTAAAATTTTTACAAGAGTCGTGCGCTTTCTTAATTTAGGACATTGAGAGAGATACTTTTTGTATAACTTATGAATTTGACAAACACGTTTACTCCCACAAGAATTTTAGTGTTTTAGCAACATGACTAAGGATTGGTTCCTAGTCTCCTCGTAGTCATGCACATGGGATGTGACACTGCTGAGAGCTTATGAGATTTTATCCTAGAATCATAGTCAGACGCTAAAATCTGCACGTAAGGAGGCAATCATGAGTTTAGGACAACGACAAGTGTCGTGACTTCCATCAGTACAGCTTTTATAATTTCTAAATTTATTTTATTTATTTCTTTACTATATATAATTGTGATAAAATATATAATAATATTTTATATATGAAGTTATTTTGAGATATGATTATAAACACAAATCAGACAATATCCACAACAATAATAAGTTTGTTTAAATTGTTTGATAGGAATGAAACGATAGTGAATTTCAAATACTTCTTATTATTTTATGTGAAAAAACTAAATTGAAAATAATTTTTGTAATTTTACAAATTACTCTTTTACTCAATTCATACCGGGAAAAGAACAAGTTAACAACAAAATTATTTCAAATTAAATTTAAAAAGTAAATCTGAAAATTTAGTAAATATGCATCAAACTAGAACAAGAATAAAATATTTGGCAGAAGGAAAAAGGTTGGAGAGGAATTATGTCTATAAATATTATTACAAATAGAAATAAATAAATATTTTTTTTATCTTTTCAGCCACATACTTCTTATTTTTCACTCAATTTTTTTTTTTTTACATATTCAAAATTGAGGTTAGAAAATTTTCCTAGACATACAATCCCATCTATTTATTCTTTTCAATTGAATTCGAAACTTATCTTATACATTTCTCTTTTATGCATATATTTTCACCCAAATCCAACAAGCTCGTACATATTTGCCAACAATCTAAGTGGTAATCCAAAAATTAAAAAAGAATAATTACACTCTCATCCCATATGATTTGATATAATTACGTATAGATCTATTGTGATTTGAAAGATTACATCTATCATTCCTGACGTTTAATTCCATTTAACAAATTAGTACCTCCATTGATCATAATTCACTAAATTTGTTAATATTAACATAAAACTGAATGAAAATTTATATATACCCTTTATTGACTTATTACTGACTTATTGTAAATCAAATAATTTTTTTCAAACTAAACTACTCTTGTAACGATTTTAAGATATACCTCCTCATATGCATTAACGCGTGAAGACATATGAAGGTAATTTGGTAATAAAAAGATTTATTTGATTTGCAATAAGTTAGTAATAAGTCAGTTAGAGGTAAATATAACTTTTTTTTTAATTTTAGCAAATTCGTGAATTTTGACAAATAAGGGGACTAATTTGTTATATAGAAGCAAACTTAGGGGTGCTAAATATAACTTCTCAAACCACAATGAGTCTACGTGTAATTACACCAAATTTCAGGCGATGGGAGTGTAATTATCCAAAGAAAAAAAATGCAATTTAACTCCAAAAATGTATCAGAAAGTTAGAAAGTTTTGCTAAACCTAGCATCCTTTGCTTATCTGAACCCTTCTGTAATACAGACAACCAACCAAAAAATAGTTATGTATATGTATACACACACATAGATATATATGAATAAAAGAGGAGGAAAAAAAACTCAAAATCACCGTAACATGTAAGAACATAAACTGAAAGGAAATTTTGAACTTATATGATGAAATAAAACTCCCTATTAAAATTGCTCTAAACAAACTGCATGTTTTAAGTAATAAAATACCTCATTTTCTGGACAGCTTAGTAATGCTAATACAAATACCCTCATAGGCTCATGCCCCAAGCAAAGGTCACAAGAACTCAAAACTATACCACAGTTGCCTAAGAGCTTTGTGATCTTGCAATTACAAGGCTTCTGCTGCGATAATTGTCCTCCTCCAAATCAAGACATCAAATGTGTAAACAAACAAAAGAAACGGCAGAAATAGCAACTTCCGCTGTTCATCGTTAAAGCAGCGACAGAGACATACTTGCTGATGTAAGAATGTAAACCGGGACACAGGTAATAAAGCAAATATGCACTTGTCAATAGAGTCAATCAATCTTGATAAGACGGATCAAGAACCAACGTCTACATGTAACCGTATTTTATAAAGTTCATCCAGAATGTAAAAGAATTCTATGCTAGTAATGCAGTTAGTTATATTGAACATCTTCTACTCTATGATTCAGCAGAAAGAGCTAATATGTAGAGGAGAATCAATGAGTGGAAGTTAGCTGAAATAAAGTGCAGTTGAACCATGCAGTCGATTTTGAATGAAGCCCCGTTCAAGTATGCATTTTTTCAGTCATGTCACCAGGTAATGGTTATCCATTTCCTATCATTTCTCAAAAACGTGGATGTAGCGCTAAGAAATAGTGGAAACAAGAGCTATAAAACCAACCGAATAAGAAACCAGTGAAACTAACTCACCCAAGTATTACTATCCTTCAAAATGTGCATAATTAGAAAGCAATTTTCCAAGTTTTCTATCTTTCAAAATGTACTAAATATGAAGGGGTTATATATGAGACAGTAGATTATCGTCCGTTAACTGAGAAAGCTACATGAAAATGCCAATAAGTTCATCAACCTTTGTGTTTGAGGAAGCTGGCACAAAGGATTCTGGCATTCTCCATTTACTTATCTATCAATCAAACTATATAGAACATATCTGGAATTTAATGGAGGAACCCCATGCAGCAAAGAACCCTTAGTGTTCTTTGAAGTACAGAAGCTTGAAGCTTCATTCATGATGCAATGTCTTGTAATCATTTCAGTGACCAGCAAAGCAGAGCAGCAAATGGTACGGATACTTGACAAGGCAATCCCAAATGCAAGAACAAAGAAAATTGAGCGAATAAGTAAGAGCAAGTCAGAGAAACCATCACAATATCACAGTCAAGACAAATTAGAGAGCTAATTAACTAGAAATGCTTGTTGCAACCTTTCCAACGTTAAGATCTCAACCACCTGAATTTATTCTCAACAGGAATCGACAGGTTAAATAGGTTTGCATGCATTACAAAGAAATACAATAAACTTAGCCAAGCACGAATTTGTTTCGTCACATTGTTATAAGTTTACATCATTTCTATCACTATAACCATGAATTGATGATCGAAACCCCATCATCTAAAGAGAGAATATCGGTAACAAGGATCAGTTGAGCTACTCGAAATATAAACAAAACGTGAAAATGATGGAGGAAAAAAGTCCTTAAACAATCTTCCTCTCAAGATTGATCGTAGTGTATCTATCAGACAATGATTAGTAACTTCACTTGCAAAGTTAAGCACCAACAACCACCTACCTTGGCCTCCCTGTGGATGCTCCACCACCACTACCACCACCACCTCCGCCATAGCTGCCAGAGCTGCCTGCATTGCCCAGACTCCCTTTGCCCACAGCACCACCAACCCCAACACCGCCAATATGCTGAAATCCCCCAGAACCACCACCAGCACTATACATCTGTCCTCCATGATGATAGCCCATCACAGGACCCCCATAAATTCCTCCACCTACTACCGGCCCACCATTAAAACCACCACCAGAAGTCACAGCCGAGCCACCACTGCTCCCACCCCCCTCTTTAGCTCCGCCCACAGCAGTCTTCTCCCCCTCCATCTCTCTATACTTGGCTAAGTAAACTTTCAACGGCTCCACATACTCTTCAAACCCAAGCGTTGTCATGGCCCAAAGCAAATCATCTCCATTAATAGTCTTCCTCTTCTCCCTCTGACATTTATCAGAGGCTTCACCGGTGACAAAACTGATGAACTCTGAAACACATTCTTGCACTGTTTCCTTCGCGTCCTTGGAGATCTTGGCGTTTGCAGGAAGAGCTTTCTTCATGATTCTACTCACGTTTGCAATCGGTAAAAATCTGTCTTGCTCTCTGCTGCTCGCGTTACTGTTGCTATGCCCCCCTGAATCGTTGTCCGACTCCGCCATCTTCTCTTCTTGGCTCCTCACAACAGAATTTGGCAGACAGCTCTGAGCTTTCTTGCTCCTTCGGCTGTACAGTTGCCCAGAAAAAAACTATTCTTGTCAAATAAAGACCCTTTTTTCTGGGGAACAGAAAGAACTGTGATGGGCTATCAGTCTACTGTTACAGCATAAATCTGGACTGAAAAAATCCCTCTTCTTCTTCCCCGACAGTGGGTCAAAAGATTTTATGGGTTTCTTGTGTCAAGAAAATAGGTGACGGGTTTTTGGCGGAAAGGCTTGTAATTGATGGATTTGAATTTTTCTTTATATTTACTTCTTCTCAGGTGTGCGTGCGTGCGGCGGCTGAGAGGGGATTGGGCGGAGCTCCGGGAAGATTGGGGCAGAGAGTGGCAGATAAAGGGCGAGGATGCAGCAGCAGGGTATGATATTTCCTTGGAGGCGACACGTGGGGAATTGAAGACCGCTCGTTTCTCGATAAGTGGAGCACCAAGTGTCCCAACCACTATCGTCGATGGTAAGTCGTCTGAGGCGATCTGACGAACCGGAAACGAGGATGTTGTGGTTGGAGAGTCTTTGGTGAACCGGGTTCAGTAAGCCCGAACCTTCCGTGACCTAATAGCACATAATATTGCAACTACTCTACCTAATTTGCCCAAATATAAATTGTGAAATTGAATTGATTCAGAGGTTGTTTGGGTAAGTTTATTAGTTTGTAAAATGTTCGATAAGTTTTCTGAAATATATATGTTATAAAAATAAATAAATTAGATATTAAGAATTTATAAATTTGATTAAAAAAGTAAAAAGTTTCGCAATTTATTTGGAAATCTTACCAAGTTAGTGGCATTTTTCTAAATTAATTATAATTTTTTTATGGAAAAAATGCATATTAGTCCCTGCCTCTTATCAAAAAATAATATCAAATTACCTTCCTATAATTTTCTAAATGAATTGAATTACCACCAGAGGAGTTGGTGTATTAAATGCGCTTTTAGCTTTTAGTATGATTTTGATTGATATTTTAGAAGTAAAATATTATTTTCTATGTAAATATATAATAATATATAATATATAATATATATTGTTTATAATAATTTATATATTTATTATTAAAGAAAAGACAAAACTAACTTCCCCATCATCGTGTCATCGCAACCTTTCCCTCGTCGCCAACCCCCTTCCCAAAAAACCCTTGCCAGTCGCTCCCCCCAACCCCTAGAACCCTCCCCTATCACCGCCCTCGGTCCTGTGAACCCTTCGCCCATTGCCGCCCACACCCTTCTCCAAGAACCTTCACCAAAAAACCCTTCCTCCCGTCGTCGTCCCCCTTCACCCATCGCAGCCTCCAATTGGAAAAGGCCTCACACCTCCACCACTCCGACGCCTAGGGAGGAGTCCTCTTCGTGCCCATGGTTGTTGTTGCATCGCCGCCCTCTCAACTCCGCCGGAATGAAACTCACTCCTCGAGTTGTACCATCTTGGCCTTCATCCACCTAGGGGTGGCAAATGAGTCGAGGTGGCTCACGAGCTTCGCGAGTCGAGTTGATTTTAAGCTCAACTCAAGCTCGAGTTTTTCAAGTTTGAGCTCAGTACACTCTGTTCATAAGCTCGTGAGCTTTTTTTATTTTTTTAAAAAAATATTTATAAAATTTTTATATGTTTAATTCTATATTTAATACTTTATCAATTTTATACTCAAAAACGATCATATATTATAATTATTAATCAATATACATTTTAATTTTAGATAATAATAAACTATGGTACCTTTATTTATACATCTAATATTTGTACAAAAATAAGCTTAATTAATAATTTAATAAGTTTTAATGTTTTTTAAATAATTATTTAATATGAAGCATATAAATTCTACACTAAAAAAAAAAACAAAGCGGGATTTGGGGCTAATGGGACGGACGTTCCAAAGTCTGCGCCATATTGGAACGGTCCTTGGCACTTTTGAGGAACGAAAATAGGTCGTTGACTTCACGATCCTCCTTTTTTATGTTTTGTAATTTTGGGATGGCACAACTGTTACCAAGGTGTTCCAAATAAAGTATTACAAGTTATGGTCTTAGAACCAATCCAAAATTGTAACGGTAAATAATTGAAACTCATTTTGGAACATTATTGCAAAGGTAGGAATGGACAAGAGAAGGTCATTCTTAAATGTGAGACAAAACGTGATGAAAAAATAAAAGTTGGTAAATTCACTCCAAAATGAGGTACAATTTGGGACACTTTTAGTACGTAGGAGAACGAGTATTACAAAGCATTCTTAAGTATGAGTTTTATTGCAAACACAATGTGTTAAAAATACCGTGTCAAAGATTGTTACAATGTAGAGCGATTTTCATGTATTAAAAATATTGTATTACTAAATTTTACCAACATTAAAGCCTATTTTAACGGATATATAATCGTTCCTATATGTGTTCCTAAGACCAGTACAAATTATGCATCAATAGCTATTTTATAATAGGTATTTTATAACGAATATGAAGAAGATAGCTTTGATGGGATTACGAGACTAAAGAAGACAATAATTATGATTGAAAGTTTATTTTTTGTCATCAAACATTTGTAAATTTTTTTGTAAAAATAACTGGTTAAATATTTTAATAATCAATTCACTATGAATAATTATATATATATATATATATATATATATATATATATTTTCTTAAAAATATTTAAATTAGGAACGGTTATTAGAAAAACAAACTGTGTCCACAGAAGAAACTGTCTCTTAAACAACCATTCCTTATCGTACGTGAATAATATTAAATATCAAGTTGGAATGGTAAAATAAATAATAATCATTCCTGAAAATGTTACAACATTCTACAGAAAATGAGAAAAATTCAAAACCTAGGAACTGTTTCGATAAATTGACCGTTCCTAAAGGAGTTCCGCATAAATTTAATTTGGCGCCAATTAAAAATGGAAGGAAAATTTACATTTAGGAACGATTGTTAAATATTTGACCTTTCCTAATAAGAATATAAAGTAAACCGTGCCAAAAAGAATAAAAAAATCATTCCTCAAATGAATATAAAGCAAACCGTGCCTAAAAGAATAAAAAATCGTTCCTATTCCTACTTTACTTTCCGGTTATGATATCTCCACATCCGCTAGCTTGATTAATTCCAAACTTAAACGCATATAAGTAATACATATATGTGAATAGTCTGATGCAAAATCACATAATCTAATTGATAGTTGCGTCATTTTGAACCTCATTGATTGTGAATCATATATGATATCTCAGTATCCGTATAACAAAAATGTCCAAAACTTCATCGAATGTAGTCTTTTTATCGATTTAATCATATCTAACGGTCTAGTCAAAATTTTAACGGTCTGATTAGGCGATCCATTATAATAGTATAAGATGTAAGTTACATCTATGTAAGACTAAAATCTTGGATATACAAATATACTTGATCTACTGAACATGTATCAATTTAATAAAAAAAATTTATATATTTTCAATGGTCTTAATTAACTTGTGGTCTACTTTACTATAATCATTAACATGTCCGAAATGATTTTTCCTTCATTTTTTTTTTTTTTTTTTTTTGTTAAAAAGGAAAATATATTTGGCACTCAATTAGGAATGGTCGTTTTAATATAGGAAAGGACATTTAAATGTCCTATTCATACAATCTAGTTTTCAAAAAAAACGACATCGTTTTGTATTTGTTGGACCAACTGTACGAACAGTTTGTCTAACTGTGCCAAAATGAGTCCAAATTCTGACCAATCCACAGCACATGAAATGACGCCGTTTTACTTAATTAGGAATAGTCTTTGTAATGCTTATTAAATAAATGACCGTTCCAAAATTTTAATATATAAATGATACTTAACATATTTTTCTTTATGTCTCCTCTCTCTCTCTCTCTCTCTCTCCTCCGACGACTCTTCCTCTTCCTCCGCCGTCGCCGTCGTGATGCTCCCTCTTCCTCCGCGTCCCCGGTGCTCCCTCTTCCTCCTCCGTCCGTCTCCTCTCGCCTCCAGGTTGTTTTACATTTTTTTTTTCTGTTATTTCCTTAGATATTTGTGAAAATATTTTCACCAAATATTTTCAGAAAATATTAGTGGAAATTTTTGTGCATTTTTTTTTGTGTAATTTAGAACATACTTGTGTTATTTTCTGTAGTTAATGTGTAATATTCTGTAAAACATTTTGTAAATTTTTTATAATTATTGTGTAAATATTCTGTAATTTATTGTAATATTCAATAATGTATTGTAATTCTCTACATTTTTTTGTCATTTATTGTAATTTTCTGTGATCTTATGTGATTAATTGCAATTCTCTGTAATCTTATGTCGTTTATTGTAGTTTTATGTAATTATTTGTCCACTTAATTATTGTAATTCTTTGTAATTTTTTAAATTTATTTTAATTTTTCTGTAATTTATTCTAATCGTGTATTTTTTGTAAATTATTGTAATTTTAGTAAATAATCGTGTCATTATTTCTGTAATTTATAACATATTTTGTACAATAATCACATTTGTAGGCTAAATATTGGAAAACAATAATATTATTGTCATAATTACAATAATTACATAATTAATTCATTTAATAAAATTATAGTAATATTTAAATAATAATAATACCAATAATCACAAATTGAGGCTAATATTTCCAATAATTGAAAATTGAGGTTAATATTCCAATAATATATACAAGTTTCAATAAATAATTAATAATTACAATAATCAAATAATTAGGATAATATTCCAAATAATAATATTATTTACATAATATTTACAACAATCACAAAATTAGACTAATATTTCCAATAATTACAACTAATCTTATTTTAATAGTTAATAACTACATTAATCAAATAATTAGGATAATATTTCAAATAACATTATTAATTAAATAATAATTACAATAATTTCAAATATTTCTAATAATATAATAATATATTAATACAAAATTATAATATTATTTATATAATAATTATAATAATCACAAATTGAGGCTAATATTTCTAATAATTCAGAATTTGAGGTTAATATTCCAATAATATATAAAACTTTTAATAAATAATTACTAAATACAATAATCAAATAAATAGGCTAATGTTCCAAAAACAATATTATTTACATAACATTTACACTAATTACAAAATTAGATTAATATTCCTAATAATTACGGCTATCTTATTTAAATAGTTAATAATTACACTAATCAAATAATTAGGATAATATTTCAAATAACATTATTAATTAAATAATATGAAATTTGCCTTATATTGATAATAATATAAGAATATAATTAATACAAAAATTATAATATTTTAAATAATGATTACAATGATCACAAACTGACGCGCGTGTTTCCAATAATTATGATTTTAGGATAATTTTTTCAATAATTACAAAAACCAATATTTACAATAATTTGTACATATTATGTTTAATGGTACACCTCCTCTACCACGTGGACAACGTGGTTGTGGTCGTAGTTGTGGCCGCGGTCATGGCCCGCTAGTTCCACCAATGTCGTCTGATGCTTTTCCCATGTTGGGGAAACGACCACCCCCACCACCTGACATGATGGGACCTTCAGCCATTACGTAACTCTAGATGATGTTGGACCATCTACTGCAGCATCGGTAGCTGAGGAGGCCGGACAGCCGTCTGCCACACCAGCGGCTGATCTTGCTCTTCCGTGGGTTGTTCCACCACCAGCAGCAGTCCCTCCCACCATCAGGGCACCAGTAGATCAGCCTCGATGACGCGAGGTAAATTTATTTATGAATTTATTTTGATATTATTATATCTTAAAAATCACTAATTAACATATCTTTTCAAGTCTGGCCGCAAATTTTACGAACGCACAATAGTGCAATAACACTTTCCCCACCCTTAGGGATGTTTGAGGCAGGTGCCGCCAGAGCAACTACAATTCTTGTTCGAGAGCTTAAAGGTAATGTACTTTTATATTTTTTTCTATAAATCTTATTATCTAAATTGTTTACTGAATTGTACTTACTAATGTTCTTTTTTTATTTGATATTTTGTTAATGACCTACTGGTTGAACAGTGACGATGAGCCAATTTTTATGAGCATTTGAGCCTACAAACACATATTTATCTTATTGCTCTGTCACTATTGTGGTTGTATGAATATTATGTTTGGTTGGAATTTTTAGAACATGCTTGGTTATACGTATTGAGACTACATTGTTGAATTAGGTGTGATGAAAGTGGTACGAGCATTAAGATTGACCTAAAAAATTATATTAAGTCTGCACAACTTTCCATCTTTAGTAGTTAGATTGAGGCTTAGCCTGATTTTGTTGTCATTATAGCCAAGATACAAACCTTGATATCCATTTGTTTTACTATACCTTTGAACCCCATCCTTAAAAGATTAGGAGGGCCCCTTATGATATGTCTTCTCCATCAGCAAATGATTCAAATGTGTGATCTTTAATCCCTCATTAAAAAAAAATAAAAGACGAGAAAAAAAGAGAAAGATTTGAGGAGAAGCATGATGAAAAGGAACACAAAGAAAATAGAAAATAAAAAAAGAAAATCAATGATGCAATATTCAAGAGAGAAAGAAGTGTAAATAGAATAAAAAAAAGGGAATATGCAGCCATAAAAAAGGCACTTGAATCAAGAGCAAGACGTAGCATGTAAGATTGTGCAAGTAATGCCATCTAGACTCATAAAAAACTCTCCCCTTCTATTTCTATTTCTTCCAACCTCTACCTAAAGCCCCAATACAATTCGAAAAAGTCTTTTTCTTTCTTACCATGATTAGAGACTAGTATAAAAGGGGGATATCCAAAGGAAGCTAGGGATTAGAGAATTTTCAGCAAAAATACACACTCAAAAAGGGGGAAAAACAAGAAGACACATAGAGAAGTCGATTCGGCACCAAAGTGGCAATCATTCTAGCCCAATTTTCTACTCCATGAGTTTTTCTAAATTTTTTCTTCTTTATTTTAGATTTAGTTATCATAAACTAATTTAGTTTTCACTAAGGTTTTAGGGCATCCCAATTGAGGCAATATTTGAATACCTTTTTAGATAAATCTACAGTTTTATTTTTATATGTCCATAAAATTATTGTGCTTATTATTATAATTTAAGAGCTTGATCACCTCTTAAATTAAATTAATTATGATGATGAACTGAAAGGGAATTCTGCATAATGGGCATGCTAATTCATGGTGTAAATTGAATGATATATAGACACACATAGACATGATTCATTTGGTCATATAGGTTCTTCACCGATTTAATGCATTATTATTATCACAGGTCATAGAAATGAGGAATCCACTAATTTCTTGATAAAATAGATTTGATATAATTTGGAAGAATATATCAGTTTCTCGAGAAGAACCTCAGCTTATGATAATATTTGTATGTTGGATTAATCCGTTAATTTTGCACCTATTAAATTAATTAGGTAGACCTATAGCCATAGCACCTCATTCACCCTTGAATTTTCTCCAACGTGTTAGTTAGCCATATTTATTTATTTTTTATAATTGCTCTCCCTTGTAGTAGTTTATTGCTCAATTTTTAGTCATCAACATAATTACAGATTAGTTCTAGTTTTGGTCATTATTTCATTAAAAATCCTTGTGGGATCAATACTTATTATACTGTTTGATAGCTAGTGCACTTGCTAGTAGTCTATACATATTTTGGCAATCAAGTTGTCAGCACCGTCGTCGGGGATTTAATCTAAGATAATATCAGACTTGCTTATCTCAGTTAATTTGGGTTTTTTATTATCTAAATTTGTTCCTTTTTTTTTTTTTTTGTTAACCGATTCATGACACAAAACAATGGTGGAGAATTAGCACAATTTAACCCAAAAATTGAGAAAACATTCCACAGATAGAAAAACACCTTTGAAAGAGGCGAAGGTAGTGGAAGCTCAAACATAGAGAAACAACTTGTAGAGACAACAGTGGAGAACGTAGGAGCCGTAGAAAGACCAATAATGGAGTATTCCTTCTCAATAGCTAATGGGGCAATATGCAGTATTGCCAAGCCTATCGTCCAAGCAACAACTTTGAGATCAAACCAGCCATAATTTAGATTATTTGAACAAGCGTATAGTTTTCAGATTTATCTGACAATGATCCTAACAAACATGTTGCTAATTTTCTCAAGATTTGTAATACTTTCAAGTTTAATAGTGTAGTGATGATGCTGTTAAACTTAGTATTTTTTCATTTTTATTATGTAATAAGGCTAAAGATTAGCTTCAATCCTTACGTACTGGCAGTATCACGACATGGGCTGCATTGAGACAAAAACTTCTTGCTAAACCTTTCCCTCCTCTAAAATTGCTAAGATGCTAAATGACATTACTTCCTTTGTGTAGTTAGAAAAAGAATAATTGAATGTTGCATGGTGTAAGGACATGTTTAGAAAATGCCCTCATCATGAACTATCCATGTGGGGACAGGTACAGACATTTTATAATGTGTCACTTTGGCTAATTGAGCTACCATTAATGCAGCTATTGGTGGCACTATCATGAGGAAATTGTAGTCAGAAGCATTTAACATCATTGAAGAGAGAGAGTCGATAGAAGAGTAGCCGGTATTCACATCATGGACGCAGTGATTGCATTATTTGCTCAGATGGTTGGGTTGACATAAAGAATGGATAACTTTGGAGTTGTGATGTGGAATGTTGCACCTAAAGGCCTTGTGGTGCATGTGGTCAAATGGGAAACTTGAGTAAAAAATTATAAGGTAGGAGATCCATTTGCCATTCATGAAGTGTTATTGTGCGGAGGATCCACGAGCTCGATAGGGTCGGACGATTTCCCCACAATATGTCCAGCATGGGCCAGGGTATCCCTTACAACCTGTAATGCTTGGTTAACTACAATCATGAAATCTACAGCCTTCTGCTTCTCAATTGCACTCTTTGGTGCTTCTATTGATCTCACGTCTTAGCTATGCGTTCCCATATATGGTGTCACTTGATGCGAGCAAAAATAGCTCGTGACATATATCTTGAACTTGAATCCCTTGGGCCAAATTCTTTGCAAGCCTAGAATGAAAGACCTACAAAAAAGACGTTAGCACTTCGACGTCTAAGTTAGTAAATAGTTGTGAAAAGCTGAAATTATACAAGATAAGATAGCAACGAGTGTTTAAAAATGAAGAGGGAAAAATCTTGATAAAGTGCTCTTATATGAAAGGCTTGTGCAAAAAAAATGCATTTCCCATGATCGAAGGAGAAGGCCTTACTTTTATAACCA
Organism: Sesamum angolense; assembly: GCA_034509725.1. NCBI lineage: Eukaryota > Viridiplantae > Streptophyta > Magnoliopsida > Lamiales > Pedaliaceae > Sesamum > Sesamum angolense. The sequence continues at coordinate 342,140 of JACGWL010000001.1, read as the reverse complement.
TAATCTCCACCAATTGAAAAAGTGTGACCCCTGGGCACTCAGGTCATAGTTGTTGTGGAAAAGCCCCCTCAAATCTGGAAGTGATTAATGAGATCTTCAAGGAATGATGTTGCCGAGGAGATCTTGGTTAGATGGGTCTCTTAGAGGATAAGGTTCGCGTTCCTAGGGTGTTGATGAGTTGTATGGGAAGTCCATTCAAGTCCTAGAGCCCTGCCATTTCCTACGTGGTGGTCTCACTTCCTTAGGTGTAAGCGAGCGTTGCGCGGCCCCTCCTTATGGGCCAGGACCATTAGATGCAACCCACCCTCCTTAAGATAAGAAACAAGTATCAGATCTAAGGGTTTTGACCTAAAAAATTATGCAAGACAAGATAGCAACAAGTGCTTGAAAAAATGACGAGAGAATAATCTTGATAAAGTGCTCTTAGACGAAGACTTGTGCAAACAAAATGCATTTCCCATGATCGAAGGAGAATGCCTTACTTTTATAACCATAATCTCCACCAGTTGAAAAAGTGTGACCCCTGGGCACTCAGGTCATAGTTGTTGTGGAAAAGCCCCCTCAAATCTGGAAGTGATTAATGAGATCTTCAAGGAATGATGTTGCCGAAGAGATCTTGGTTGGATGGGTCTCTTAAAGGATAAGGTCCGCGTTCTTAGGGTGTTGATGAGTTGTGTGGGAAGTCCATTCAAGTCCTCGAGCCCTGTCATTTCCTACGTGGTGGTCTCACTTCCTTAGGTGTAAGCGAGCGTTGCACGGCCCCTCCTTATTGGCCAGGACCATTGGATGCAACACCCTCCTTAAGATAAGAAACAAGTATCAGATCTAAGGGTTTTGACCTAAAAAATTATACAAGACAAGATAGCAACAAGTGCTTGAAAATGACGAGAGAATAATCTTGATAAAGTGCTCTTGTACGAAGACATGTGCAAAAAAAATTTGCATTTCCCATGACCGAGGGAGAAGGCCTTGCTTTCATAACCATAATCCCCACCAGCTGAAGAAGTGTACCCCTGGGGACTTAGGTAAATGGTTGTTGGGGATAAGCCCCTTCAAATCTAGAAGTGGTTAAGGAGACCTTCGAGGAATGATGCTGCCGAGGAAATCTTGGTCGAATGGGTCTCTTAGAGGATAAGGTCCGCGTTCCTAGGGTGTTGTTAAGTTGTGTGGGAAGTTCTTTCAGGTCCTCGAGCCTTGTCATTTCCTACATGGTGGTCTCCCTTCCTGGGTAGGAAAATGGTTTCCTGCCACTTGTACAGGTGGCCACGTCAGTTGGGCAAGCGAGCGTTAGGGAGCCTCTCCTTGTGGGATGGGACCTTTAAATGCAGCCACCTCTCCTCAAGACACGAAATAGGTATCAAGTCTGAGGGTTTTGCCCTAAGAAATCATGCAAGATAAGATAGCAACGAGTGCTTAAAAATGACAAGTGAATAATCTTGAAAAAGTGCTCTTGTACAAAGACTCATGGAAAAAAAATTCATTTCCCATGATCAATAGAGGAGGTTTTACTTTTATAACTATAATCCCTACTATCTAAAGATGTGTGACCACTGAAGACTTAGGTAATAATTATTGTGGATAAGCCCCCTCAAATCTAGAAGTGGTTAAGGAGATCTTCGAGGAATGATGAGGATAAGGTCCGCCTTCCTAGGGTGGTGTTGAGCTGTGTGGGAAATCCGTTCAAGTCACTCGAGCCTGATCATTTCCTGCATGGTGATCTCCCTTCCTAGGTAGGAGAATGGCTTCCTAACACCTATACAACGGCCACGTCGATTGGTCAAGCGAGTTTGGGGTGGCACCTCCTCGTGGGCCAGGACCTTTAGATGCAACACACCTCTCCTCAAGACAGGAAACAAGATTCAGGTATGAGGGTTTTGCCCTCTTAGGCCTTGTGCCTTTGCGAGCTTCTCGCTGGACTTCACGGAAGTTGGGCCTAGTGTATTTTTGAGGCATCGTTATGTGCAATCGTCCCAAATACACCTAATTAGACCACAAAGTGTGTTGCTAATAATTGTCAAGCTAACTTTAACTAAGCTTTTCAAAAACCATAAGTACTAAATTTAACCAAAAAATACCTTTCCCCAACACACTCCACGTACAGTACTAATGGCAAATGTTTGTTGTATGACCCCATTTGCCAGGCTTATGAACCTACAACATAGTACTGTTCAAGCACAGAAAGCAGAATTGAAACATACAAATCCCAAATAAACAGTGGTGACAACTGCAAGAGACAAAATCTAATAGTAGCAGTGCAGCGAAAAAAAATCTTCAGCTGAAATCATGAAGTTGCAGTGCTCAGAATGTTGGATGTTCTATTTTATATTCTAAATGCACATGAAAGACAAAACACAAAAATACTTCACTGTCTCATGTTCTTCTAAAGTACTGTCAGTTGCTAGTTTTTGTTATAATCCTGCTTTGATCAACTTGGAGTGTATTCTTCCATGAGCTTATTGAACTCCTCGTCAAGAGCCATCTTTCCATGCCAATGCCCGGCGGCACTTCAAATCCAACATCCATTCTTCATGTGCCTTCATCAGCTTTTCCCTTTTATTAACAAACTCCTCCATTTCTTTGTCCTGCGACTGAATGAATGTGACTGCCTCTTTCTGCCCTAAAACCAAATTAAAAAAAATGAGAAAAATTGGCAGCACTTGCTGAAAATAAAACCAAAAAAGTGACGCCTGCAGAATAAATTAGAAGTCAATGAAAGAAAGTATTTAATAAGCAGCAGATGATCATGAAAATGAATGTCTTTATTCCACCAGACAAAAAGAAAAATTTTATGGGCAGTCACAGACAAGGAATGTTTTGTGCGTAGACTCTCCTCTGATGAAGACACATTTACTAGGATTTTTTGTTACCTTTTCACGTCCATACTGCTGGACTTTCTCGAGTTTCTCCTCCTCCGTGTTTCTGGCATCATACAACTGTTAGATCGCTCTCTGAAAAACTATTCTTGGAAATCCATCCAACTACAAAATCATGCATATGCAATGTGGTCAATATTGGTATGAGGAAAATTAGAGACATATTCTGGAACCCCAAAAAGACTATATTACGGAGAAGTGCCACTAGACGTAGGAAATTTTTAAATAAAAGCAGACTACTCATGTTGACATGGAAAAACACATAGCAAGCACATCTGACACACTTAAGAAGTTCATTCTCGCAAGATAAACCAGAGCACATTAATACGAAGCTAGAAGTTGCTCTTGAAGCCAATAACACATATTCAGACTCCAAACAGTTTTGACTTCTACAATCTAACTGCATTGGACTAGATGTAAGTGTCCATACAGTTTCAAACTCAACACAGTTTTGACTTTACCATCTCTGCCATGAAACAGAATGGAAGTGGAATATGTACAAAACCTCTTCCACAATTTGCGTTAAGAAATAGCACTGGTTTATATATATATAAACCCTTGCAACAGAAATTAACTGATATATGGATCCAAGTGCTAAAACTGGGATTTCCTATTTTCAGCAGCATACCTAACGAAAAGAATCTATCAAAAGTTTATGGTATGAATATAGCTCCAGTGTCATTTCACTTTCCAGAACATGAAAGAGAAATATCACCAAAAGTTACGAAAAATAACTGATTAAGTAGGTCACATGTTCCTGATTCATGAACAGTATAAACCAAAATAACCAACTATCAAATTTCATCATAATCAGATTAACATTTCCCACCAAATATACAAGTTTGATGGGAACTTTTTACTCTGACACATGCATGGAATTACAGAATACCTCTTCTTTTTGTCCATAATGTTTTTTCATCCTCAGCTTTATTATTCGGTTCTCTTCCACAGTTCCCACAGCTTCTCAGTCAATATTCCATAAGACTCTTCAAGAGCTTTCTTGCTCATCTGTTCTTCTGCAACTTTGTTCCTGAACCAAATGAGCTGCTGATTATCCTCGTTCATGTGCTTCATTTGGTTCAAAAACATTTCTTGACATGACCGCATTTCATGCCTCAGATTTGATTTACCTAAGCATTTATGCACCTTTAGAAACTACCATAAGCTAAGCAAAAACTAAAGACACTTCATAGTAGCACCATCAAGATTGAGAAAGAAACAAGCAACCAAACCATACACAAATTGAACACACATATACAAGCGCGTGCGCAGACACAGACAGCGCACCTTGAGAATGCTAGTTAAAGTTGTCCATATCTTGCTCCTCTGCCATGCATCCACGGTCAATGTTTTCCTCCCAGGTAGAATAGCTAAGTACTCTATTTCTTTCCCTAGCCAGCCTATTACACAAGTGTCTTCAAAGTGCTTGCTCAGGCGTTCAGCCTCTGTGTATCCCACAGCTGAAGCGTCAAATATCAAGGCACTCATGCCCTGGTGCCACTGCAGTCCATATGAATGTCAGGCCTTGAAGGCAGAATATGCATCGAAAATACTCAAGAAGCTCTTGATTTCCATGCCTATCCACTATAAAATGATACTAAGAAAAGGGAAAGATTTATCTTACACTCAACTCAAAACATTCACACAATGTACATACTAAGGAAATTCAAACTTCAACAAAAATGCCATACTTTGTCATTCATCGTTCCGATGCCTGGTATTCATGATTAGAACTGTAGGTACCCATACTATTTCTTCGTCAGCTGTTTCTTCCAGACCTTTCCATTTGGAAAAATGTTTTACCAGCAGTCACTGCTGACGTCCCCTCCTTCAAAGTTCCTCATCTAAAAGTTCAGCAAGCTCTGTGTGGAGCTTCACCCTTTTGGATCCTTTAGCCTTGCATGTGTAATAAGGGGCTGCAAGCCGCAATACAAATCAATTGCTCCAAGACCTCCTGCGAGTGCCAGGCAAAGCCACTGTTTCTCAGGCTCATTTATCTGCTTCACTATCTAACTATCTAGACATTGAAAAAGTTCCTTAAACCACCTGTTCTTCCAGATCTCACGGCTTTTCTGGCTTCCATCTGAATCAAAATCATCAATCAGAAGCTATCATCAGTGTCATCAATTCCATCAGACTCCTCATCAATTTCACCTTAAGAAGCATGACCATTGAGAGGGCTCTCCGGTCATTTTCAGTATGGCCCATGCTATCTCTTGACAACTGAGTTGAAGAAACATAAATCGTATAGAGAGGCAAAGAAAATATTAAAAAAAGTTAAGAAGTCTAAATTACACATGACACTGTTCTTGGTGGACAAGATATACTTACATATTTAAAGTTTCATATTTATTTCGACAGTATTACATATATTCTCATAGTTTCATCAAGTTGTAATTGACATATATTGTTAACGCTTGAACAATAATAAAAATAATTTTCACCACGTTTGGTAGAAATATATAGGTTGAATCTACGATCTATATATCCAAAATATCAATTGTTATTCATATTAACAATAGTCCTATATGTAAAAAAATTTGAAAAATAAATTTTAATAATCATAAGTTACTTAAGTATAATTATATTGTTATGTCATAATTTATTAGTTCTAATTGTTATGTTATTAGAATTTAAATTTGTTAAAAGAAATTACCTTTAGATGATTAGAAGCATTTCGCATATCCCTGATTTCTTTCAACTATATATACATGCGCCGTAAATTAAGAGTCCACTTGTATTTTCACAACATGTAACTAAAATTATTATTATTTTTTTTATCATATTTCAAATTTGATTTGAATTTGAATTTTATTTGTGTTGTACTTATTAAAAAGAAAATAATATATTTTTATATCTAGTTTTCTTTTTTAAGTACAGGAATTTAAACTTTAGTATACTGATGTACATAATATATCAATTTCTTATGTTTAAGTATACAGACATTTTAATTTAATCAAGTTGGCCAATTGTACTTTGATTCTCAAAATTACTATTTTTATTTATAATATAACTCCAGATATTATAGAGACATGAGCCTGTAAACATCTACCAAATTCATGCTACTAAAGAAAAGATAGAACTAATGAATAAACAAATTGATTGGACTAAGTTATCCTTATAATACTATTTTTTTAGGGATAAAGGTAAAATGATATACTTATTAATTCCTATTAACTACTTTTCACATTGTTCATATTTATTCCTATTTATTGCTTTTCACATTATACTTATTTACTCATTATTTTTTATTATTTATATTCATAATGTAATACATTATTAGATAAAATAATAATACTCCTATGATATAACACGAAATGACTCCAAAAAATCATGAAAATGGAAAGGATTTAATGTTGAGAAGTTTTCTGGCATAGGTATAAATGATAATTAGTTAGATCACTTGACATATTAAAATTGGTTAGATGACAAATGAAAATCAACCAAATGAATTGTTATGTAAGGCAAGCATTTTCAAGAGTAACAAAGACAAAAAGAAAAATGAGAATCAATTAAATCCTTTGTCATGTAAATTGAACACTTTTTGTAGTAAGATAGATTAAAATATAATTTGAGCATTTGAGATCTAATTATTGTACATTATATAATTTTTTAATTATCTCTAATACAGTAAAATAAAATATTAGTGTACAAGATTTGATCTTTTCAACAATGTAAGATAGGAATAGCTCCTTGAAAAAAATAATATAAAAATGAGCAAAAGTTACTTCGAAACCATCTCCACACATATCTATTTCTGAAAAAAAAAAGAAAAGAAATAAAAGAAAAAATATGGGCATGCAACCATAGATAAATATTGACTATACTATTGGAAAAAGTGTGAATGATTAAAAGATCTTATAACTTTTTTATATCACATGTTATAGTTGAATTAATATATAGTTATTAACAAGATTGCAACAGATATTATAAAAAATAATTATTAATTAGGTGGTTCGATAAATTATTCACAAATATATATAAGAATTACCATAACTTGGCAAATTTGAAAATCTAGAGTTAATTTAGATTTTGTCATTCGAACTATGATCATTTTTACACTTTGATATTTGAGTTTTTTTTAATCAATTTACCATCTCAATTTTATGAAATTTTGCACTTTGTTGTTATAATTATTTTTCAATCAAGTTTTTTGTCGAAAAAACATCACATGCAGCGGACATGTGATATTTCAAGGTTATGTGATGTGGTATTTCACATATACATAACATGTAATATTTTACTGATAGAAAAATCAAGAAAAAAAGGGTCATATATGGAAAAGTGCAAATTTTCCAAAGTTGAGATGGTAAATTGACACAAAAAAAAGTAAAACATCCATAATTCAGATGGTAAAATATAATTTATCCTAAAATTTAAATGAACCACATTTGACCAATCATACTTATTACTTTTCTTATTTATTTTGTTTAGCATTATTTATGCAGTTATCATAAATTTATCCAAGGTCTTCTGTGACTCAAATAAGTAACTAATAATTATTAATCTAAAGCCTTCGCAAAAAGATATATTGAATTGCACATACAGATTATTAATAACAATCTTTGTGTAATATTTAGTTAATGTATGTTTATTTCATTTAAATATGATAAATTAATTTAGGAATTTCCTCTCAATAATGTTATTTTTATTTAGTTGAAAATTTAATTATGAAAAAAAATTAATACCTACAATACGAAAACTATAATTGATGTTGCAGCTACAAATAAATTAACAAATAATGAGCTCCTTAAGTTTTATTTTATTTTAAATTTTTAGATAAATCTTGAGTGATAAATTAATTTTAAATTACTATGCAAAAGTATTTCATAGATATAGATTAACTTAAAAATAAAAAAAAAAAGGAATATTCAAACTGTACTTTCAAAAAAGCAATAATCAAATAGACTATCAACTAATTCATAATTTTTTGAGCCTAATTCCAATTATTTAAAAAACTATTTATAGATTATATATTAGTATAAGCATAAGTAAGTGAAGATATATAATGAGACTTTTATCATGTTTTTCACTTTTTGCATTTTAAAAGATGGTTTATATCAAACATCTAGATTCAAATATTAAACATTCATTTGTTTTTCTACATATATTTACTAAGGAAATTTGTATTCTTAAATTACATAATTATAAGTAATTCCTAAATAAATATTTTTCTTAATCTTAGCTATGTTCAAAATATTTACCATAATTCTTAGTCATGACAAAAAACACTTGCGATGGTTTCTAACTATGGCAAATTTTTGGGCTCTCACTTGTTGAAACAATGGTTAATAGTTTTTTTTATAATTGGGGCTAATGATTATTTACCATAATTTTTTTTTTTTTTACTTTTGAGCATAATAATTGGCTTTGACAAAGATGCATATTTTTTGTAGTGATGTCAACTAAATTTTTATAATGATTAATAACATCGTATGAATGAACTACCTATCATTTTTCTTGAATTATGGGGGCTAAACATTTACTTTTGTATAACTCATAATTATATTATTTTGAACATACATCAGTATCACATTCAAACATAATTAGAATTATCCATTTTAGAAGTGAAAAACAATTAGCATAAATTTTCATATTTTGATGAGGGGTCTATTATTTATAGAGTAAAATTCATCTTGATATATGAGTTTTGCCATTAACGATGTTTTGATAACTAAATATAAATGACTCAGTTAATATTGAGTTTTACCATTAATATCACTTTGATGCCCAAATAATTTTTTTACTTTTTATTATTATATATAATGATCTTTTACCTTTTACACCAAAGAAAATTTTGCATAAATTTCAATCAAAAAAATTATTTCTTCTTTGTTCGAACCATTTGACTTCCAAATTTTATATTTTGATTATTATTGATAATAATTTTTTTTGGTTATTTGTCATTAACTTTATTTATAAAAATTTATAAAATAATTTATTATTTAAAATTAATTATATTAAAAATAAAATTCAAGACGTATTGCAATTTTCAAAAAAACCATTCAATTTTCATTTTAATTTTTGAAAAATTATAGTATAAAATTTAGGCTATTAAATTTAGAATTTAAATTTTTTCAATCAAATTTTAATTAATTAGAAGAAGATCCTTGAGTGGACTTACTTGATGATTGTATGAGTTATTATTCGGTAATGCATTTTTTATATTATAAAAAACAAATTTACTAAAGAGTACCAAAAACAATAAAAATGTAAAAATTTCGATAACCAAAAATGAAGAATAAAAGTAGGATGGCTAAAACAAAAATAGAATATATCCGTTGGTATTTATGAAAATTTTTCTTAAGAATATTCATTATTTTCAATTTTAAAATTTTGGAGCAAAATTGTCATTACTTAATAAATAATAGAAAATAAATGTAAAATATCAATGGGATACTAAAGTAATATTAATGGTAAATTACGGGTATCAATTATTCATTTGTAGTATTCAGGGTACTAAAATGACCTTAATAACAAAACTCATGCACCAAAATAGATTTTACCCGTATTTATATATATGTTTGAGGGAATAACTTTTGTTGTTCACCTCTATATTTTTCCAAAAATATCCATGAATTCTTACTTTCAATTGCCTTCTCTTCAATATCTAGGGTAAGAAACTCAATAATTTAAATTTATTTGTGTCATCAATTTATAATGGAAAAAAAAATAGTTCCTTACACAAGCTCAAAAAGTCTAATTTAATCATGCAAATATATAAAATTTGTAGAGTTAAATTAGCAGGTCTTTTGGTAAATAAAAATGTTTATAGACAAAGAACGGTAATAGAATGAGATCTATCATTAGCACCCAAACTTGAGAAAAAGCTAAATTTAATAGTCAAAAGTACTTGTGGAAATCAAAATTTCACAAAAATAGAAAAAAGATAATAGAAAAAAACTGTGGGATTAACTTAATAGGGATAAAATAATTGGCAATAATAGTTGTCAAGATTCCAAGAGAGCGTAAAACAAGATTTAGAAAGGACGTAAGAATGAGTTATGTGGCAAATAGATCTGCATTCAAAATTATATCCTTTTTAAAATTTTGCTTGAATTCTTTTTTTCTTTGAGTTGATTTCTGTGATGTTTTTTAATTTAATTTGAGATAGTTTAATTGTTAAAAAGTCTATGAGAACTTGTATTAGATGTAGTTATATTAAAATCATAAAAAGAATTATAATATAAAAATCTTGTTGTAAAATTAAAATTTTGTTTAAAACATAACTAAGTTGACCACTTGAAATTGTACTAGAAAAGGGCAAGTTTTTGTTAAATAAATTCTAGCGCACTTTTTCAAGAATTATTGAACTAAAAAATAAATAACATAATTGTATTTTCGAACGTATGTGTAAGATAATTTCTACTTGGGGTTTAGCTGCATGATTAGATATATTTTTTGCAAATAGCATAAATTGATTAGATGTTTTTCTAAAAAGAAGAGTACTAAAAAAGAATTTGTATTTTTGAATTTTAGATTTTTTAAGAAAATAGTTTGGATTAATAAAATAATAAAAGAATTATTAATTGATTGTTTAAATTTAAATAATATTTTGGTTTGATCATGAAGAACTAACATAAATGAATTTAATTGAATCAAAATTAAAATAAAATTGAGCAAAAGACATAAATAGAATTTATTTTTATTTATTTTGATGATGACAAATACTTGATAAATTGTTGAAATTAAGAGAATATTAGTACTTTCAACTTTAGCATAATAAGTTATTAAATTGTCATAAAATATGTAAATTGTAACATGAATTTCGCTACTAATAGAGTAGTAAATAGACCCAAACAAAATATGATAAGATTTATGGCAAAATGCATATAATATACTATAATCTACACAATCTAAGAATCTATTTTCCTTAGAATTTTTCATAGAAAAGTCAAAGTTAAAACTGTATTTTTCAATAATTGCATCAAAAATAATTACTTAATAATACGAAAATAAACAAAGTTTAAGAGAAGGAAATTGAAAAATAGAATCAACAAATTCACAAATATTGCAGTGAAACTATATATTCGTTAAGGACATTTTAAAAAGTATCTTAATAAATTGCAACTATAATACACCATATCATAATTATTATGTTAACACTTAAACAAACAATTATTACTAATGATATTTTTTAAAATAATTCAAATTTATAACATGTTTATAATATTTATAACTATCTTTTAAAAAGTTAATAAAAATTAAGATAGATGTTGATTGTCCATGCGCACGAGGGTGCGCCTAAAAAAAAATGGATACATCCCTATTATAAAAGAAATTCGAAAATAAAATATTAAAGTTCGCTTAATTTTGATTGGTTCAAATTTTTAATTAAAGTTTATAAAGTAAATGCATCAAATTGATAAAAAGAAATATGATTCAGTATCTTTGAGAGGCAATAAAAATAGTAAACAATTAAATATAAAATGAAATTGAAACTCAAACAACATGTAGTGGTATGTAATAAATAATTTCATCAAGAAGACTCAATAAATTCATGAAGCCAAACAAGAGATCGTCTCCTGCCAACAAAATCAAACAAGCAACTGAACAACGAAACCATGTGTACATACCAACTTATTTAGTAATATTTTTATTTAACTTTTGAATATTCATCGAACATAAAACTTTTACAATAATTTTGAAAGTTCAAATTCATTAAACTTAATGAATAATATCTTTTCATTTATAAAGTATTTATTAGATTTCAAAATAATATTTATTAAATTATGAAATACTTTATATTTTTTATTAATTAAACTTTCTTAATAATATAAATATTTTGTCAAGATAATAAGTATCACGTGCAAGGCACGTAGTTCCTACTAGTACTACAAAAACAAGAATGCCAGCATATTATGCATTTAGCCACTTAAACTATGACAAAGGTGAAACCAATCATATCACAGTACTACAGAAGGGAGGAGACAGCAATTCCCTAAAAGATATATCATAATATAGGGTTAATACAAATAACAACTTAGCAGGAAATCATAATTGCTGGATGTCAGTATTCAATACATAAACTGCTGCTAATTACCATTCATCCCACTTATTCATAAAATCATTCCACATAGCTGCAGCAATTGAGTCTCTTCGTGATGTGGCCATATGTTCATGAATTGAGAAAGGTGATTGTAGATCAGGCTGTTCATCAAGACCATATGACTCCTCACTCATCCCACCTTCAATGCTATTAAACAACCAATCATTTTTCTCCTCGCGTCGAATGTGATTGTGTATTACGCATGCAGCTATAACAATATCCCTCTGTGTGTGGAAAGCATATTGAGGAGCAAGTTTCAGGATTGGAAATCTTTCTTTCAGAATATTAAAAGACCTCCTGATGGCATTGGTTAAAGACGAGTGCCGGTGATTAAACAGTTCCTTCGCATTCCTAGGTAAAAGATTAGCACCTCGATATTCATGGAGGTGATACCGCACTCCTTCATATGGTGCAATAAATCCGTTCATATTATCATAACCCAGATCAACAAGGTAATATTTACCTGTAATATAAAATTTAGTATATACATGTATTTTCATATCATCATATGAATGATTAGGACATGCGAAAATTAAAGAAAGAGACACGGGTTATGAGGGGCTCAATCATTACTAGATCAACCTTCTGGGACTTGAGGGAAGTTCTGATCTGGGTCACTGAGAACGGCTCTCAACACACGTGAATCTGCAGCTGAGCCTTCCCACCCAGGATACACAAATATGAACTGGAGATCAAATGTGCAGGCCACTAACACGTTTTGTGATAAAACACCTTTTTGGTTGCGAAACCTAGACTGATCCTTCGCTGGAACATGTGCTGGAATATGCATGCCATCTATAACTCCGATGCAGTCCTAAACAGAAACAAACAATGTAAATAATATTTCCAAATCTATATAGTATGGGAAGTTTAAGAATTCATGTCCACCTCAAAGTATGGGTAGAATCTACTACTTTTGAGGATCTCTATTGGAGTCGTGAGAGGTGGCGTCTGAAGAAACTCACGTGATAGTGACTTAACCGCCTTCAACACATTATTAAAGTGCCTACTTATTGTTTCTCCAGAATGTTGAAACCGCTCTTGTATTACTCTGTTACGCTCATTGTGACCAACAATGTTCAAAAAAATAGCCAACTGTTCCTCTATCATGACACCTGCCGTGTCACGTAGCATGCCTCTCTGTCGAAGCGTATTACTCAACTTTTGAAATACATGTTTGTCCATCCTGAGCATTTCCCGACATAAATCATCATGACCATTGAGTACTTCAGTCATGAACCCTGATCCTTTTGGTGACAAGCTACGAGCAGGCTGCCTTGTAATACTAGTATAGTAGTGGTAACCAGCAGCAGCTGCAACTAATTCCATCTCATCCAGTTCAATGTCAAAGTCATCCATACTTATTGATGAATCTGTACAAATAGATTCTGAAACATGGTCATATAAAGCAACACATTTTCCGTGATTTAGTTGATGTCATCACCAGAAGATTCACCATAAATACAAAAATGATTTCATCTCCTTTTCAAGCACAAGGAATACAAAAACAGAAAGTGATCAAGAGACATTCAAGTCATATATCATATGCAGAAATTTATTGACCACTGTGTCAAACAAATTATTGGGTCAAATCAAAGTTCAAGGAACCCTCTGATCAACACTTTGCATAGCATCAACTACTCCAATGCATTTGCTAATGGAGTGAAAGGCTCCTAATTCCTGATGATTGCAGCTACCCTCATCTTCCAAGTGGCTGCCATTTCTAAAACAGCATCCACAACAGTGTCACCTGTAGCCTTATTACTTGTTTTATGATGGCCTGAATGGGGAGCCACAGACTGATTTATTGTGTCCATTTAGCATGTTTGTCTCGTGTCCTAATAAAGAACAGGTTTCCTCATTTATGAGATTAGTGCTACAAGAAATGCTTGTCTCTTAGCACATATCAAGTTAGGACTATGGTTCCAACTGCCTTCACTCCAGAATAGCAACAAAGGCCATAAATGAAATGTATTATGCTAATGTTTGCCGCATCACTAAGAAAAATCAATCCTTCAATCGAGAAGCATGCCCTATCTTACACCATTCAGAGGTCCAATTACAACTGGGGAAGTAGACTTAGTCTGGATTGCGATTAAGATAGCGGATATACAGAAATAAAGCTTATGCTCTGCCACAAAGTGACTGGATGGTACCATGTGAGCGGCTATAATATACGCGTAAACCTAAGAGAAGTCGCCAAAATATTGTGCATGCACTTCAAGTTCTTTCTCTTTTCATATTGTCTTTGACTGGGGGTGGGAAGACCGGATTTGTGGAGTTCGGTTAATAATCAAAATCAAATTTAAAATAGTTTTTGTGCATGTTCACTTAACAAAACTTCATCCTAGAAGTGATAATATTTACAACTATTGAGAATGCTGTAGATGCTAAATTGCATATAAAGGAACTTCGACTGCTGAAAGGCATATGATAGGCATTCATGTCGAAAAGTCTCCATTTAATAGATATAATTATTTCTTGTTAAGCTTAATCAATAGGTGGTCAAAGATCCTTGGAAGTCTATTACTTGAATCTAAATTCACATAAGAAAATAATTACCAAACCGGGAGGAAGATGGCAATTACGAAATGCTATAGAAAGAGAGTACCTAATTATTCTGGCACAGTAATATGACTGCGCTCATACTACAAAAACAAGAATGCCAGCATATTATGCATTTAGCCACTTAAACTATGACAAAGGTGAAACCAATCATATCACAGTACTACAGAAGGGAGGAGACAGCAATTGCATAAAAGATATATCATAATATAGGGGTTAATACAATAACAACTTAGCAAGAAATCATAATTACCAAAAACGAAAAAAGGAAACAACATATGTCAACTACACACACACAAAACTATGGTCTTTAAAGTAAGTCCGCAGGAAGCATGGCAGTTTACGTTCAAAAGAAACAAAAACACAAAAATTCCGAGCAATATTCTGTCAGCAACTCCTATTACAAAAACAATAGTTTCGCATGTAAAAAGGACATCCTTGAAAATCATCTACAAAAGAAAAAGACAAAAAATACAAAAACAAGAAGACAGGATTTCAAAAAATGAGAAAAAAAAAAACCTGAAATTTCAAATTCACAGCAGACAGAAAGCGAATACATAAGATACTTGTATATCAATTTCAAAATAAATGTAGATTAGTACTCTTATACAAAACACAACTATATGGATATCCAAATAAAAAAACTTATTGAAACACATCGAAGAATAAAAAGAGGGCAAGGGTTGTAGCTGTGAATGGGAAACGAGAGAAGGGGCCACCTCTCGCCGGCGATCGTGCAACAGGCACCCGCAAGAGAAGAGCAGTAGGGACGGTGTTCGAGTGAGCAAGGTGTTGAGAGGCAAGCTACATGGACAGTCTTCGCACAAACAGTAGGAGTCAGAGTATGTACTGTACCGCCGGACCCCAAATTGCCTTTCAATCTGGTTAAGATTTGTGTTTTCCCTATTAGGCTATTACAATCCAAATCAAAACTACTCTTTCTTTCCCCTTTGTGTGTGTGTGTGTGTGTGGGGTGGGGGGGGGGGGGGGGGGGTGGTGGTTTAAATTTTAAGGTCAATTATAGGATAAATTTCATAAAAACACATATTTTAAAATTTTAGTTGAAAATTCTCTTATATAAAAATAATAAGAAAAAACTTTCAATGGATTTCTAAAAATAATGTCACTCTCTTTTTCTGTTAATTATGCTTAAATTTTTTATTGAGTTATCTGTTATACTCTTATTATAATAGTTATTAATTTTTAATTGTTAAAACATGAATTAGATTTGAAATAACTGAAAATATATTTTTAATTTTATATATAATTATATATATCACATATATATATATAGGTTGCAACAGCCTACACTTCTTGGGCAGTGACGCGGTCGCCTAACCTAAATGGTGATAAGGTGGCAAACAGGATGGAAGATTTTTAAAAAATAAGTCAAAATAATTTAATTTCAAAAATAATAAAAAGTATTACAATTTTATGTTTAATTACATATAATGGTGTTTTAATTTAGGGATAATTACAGTTTTTTTTTTAAATTTGGTTTAATTACATATAACTCCTTGAATTTGAAAAATTACATTTAGTAACCCTAAAGTTTGCTTTTGTCTAACAAATAGGTCCTTCTGTTAGCCAAAAATTATTTAATTTCTTGATATTAATAAAAAAAATTAAATAAAAATTGATATTTCTCCTCGATTGAGTTAAAACTGACTTATTGCAGGTCAAACAAGTTTTGTCTGACTAAACTACCCTTATAACGGTGAAAATATACTTCTACATTAACATATGAAGATGTATAAAAGTAATTTGATCATAAAAAAATTTATTTGATACTCAATAAATCAGTAATAAGTCAATAAAGTCATTATAGAAGGACTCCTTTTAAGGATGCGGGGGTAGCCCTGCATTCCTATGGTTGTTGGCCCTCGGGATGTGGGCAACTTCCCCTATTCAAACATATCCTCAATCGTCAGAGCCATCAGGGGTGTCGGTGCTCCAGCTGGCATTTGTTCCCACACCGCTGAAGCAATCATGTGTTGTATGGTTTCCATCAATACGGGAGATAACCCTCTCGATGAAGTGTCTGAGGAATTGCTATTTCGTGGGGGCTCCATCAAACGATCAACAACCTTGGAGGATCCGATGATAGTTGGTCTTATAGTGGGGCTAGGGGTGTGTCTGCCAACACTTAGAGAATCTGAGTATTTCTAGAAATCTTAGCGGTCTTCTGCTTGTTCAAAGTGTTGCCAAGTGTATCCATAACTCCTGACATCTTAGTGTGTTTTCCATATGTGGCGCCACTTAATGCGTGCAAAAAATGCATAGGTTCCATCCAGTATGGATTCAAGCTCGTCGCTTGGGCAAAAATATTTTACAAGCATGTGAGGGGGAGGCCTGCCAAAAAATATCAGCACTTTGACACCCAAGTTAATATGTAATACGGAGGTAAACATGTTGAAAAGAAGAATATGATAGAGAAAAATCGTGAGAGAAAAATAAACGTGTATTATAAAAATTGCTTGTGAGTGCTAAAAACAATCGTCCCTTGTTCAAGAGGTTTGAACCTGAATTTATAGTTGAAGACGGCCAGGGGTGAGGGGGTTTGACTTCCGAGAGGGTTAAGGGGGGTGGTAGAAAATGTATAAGCGTCTTTAGGCCGCCTTATTTGTATTGGTTGGTAGATCTTGAGGGAGTCCCCTCTGGTTGGGGGATTTTAGATGAATGAGGGGTCTATGTTTCTAGGAATCTACCCCTCTAGATTTTCTTACCAATGACCTCCCTCTACCTGGATGGATGTTAAGCTGCCTGTCAAGGTGGGTCTAGGCTTCTTAAACTGCTGAATGATAACTCCATTTCTTGGGTCGTAACCGTTCTTGAGCTATTATTAGGAGAGGCTCAAAGAAGGCCCTTTAGTGCCTCCATCCTCCTTGGGCCTTTTGGGCTTGCCACTGGGCTAGGCATTAGGTTTGATTTTGGGCTATCAATTTGTGATCATATCAACGTTCGATATTCTATTAAAGTAATGGACATTAAATATCATTTTCATGCTATGATAATATTTGGCTATAATGAAGATATAGTTATTTTCTTTATAAGTTTTACAACAATTATTTTGAGATAAAAATATAAAGGGATAATTATGCTGACGTCTCCTGTTATTATGGAAATATACAAATCCCCTTCTCTTACTATGAAAATTACATAAACCTGTTGGTTTATTACCATTACAAATTAGCTCATCTAATAGTCAAACTAACGGGTAAATATTGATTTCAATCCAAATATTTTTGTAACCTTTCTATATTTATAATCAGGCCTACGAAAAGACCCCTCGCCTTCCTTCTCTATCAAACTTTCCGTTCATACCATAAGAACCATTCCTCCTTCCACAAGAGTCACGGTGATAAATCCATCGGTGGTTGTGATTTTCAAACTTTGAAAGCTAACAAATAAATTCACCCTCAAGGGTAACTTTTTCAGCAAAATTTATAAAATTCCCGCTTAATGGCAAAAATAGGTAGATTAAATATTTAAATTGAAATTAGCATTGACTGTTTTGACTAATGAAGGGGTCAATTTATAATTATAATAAACCAATAAGGTATGTTTATATAATTTTCATAGTAAAAAGGGGGATTTGTATATTCTCATAGTAACAGGAAGGTCAACGTAATTATCCCAAATATAAATTCCTTAATTTTCGTTAGTCAACCTTAGTCAGAGAGGTGTGTTTGTAATTTTCATAATAAAAGGGAGAATTAGTTATTCCCATAATAACAGGGAATGCCAAGATAATTATTCGTAATTCTTACAAGTTAGATTCTATTACAGTATAAATAATAGTAAAAAATTATTATGTAAAAATTTAAATTTATTAAAATCAAAATTTAGAAAACGATTACCATCAAAGCAATCCGACCAGTTTGTTACCTAAAATAAGTTGAACCTTTAATTTGAACCCTTTTCAAACCCGACTCATTTTGTGGCCGAGCCAACCAACCCAATTGTTATGCTCTCCTTCGAATTTCCTTTTCATATCACAAGAACCATTCTCGCTTCCACAAGAGCCACGGTAAGAATTCCATCGATGGTCGTGATTGATTTTCAGACTTTGAACGCTCACAAACAAATTCATTCTCAAGGTATTTTTGTCAGCAAAATTTATAAAAATCCTATCCAAGAGCAAAATAGGAAGGTTACATAAATATTTGAGTTGAAGAAAAATGGAATACCTAAAGGGCTTAAACTCCAAGGGGGGAAATGTTATAAAAAATGTTTGAAGGGGTGTATGCGACATGTCAATTTGTTCAGGGGGCAAAAGTATATTTATTTTTAAATTTTATTGCACTACGGTTCTTATATGTATTGGTGATGAATTTTAAATAGGTATAACCCGTAATTTAGTTGTTTAAATTTATTGTTGATTAGTTTACTATATATCATAATTACTTCTAACTTTTCACATTTTTTTATGAGAAACAAAATTTTCAAAGCATATTTAGTAAAACAACATATTTCAAATCAACCAAAAATACAAAAGGAAAATGAAGAATTCTGTAAGATAATCTAAACTCGAAATTTCTATGTGACCATATAATTTGTTTTTTAAAATATGTATTTTAGTAAATATACAATGTACCTTTACAATATGAATCTCAATTAATATATCAAATAACAATATCTAATAATAATTTATAATAACAAATATGTATGATTCCTATAGACCAAGAAGTATGATTATTATGATTCAAAATCCACAATTTGATTTAACAAACAAATATGGAAAACTATTTGAGAATGTCAGACTGCCACTTCAATGCATCGTACTTTGAGAATAACAGGACAAGGCAATTCTTCATCAGCGATGGCATTACTTGCAACAGATATAACCCAACAATACACTGACAGTGTGGCTATTACAACAAAGAGCAACGAAGTGGACTACAGATTATTCAGTCCCAAAAAAGGGTCAAACTATCTAGTTGAGACTGAACACTCGTCCTCATGAAAACAGCGTTCCACACAGGTATGCTGCTATAAATTTATACAGGATTTCCAGCTAAGATAAAAGGCACCAACAAAAACAATGTTCACAAAAATATTATTCCAAAGACGCGGATGACCATCAAGATAAGAACATCACTTTATCGTCATTGTCATTATATCACCTTTTGATATTAACCACCACCACCAGAACCATACTTCTTGCCGAAGACGAGAACCTGCAATTTGTCGTAGCCAGCAAGCACACCAGCACCTGCAACAGCTCTTAAGATGTTTGCTCCAGCACCCTTAAAGAGTGACTTAGTTCCTTCTTTCTTCACGATCTGTGAAAATGCATCAATAGAGCTCTTATATTTGACAGCCTCTCCTGAAGTCATCATCATCCTTCTACGCACGGTATCAATTGGGTACGAAGCCAAGCCAGCGCCAATGGTGATTCCCCATCCCAGAAGGAAACTAGCTAAGAAACTATCCTGTACATACCAATACCAAGCCAAGTCATGTAAAGCCTGCAATTGGCAACTTTATCCTACAATAGACTTCTGAAGCATGCATGAGATATGCATTATTATGACAAACCAAGTACAATTGCATTAACGCAATATAAAGGAATAAACAATATATATCATTCATATCCATATTGCAATATCTTCCTGAAGATATATTGAACATTTAATTAAACTGTTACTCTGGCTCAATCATATTATTTAAGCAACAATTACAACATATCACTCTAATTTTTCAGATAAACTTCCAGAGACATGAATTTTAAGTAAAAGGGGAGAAGCATTCAAGAGAAGAAACAAGGAAGAAAGCCATCAACACAGAAGTCAAGATTAAAAGATTCTTCAGTACACAAACCTGCAATGAACCAGTTAGAACGACTGGTTTCAGAGAATCGTACATTCCAAAATAAAGCCCACGGTAGACGATAATTCCAACACAAGAAATGTTAAATCCACGGTAAAGACCAGCAAGACCATCAGATTGGATTGTTTTTCTGTAAACATCAATCAAGCCATTGACTGCCTTTCTCCACCCTTTTTGGCAGCCTTAGCATCATTTGCCAACCTCGTTCGGGCATAATCGAGAGAGTAAACAAACAGGAGAGATGAAGCACCAGCAGCACCACCAGATGCCAAGTTTCCAGCAAACCATTTCCAGTAACCATCCTTGTCTTTCTTGAAGTTAAACAGTCTCTTGAAGTAATCTTTGAAGGCAAAGTTGAGGGCCTGAAAACAGTCACAACAAGAGGCATCAGAGATTAATAATTGATATCACTGTCAGTTGGCCAACAGTACATGAGAAGATGCTGCATTAGAAACTCTGCATCACCTTTCGCTTGCACAATCTAATGTGATTACATCATGATTCAGCAAGAAAAACTACTTCTATGAGACTGTTAACCTGAGTAGGGAAGTATCTTATAACGTTTGCAGTGTTGCCTCTCCACAGTGAAAGTACACCTTCATCCTTGATAGTTCTAGCAAAGCAATCAGAAATTCCCTTGTATGGTTCGGACAATCGACCAGCTCGGATCATCTCATCCTGGTTTTGAATCAAGAGTTTTACTCTCTCAATTGGAGCAGCGGCAGTCTTGGATACCGCTGCAGAAACCCCTCCCATGAGGAAATCCACCATAAAACCAGAAAACCCTTTTTCTTTTTCTGCTGGAGCCTGTATAAGGAAAGGAGAGACAGGTGAAACAATATCCAGGCCAGTTCCTTGGAATGATGGCATGGAAAGACTCCGAAGACCTCCATTAACATATCCACCAGTCACATATTGCAAACCAGCATTTCTAGAGTGTGTGTGAGGAGAAATCCGAGAAAAAAGATAAGATTGCCCATGTATCTTTCGTAATACCGATGGATGTTGTGTACCATCCCCCATTTTCACAGTCAATGCAGTGACCTGCAAAGGAAACAAGCAACTCTGAGAATATATAATGGCCAGTAAAAGAAAGGGTAAATTCCAACGAACTTCCTTGAGGTTTGCCACAATTATAAATAATCCTCGTTATTTGAAAAATTACAAATAACCTTCTATAATTAATAGTCGTCTAACAAATACCTCCCTCGTGATAGCCCATTGTAGGGGTACTTGTTAGACAACTGTTAATTCTAGAAGGGCATTTGTAATTTTTCAAACAATGTTGGGGTATTTGTAATTATCGCAAACCTCGGTGGAGCCGGTTGTAATTTACCGTAAAAGAAATGCACTAGACTTTTCAGTTAAATCGAGCTCCAAAGTTTTGTCTCCTAGCATTTCAAATCTTAAAATACAGACTCCTTTAGATTGTGTCAAAACCAACAATACTAGGTCAGTGAGTATCTCTTGAGAACTCCAAAGAACCTCTATTTACATTTTGAGAATACCCAGATTCCACATATAGTTAGACACACAAATATGAAGACAATTAAGTTAATAAACAAAAACCAAAATAAAAATCTCAAGCATAACAATCTTCAACATGAATTTATTAGCAGAGCATTGACGATAATACCAAACTAATGGACCTAGTTCTTATGTCAACTTGATCACAAATAATAAAAGTCCTTCTGAATATTACTATCGAAAATTACTAAAGGATTAAAACTAAAATCACTAGAAACCCACTGCAGTCTATTCCAGCACCAAGGTTGATGTCAGTTGCATGTGCAACTATCCATTTCTCCTCTCAATCAGTTACGTAACACTGACAGTTGCATTTATGTTAAAAAATGAAACAAAGTCTTCAGCACATCAAGAATCCCATGAATTATACTGAAAGCTAAAGAGTCATAACCGTTGTCATGATCACTACCCGAATACCAAGCATTAGACGTGCTAGAGAACAGCAAACAACAGCCAAAACAATAACCCGAACTCATATGAATTTCCCATGTCCAGTAGCTCTAGCTTTGGCAATTGAGAAACCCAAAAAGTCTATTATATTCCACATGGTGCAATTCCGCTAAACCACAATAAACTTTAGCATCAAATAAAGCAATTCAATATGAACTACGGAATTCCCAAACAATTCGTCAATCAACTAAACTCAAGCATCTAAGAAAACATTTCCATAAACCAAGAAAAACAACACAAAAACAAAAACAAAAAGCATCAACCTCCAGAAAGAAAACGACAGATAAACCAGCATCAAACAAGATTAAAAAAGCATCACAAAAATCGAGATGGAGGACTAAACCAAAAAACGATGAAGGTTTAGTGGAATATTCATGTACCTGCGATAAGTCGCGAGAGAGCAAAAAGAGGAAAATGCTGGCTCCAGAATCGGGTTTAGGAGGATGATCTAGAAATGGTGAATTGACTCTGATATATATCACTCCTCCTTCTGAGAAACGCAGACTAGGGTTTTGTCAGTTACTGATCTCCCCACGCGATTTCCCTGAAATTGCTACTCTGCCATTGGCAAATGGCAACTGAATTTGGAATTCAGCTGGAGTTTGGCTAAATTTAAAACATGACTCCTACATCTATACATAATTAAAAAAAAAAAAAACTCATTTCTACTCACAAATTAAATATACTTGTATTATAATATTAATTTTTTAAATAAAAACATTCTTATATATTTTTATACACCCATACTCAAATTCTTCTTCTCATTTATATAACTAGACACCGTGACACGTAGTACCTGCGCGCGTAATTTTACTAATATTTTATTTTATTAAAACTCATAATTTGTTTCTATATATTAAAGTTTGTTATTGCCTTGCAACATCACATATAAAAATCGGGGATAACCTCTTCTAATGCGTTACTTGTCAATATATTATACATATTTTACTATAATTAAATTAAAAATTAAAACTTT
Organism: Sesamum angolense; assembly: GCA_034509725.1. Classification (NCBI taxonomy): domain Eukaryota; kingdom Viridiplantae; phylum Streptophyta; class Magnoliopsida; order Lamiales; family Pedaliaceae; genus Sesamum; species Sesamum angolense. The sequence continues at coordinate 318,868 of JACGWL010000001.1, read as the reverse complement.
GTAACATATATTATATCAGTAACGATGATTATATTTACATGCAAAATTAATACTAATTTCATGTATAAATTTATTAATACATGCAAAATTAATTTATTAATACTAATTTATTGTGTTTAATTTTTCAACAAAAATAAACTAAAGTGAGTAAATTAAATTTATAAATGTAATAATTTCATGAAATTATTTTTCTTAAGGGATGTGTGATTGAGTAGTTAATTCAACATGAGTTGGGAAGTTAAATAAATTCTATCAATGGAAGGGCATCTTTTACATTTAAAAATTTTGGTGTAGTGGTATGAGAACTACCACTTTGAGTCTATAAACCCCCTTCGCTTTATGATAGACTAGCCCTTGTGGCACGCCGTTCCTACGTGCATATAATGAATATTTTTTTTTCATTCTTTAAAATATATTAGAAATAAGATTTAAATATATATATATATATATATATATATATATATATATATATATATATCAATACATTACATTAGAAATAAAAAAAAAGAAAAGAAAGAAAATAATTAATGTAAAATTTAAAAAGTTAAATAAGTAAGTTATTCTATTGGTTGAAGGGCATTTTTTACTTTATAAAAATTGGTGTCGTGATCTAAGTAACCGCTATTTGTGAGTGTGCAAAGCTTTTTCTTTTTTATATAGTATAGAATATATATATATATATATATATATTTTTCGTGATGTGTTAGTTTTATATATCTTATTTTTATATATAGTATATTTTAAAGCGTGAATAATTATTTATTATATATACGCAGGAAGGAATGCCATAACAGCTAGTATATTATAAAATATGACATTAAATCAAATTATATAAATATTTGTATATTAAAAAATTATAAATACATTTCTTAAATAGGTCTCAATGTAATTTATTTTGAAAGTGTATATGTAAATTTGTGTTCCTAAATAAAGAGTGTATTTTAATTATAATGATAACATCAATAGTATGTTTGTAATTTTAAAATAGATGGGTTATTTGTGTTGTTCTATCTAATCTTATGGTGTGTCGATATAATTTATTTTAATAATTATTTAGAATTTATAAAATATTATATTTTATTTTTAAATAGTAATCTCTTGAATTATTTTAATAAGATAAAATTATATGACTTGTAAAATGTGAATGAATATTTTGTAATTAATATTTTGATGATATTTACCTCCTGAATTAACGTTTTTTATACTTTTTATCTGGCACCTGTTCGTCATTTATCCACTAAACAGACCTTTCCCAACCTCCAAATGAAGGGAATGGATAGGTGCGGGAACACAACGAAAGTGAAAAATAAAAGAACTAAACGAGTTAATTGGCGTTCAAGGGGTGTTCCCTTATACGTTCCCGAATTATCGGTGTATAAAACGTAGAGAATAAATAAAAAATACTAAATTTATGATCTAGACTATGGAGAATTGCAATATTGAAAAGAAAATATCAGCCTTGTCATTTTCTTTAATTGACTACACGCGTTGTTCCTCTCCAAGATATATGCATGCTAGTTTCCAACATAGAAATCCTCTAAAGGCATCCACACTACATCGGAAAGTCAAGATGTGTCCTCCTGCTAGCAAGGAACAAATTTGTGAAAGAGGGATCAAAAAATTACATTATCGATTAGTGTATTTTCGATCTGTCTTGTTCTTCACTTGGTTTTAAACAAAAAGAACTCTAGAAAATAAAGAGAGGAGAAGATGACTGATATTTTGAGAGGGAGCCACAAAATTTCCTTGGTTAAAGGGGAGAAACATCGGCCTTAAAGAGTTATCGTGAGATAGGAATGTAGTTGTCGATATATGGAAAGAAAACATAGTCTTCTCAACCTCTAAGGTGACTTCCAAGTTACCAACAACTCTCCACATGCCACATGCATCGTATGTGGACTTATTTTAGCACGTAGGAAAGATCAACGTGGGCTAGAGCTCGCATGCCATGGACCAACCCCAATTAACTTACCTAACAAATTAAATTTATCTCAACAATATTAAATAATCTAATTAAATAAATTACTCAAGAGAAGAAGCCCAAGTAAATATTTAAACCAATTTAATATTCTCAAGCCCAAAATACACTTAATTAATTAATGCATTCAATATTATTTTAATTAATTAAATCCAAAATTATATCCAACTAATTATTTCTAGCTCATCCCTACTAATTAATGAATTCGATCCATTAATTAGACAAGCCTACTAATTAATTAGTTCAAGTCTTATTTAAATCAATCTAATTAATTAAAAAGGCCAAATCCAAAATTCAATAATCTAATGAACTACATTTGGGATCATCCATCCAATAATTAATCTCTCATAAATGATCCAATCATTTATGCCCTCCTAGAATTAATTAATCATTTTAAATTAATTCTCCTCTTTCAGAATTAATTTCAAAATTACTTTAATCACTTTCCGTGATTTGTGTGTGATTCTTTAGGTTCACTCTCAGTTGGACTTGGGTCTGTGACCAACTTAATTGATTAATTAATCCATAACCAGAAATATCCGTTATCATGGGTGGCCGTGTAGCAACAATCCATGGCACTAGAGAATATCATGGGTGAATAATTGCATGAATATTTAGGCTTCAAGTTTCATACGGGTATGGTCTTTCTGTCAATCGTCTCCCGCCCCTAGTCTAGGACATGGAATTAGGTGTTGGTTCCCATATTCTAATGGGCATGTATACTTCTTACTCGATATGCATTTACTCTACTAATTGATAAAGGAAATCTCTTCCTACTCAATCAATAACTATGGCTAAAGACTTACAGAGTCTATACCATCTCAAAGCGCACAGGAGATCTGGCTATCACATATTGACAAGATGCAGATCCTTTCTTGTATTCACCCATCCATACTCAATACTTTGACTGCACTGGACAAGATTTATAATGAATATATCACACGATGTAGTCACCTCTTGCCAGATTCAAGATATAGTCTTCATATGCACACGACTGTCATGATTCCTCAAGTCCGGTGTCGATTAATCTCGTACTATTGGAATAAAGAATTAAAATCACGACTAAGCCCTCAAGGCTTCCATATGACAATTGTTGCAATTCAGTTCAGTCAATTGACTAACTTGCCAATTAATCCACTAAAATTGCATAGTCGACCTATGTCTCCCGTTAATGAAACAGAGCACTGCAATACTTAGTGCAAGTCTCTATAGGACTATCGATACCCTATTTCGAGGTCATCAATTTGGAATGTTTTAAATCGACCATCAAAAGTTTATCTCATAATCCACCAACCTATGCGCAGCCCCACTCCACATGTTTAACCATTCGATCTGTGGGCATTTATTATTATGTTGAACTGTCGTTTAATGTTTGTAGTAAGCATAACAAAACACTGTTGATTGGTTTGAAATATTTCAAGTCGAGGACCTTGAGACAAGGCAGTGTCCTATAGAGATTCTCATTAATTATTGCAATTGTGTTTCGTTGGTAAGAGACGTATGTCATTTGTGCAATACTTAATGGATTGATTGGCACGATAGTCGACTGACTAAGTTTACTTGCAAGAATCGTCATATGAAAACCTCTTAAAACTTGGTTGGTATGACTGGGATTCCGCACTTCAATAATGGAAGATTAGTCCTCAAAATTAAGGAACCATAACAGTCACATGCACATGATGGTTGTCACTTAGATTGGCAAGCAATGTCTATGTTAAAAGATACGATCATTATAAACCCTATCTAGTGTAGTTAGAATGTGTAGTGAGGATGGTGTGTTCCAAGAGAGAATCTGTCCCCTATCAGTATTTGGCAGTAGAATCTCATATCGCTTTGAGACACATTTTCCTTGGAATCTATGGTCACAGTGATTGACTAAGTGGGATAGGTTTCCCTATGAGAATTCAGTAGGGTAAACGGGAGGTCTCGACTTATCAAGTATTAAATGCCTAGTCCAGGATGGGAATCAATGCCCAATTTCAAGCCCTAGATTAAGGACGCGAAGCGATTGACGGAAGGACCTTACTCGCATGAACTCGATTGCTTAAATGTTCAAATATTATTAACCTAGTCTCTGGTACCATGGACTGTTGCTCGATGACCACACATAATAACAGACTATTTCTAGTTATGGGATAATCATAAATAACTAATTAAATTTTATTTAGTTACTTGTTTTGGGAATACGCCCAAGTCTAGTTGAGGAAAAACTTAAAGAGTCACACACTTACCACTAGAATGGGACGAAATTAATTTGGAATTAATTTTAAAAGATTCAAATTAATGTAATTGGATGAAATTAATTCTTTGAGGGCATAAATGATTAGATTATTTATTTAGACCAATCCATTATATGGATAATTTAAAATTTAATTAATTGGATATATTGAATTTTAAGTTAGCCCTTAAATTACTTGAATTCATTTACTTGGGCTTTCCCCAATTTATAAATTGAATTTATAAATTAAAAGAGAGAAAGGGCTTGAATATTTTAATTGGATTAAAGGATATTTTATTGTTGGGCTTGTGATTAAATTTGATTTAATTAAAGTTCATTAGATATGGGCTTAATTTAATTTTAATTAGATTAAGCCCGATCCATTAAACACAAGCCCAAGAACTTAAATTGACCTAGGCTAGGTCAAGGAGTGAATGAAATGGTGAGGCCGAGTGGGGCTCCAAAAGAGTGTCCTACTCAGCCACCAGTCTTTTTGAAGGGGCTTGATGGTTGTTGGTTGGAGATTGGCTTGGTTAACTATATACATCCAAACTAACCATATAGTTGACCACTACACACTCTCGTTTTGGTTTTCTCTCCTCTTCTCTCCATAGTTTTTCTTAGTCTCCTAGATTAAAGAAAAATCAAGAGAATAAAATTCATTAATTCAATGACACTCATTTAATCTTCGTTCTTCATGATCATTCTTGCTAGCATGAGAAGATCATATTCTTCTAGTGGGAGCGTGGACGTGTTTGAAGGATCTCAACCTTGGGATCTCGAGTCAAACATTTATTGAGGTAAAAGGAATCAACACTTATAGCCGATTTAGTAAATCAACAAGAGTAAAGTTTTCTTTTAACTTTTCAACCCTCTCGATTTTCTTGAGTGATTCCTGGCCTATATTTGCTTATTGTACATCAAACGCTCGGGAATGATCAAGGGTAAACCCCTTAATTGCTTTAATTTGATTATTTTTTATTTTCTTTGCACTTTCGCCGCGTTTCCCCAGGCGTCGACTTTCTTTAAGTGTTATCATAGTCCGATTCGGTGTCTAAGCCTTAACTCCTACATATTTTATGTGGATAAGCATGTTAACATATTTTAATCGATTTTTGAAAGAATTTATTTTTTAATTGCATATCTAGATTTAAGAAATAATGTATGTTTAACTTTATTTTTAATTTGGACATGAGGATTTTTTTAGAATTGAATATTTTCTTAAGTTCAATTATTCTTATTATTTGCAGAAAAAAGATGTTTTCAGAAAAACATTGAAAAACAACAGAGGTTGTTGCTACCGGTCGGCCGACACTGGTTGGCAAGCGTTTTAGCGGACGGCCACGCGCATCTGAGTGCAGGTGCGGGCGGGCAAGGGCTTGTAGGCACTTGGGCACATAAATACAAATAAATGCAAAATATCACATGTCTAAAATTACTATTAAAAATGGATAAACCCCTACATCCAATGTAGTAAAAAAAATTATTTGAAAATTATTTCTAAATTAATTTTAGCCAAATTTAATTTAAAAAAAATCAATTAGCAAAAATAAAAAATTTAAAGAATGCGAAAAAATTAAAAATATCTAATTTTTTCGAGAAAAAAACAACATAAGACAGCTGATTGGCCGCCAACACCCAGGGGCAGACGTGCGAGTATTGGCACCACGTCTGCGCACGCTCGCCTGCCGTGCATGAGCGAATCGGGCTGCCGCGCAGCGCAAATGCCTGCTGCAGCCTGTGCAAAAAATCCTTATTTTTTTTCTTTTCTTTTCTACAAAAAATTGAACTCAAATTTCCAAATTCTAGAAAATCTAATTTTCTAAAATCCTCTAATATCCATAATTAATTAGCAAAATTAACATCCAAGTTTCACAAAAAATTATGCTAGTTAAAAGCAATAAACTACATGCTATTAAAGCGGATAAACACGTAAAACATGTTAATCCATAGCTATAATACACCAATTCAAGCTCTGTCACCCCTTTGCAGCAAAAGCGAGAAATAATAGGATAAATATGTTAATTGGTGTTCAAAGGGTGTTTCTCATTGAACGTTCTCGGGCTAATATTGTATAAAATCGCATAGAATAAATAAAAAATACTAGATCTAGACTATGGAGAAAACGAGATTGCAATATTTAAAAGAAAACATTACCCTTGTCATTTTCTTTAATTGGCTATACGCATTGATCCTCTCCAAGATCTTTGCACGCTAGATTCAATGTTGGAATCCTCTAAAGGTATCCACGCCACACCAAAAACGTGAGATCCGCTCTCATGCTACCAAGTAAAGAATTAGGGAAGAGAGTTAAAAATAAAATGCACTATTGATTAGTGCATTTTCAATCTTTCTTATTCTTGACTTGGTTCTAAACCAAGAAGAACATAAAATGATGAACTTTTAGGAGGATTTTTGTGATCAAGGCTAAGGGAGAAGATACACCAAGCCCATAGGTTAAGGAGAGAGAGTTTAATTTGTGTGCTGGTGTTGTGTATTGTTCAAAAGACCTAATCATTTACACTTCGACTCAACTTATCTCCATAAAACATGCACACACATGTGCACTACCAGCCATATGAGACTCATCTAAAGAGTCCACTTGGCTATACTTCTTTGCAAAAGAGGAACCTTTGATTTGGTCTTCACCAAAACTAGCTAGGGTTTGAATATTTAAACTTGACTTGTTTTAATTTGTCCAACAAATTAAATCAAGCCTAGTACTTAATTTCTTGAGTTTATTATTTAATTCAACTAAATAAAATATGCAACATAAAACCCATATGAATATTTAATCCTATTAAATATACACTAGCCTAAATTACTTAATTAATAAATATAATTTATCAATCAAGCACAAAACCATAATTAGTCCAACTAATTATTTCTTGTTGGAATATGCGATCAAAAAACCAATTGGATTGATTGTTTTCCATTCAACAATCTTTATTGAAATAATGAATATGGTAAATGTTCATCATACTTGCATTGTGTTTTTTTGTATTTACCACTTACATTGAATGGTATTTCAATGTCACAACAACATGCCCACTGACCGAAAGGTTAAACCAGTAGATTTGGGTTGCGCATAAGTTTGGCAATTATGAAACCAACTTTCAAGAATCGATCTAAAATATTTCAAGTCGAGGATCTCGGGACGGGGCATCGGGAGTCTTATAAAGACTTGCACTAAGTATTGCAGTCGTATTTCGTCGGTAGGGGACGTAGGTTGTCTATGCAATTTTAGTGGATTGGTTGGTAAGGTAGTCAACTAACTAAACTGACTCGTAGGAATCATCACATGGAAGCCTTAAAAGTTGGGTTGGTATGACTGGTATTCCCAGTTCTGATAGTACAGGATTAGTCCTCAAACTTGAGGAATCATGAAATATGCTTGTATATGAATACTATGTCTTGGATCTGGCGAGCGGTAACAGTATCGTGGGATATGGTCATCATAAGCCTTGTCGGATGCAGTCAGAGTATGTAGCGAGGACAGTGGATTTCAAAAAAGAATTTATCCCCGGTCAGTATTGTGAAGCAAGATCTCCTATGCACTTTGAGATGGTTTAGACACTTTAAGTCTATGACCATAGCAACTGATTGAGTGGGAAAAGATTTTCTATGATGATCAATAGAGTAAAGACATCTCGAGTATGAAATATAGATACCTAGTTAAGGATGGAAACTGACGCTCAATTTGATGCTCTGTTTAAAACTCGGAGCCCAAATGTTGACGCATAATTCGCGTAGCGTCTAGTGTCATGGACTATTGATAGACGGCCACCCCATGGTAACGGATTATTTCTGATTATGGGAAAATAAAAAATAAATAACTAACTTGAATTTAATTAATTGTGTTGGTTACACACGTCCAAGCCTAGCTGAGGTGAACCTAAAGAGTCACACCTTAATCATCAGACTGTGATGGAATTAATTCCGAAAGGTAGAGATAATTTAATTGGATTAAATTAATTTCTTGAAGAGAGAATAAATGACTGGATATTTATATATAAATCCATGGGTTGGATCTTCCCAAAGATTAATTAATTAGATTAGTTAATTTTGAGTTTCAAGCCCTTTTAAATTAATTAAATCAATTTAGTGGGCTTGATTTAATTTATGAATTAGATTCATAAATTAAATGAGAGAGTTTGGGTCTTTTAACTGGATTAAAGGACTTAAAATTAAATTTGATTTAATTTAGGTCCATTGACACTGTCTGATCTATGATAGCCTAGTTCACTTCAAACCAAGCCTATAACCCAATTTGACCTCATCTAGGTCAAAATGAGATGTTGGTTGATTCTGGGAGGGCCTTGGACAAACTTTTGGCTTAAAAAAGGCTGAAAATCTTGGCTAAGGTTGAGATTGTTGAGAGGATGGAGAATTGGGATAAGCTAGGTCTTATCTAGAGTGTTGTGACTAGGTCTAAACACTTTTATGCTCTCTTCTCTCACACACAAAAGACACACGTTTTTGGCTTTCCAAAATCAACAAAATTTCATGCGCTCTCTCTCCCATACTCTCTCCATCTTGTTCTTGGTTCTTTTGATTCAATCAAGGAACGAGAAAGAAAATCGAAACCATTAAGTCATAACGTACTTTTGATTTTCTCTTTTCCTTTCTTTGTCTTGCTAGCACAAGAAAAGGAAGATCCTCAGTGATTGGTGTGGATTATTTAGAGGGTTTCAAATGTTGAAACCTTGTGGAGGAAGATTCAGTTGAAAGGGAGTCAACGTGAGAAGTCGATTGAAGAAAACGATGAGGGTAATATTTTGATTTACTTTTCTTGCATTCTCTCGATTTTTTGGTTATATTCTAGGCCTGAATATTATGTTATTTTATACCAAACTCCCAATAAAGATTAAGGGTACACCCATTGGTCAGATCCGTGTCGATTCGCTTTCTTCATTTCTAACCCATCTCTACTAATTAATAAATGAAATCTATTAATTAAATTAACACGTCTACTAATTAATTAATTCAATGTTAAACCAAGTCTCATTTAAATTAACACAATCAATTTAAAATGCTAAGTCCAAAATCAAATTAATATAATTAATCAAATTTTGAACTATCCATTTGAATGGATTATCCCTTATAAATGATTCAACCATTTATGCTCTTCAAGAATTTATTTAAGCTAATTAAATTGATTCATCTCTTCTAAAATTTGATCTTAACTTAATTCCATCAATTTTCTGATTTGTGCATTACTTTTTAGGTTAACCCACAGATAGACTTGGGGGTGTGATCAACTCAATTAATTAAATATAATATAATTAATTATTTTTTATTATCTCATAACTAGAAATTCTTGTTACCATCGATAGCCATTCAGCAAAAGTCTATGACACTAGAGACTAGGTGTGTTAGAATAAATGACCGAAACTCCAACTAGATTGGGTTTTTCTGTAATCTATTTGAAAATTTCAATGTAATGTAATATTTATTTTGAATAAAGTAATATTTAAAAAATGGCATAGTACGTTGATAAGTTTATTTCTTTATGTTAAATGTTAATATGTTCTTAACTGCACAGCAAAGCTCAGAGACCAAACGGTTAAGTCCAAAAAATTAGGTTGTGCATAGGATGATAGCCATGAAACCAACTTATATGAATTGGTCTGGACTGTCCCAAGTGGAAGACCTCGAGACAGGGTATCAAGTATCCTATAAAAACTTGCACTGGGTATTGCACTCGTGTTTCTCCGATAGGAGACATAGGTCATTTATGCAATATTAGTGGGTTGGTTGGCAAGGTAGTCGACTGACTGAACTAACTCGTGGGAATCATCATATGAAAGTCTTTTAAAGCTTGGTCGGTATGAATGACATTCCCTGCTCCGATAGTACAAGATTAATCCTCGTATTTGAAGAACCATGACAGTCACATGCACATGACGACTGTAGCTTGGATCTCGTCAGCAATGACTGTGTCGTAAGATATAGTCGTTATAAGCGTTATCTAGTGCAGTCAGAATGTGTAGTGAGGACGATGAATTCCAAGAAAAAAATCAGCCCCCTGTCGGTATTATGATAGTAACATTTCCTATACACTTTGTGACCCGTTTCCGTTAGAATCTATGTCCATAGTGACTAAATGAGTGTGATAGGTTTCCCCATGAAAAGTCAATAGGGTAAATGAGAGGTCTTGAGTTATTAAGTATAGATGCCTAGTCGAGGATGAAACCAACGCCCAATTCCATGCGCTAAACTAAGGTCAGGAGACGGTTGACGGAAGGATATTACCCGTATGTATTCGAGTGCCTAAATCTTCACACCATTATTCACCTAGTTTCTAGTGCCGTAGACTGTTGTTAGACGGCCACCCACAATAACGGATTATTTCTGGTTATGGGATAATAAAAAATAATTTATTAAATTATATTTACTTGTATTGGAAACACACTTAAGTCTAGTTAAGGGTGAACCTAAAGAGTCATACTTTAATCACCAGAATATGATGGAATTAATTCTACATTGGAGAGATTAATTTAATTGGATTAAATTAATTTCTTCAAGAGAATAAATAATTGAATTATTTATATAAAATACATGGGTTGGATTTTTTCCAAAGATTAATTAATTGAATTAGTTAATTTTAGGTTTAGATATTTTAAATTAATTGAATTAATTTAGTTGTGTTTGATTAATTTATAGATTAAATTTATAAATTAAATGAGAGAGTGGACTTGTGTCTTTTAATCTATACTATTATAAAAGAAAATCCTTTGAGCATACCAACTTTAGATTGCCCTATTTTACCCTCAAATTAATGTATTTTCTTCAAAACAAATTTGGTCAAAATAGTAATTTTTAAATTTTTAAATAAATCTCACAATTTTATAAGACAAAATTCTCTCACCCACTACTCCATGTTTCTCTCTAAACTTTTATTTTTTTTCCCACAAACTTCTATATTTTTAATAAACTTCTAATTATAAAATATTATTTTCCTGTCATCTCACCCTACATTTGTTTATTCTCATAAATTTTTATTTTTTTCTCATCATAATTGTTTCTTTCTCCATATCATATCGTAGTATTTTTATATGCTCGCGAGAAGCACGTGCAATGACTACTAGTTGGATTAAAAGACATGGACCTTAAAATGATGGACTTGTAATTAAATTAGATTTAATTTAAATCCATTAGACATAGACTTGATCTTTCAAAGCCTAGTTCGTTTAAGGTCCAAGTCCAAGACCCATTTGACCTAGTCTAGGTCAAAAAGAAGATGACTTCAATTAGAAGACAGAGAAGGGACGAATTGTATAGCCTTTCTGGTGCAAAGTTCGGCTAGGGTTTTCAAGGTTGAGAGAAAGGAGAGTTTGGATAAGTTAGGTCTTATCTAGTATATTGAGACTAGGTCAAAACACTTACACACTCTCTTATTTCTCATAAATTGTATCTCACGCCTCTCATCTTCCCTTCCTCTCATTTTTCTTCTCTCTCTCTCTCTCTCCACATCTAGTTTCTTTGGTTCATAGAACCAAAGAAGGAAGACGAGAAATCAAAATTATTGACTCATAATGTGCTATTGATTTCTCTCTTCGTTTTTCTTGTCTTGCTAACACGAGAAAGGAAGGTCTTCCTGATGATTGTAGTGGACGGGTTTCAAGGTTAAAACTTCATGGAGAACGACCAGATTGAAAAAGGGAACAACACATGTAGTCGATTAAAGAGAACGATGAGGATAAGATCCATTTATGTTTTGATGCCCCTCGATTCTGTATTTGTTCTAGGCCTCTGATTTTTATATTATTGTACACTAAATGTCTGGGATAGATTAACGGTACACCCCTTGATTGGGTATTAACATGCTTTAATTTTATAATTTTTTATTTTTGCGATTTCGCCACTTTTCCAGGACTAATCCATTTCCTTTAAGGTTAACAATGGCATGAACATTTAGGTCTCAGTTCTGTATGGGTACAATCCTTCAGTCTTCTGGCCTTATCTAGGCATGAAATTTGGTTTGTTCCTATCCTTGACTAAGAATCTATACTTCACACATGAAATGTATTACTCCACTGATTGATGTAAGAAATCTCTTCCTACCTAATCAATCACTATGACCATAGACTTAAAGAGTCTAAACCATCTCAGAATGCATAGGAGATCTCACTGACACATACTAATAAGGGACAATCATTTCTTTGAATCCACCATTCTCGCTACATAGTCCGACTGCATTGGACAATGTTTATAATGACCACATCTCATGATGCAGTCACCTCTCGCCAGAGCCAAGATATAATTTTTGTATGCACTCAATTGCCATGATTCCTCAAGTCCGAGAACCAACTGTACCATCAGAACTAGAAATTCTAGTCACACCAGCCAAGCTCTCAAAGCTTCCATCTGATGATTCCCGCAAGTAAGTTCAGTCAGTCGACTACCAAACCAATTAATCCACTAAATTGCATCAATGATCTACGTCTTCCGCAAATGAAACACGGAATTGCAATAATTAGTGCAAGTCTCTATAGGACTCTCAATGCCATGTCTCGAGGTCCTCGATTTTCATATCAACCCTAAAAGTTGGTTTCACAGCTGCCAGCCTATACACAACCCAGCTCCAGGGGTTTAATCAACCTTTGGGCATTTGTTGTGATGTTGAAATGTTGTTCAATGTTAGTACTAATCACAACAAACACTTACGACATTGATGAATACTTATTTTATTCATCATATATTACGTTGATAAAGATTAACGAATAGTAGCCAATTTAATAGCCTTTCTAGTCAGTTATTCTAACACTTCCTACGAAGGAATAAATTCTTAAGGATACGTAGCACATTTTCATTATTAGGAGTGAATAAAAAGGTGGGCGTCTTTGAAAATTCAGTTGACTCCTTTCTTAATGCATGAGATCCACGCCATAATAACAATAGAATGCGGGATTTGGTTGAAAATCATTACATCAACAACTTTTTAAAATTTTCATTGTGCTTAGCATATTAGGCCGTATACATTATTTTCACAAAATTAGGTTGACAATTTTTAACCACTACATTTAAAAAAATCTATATAATAATATCATAATCTGAGTTTAAATAATACCATTGGCAATATAATGTATGGTCCATATATGGGTCAAATATGCGAAGTAAATGAAGAATTTAAAAATTCTTGTAGTTATTGGAGATGACTAGAGATAATAAAGTACTAAGGCGTATGTAATTATTTAAATTCATTTAAAGGTTAAGTTAAAAAATGCATATTTTTGATTATCATAATCCTTGAACATATACTTAATTGTAGTTTATTTAGCTACTTTGTCTAAATCTAAAGAAAAACGAACAATGATAAACAATTGTATACAATTGGTATCGCTCATAAAATGACAAGGCTATGGGGAAAAAAAATTAGTCCATTAACTTGGTTCTCGTTCATTTTTGGTTCACTAACTATGATAATTATCATATTTTTTGCACTAACTTTAAAAAATGCTTCAATTAGGTACTCCAGTGGCTAATTTGTCCAATTTTTGGCCGAAAATTAATGATGTAGCAGGTAATTGCTTATTTGTACAGCGAAATGAGCCACGTCATTATGTACATTGGACATCCTATATGGTATAATTATATTTAAATATATACATAATTATAAAAATAAAATATTTATATAAGTAAATAATTAAAAAAAAAACAAATAACCCACCCACCACCGACCCCCACTTTTCTTCCGCCATAGAAGGTGGTGACGCTGCCCCCAGGCAGAGGGCCTTCGCTCAATGGCTGGACTCGCTGTCATCCATTATTATTTTTTTATAATTTATAATTATGTATAAAAAATAAGTATTTTTAAGTTTTATAATTTTATGCATTATATGATATAAAATATGAATTTTATAATAAAATTATAATAATCTTTAATTATATAAATAATAATTAGTTTTTATAATTTATAAGGATTTACAAAATAATTATTTATAATTAAAATTTTATGAGTTTATATTTTTTTGTGTGTCAATATTTTGAAACCGATATATTGAGTTATATATTTTTTTAATTTATATACATTTTAAAGTATGTAAGATTATTATTTATATGTATGATAGGTGTGTGTTCACGGAAGATTTTTTTTTCAAAAATTATATTAATTATATAAATAATTTTACTTTATAATTATGTATATATTTAATTATTAACTATACCACACATAGGATGTCTAGTATATAAAATAAATGGCTCGATCATTTCGCCGGACAAATAAGCAATTACTTGCCACATATCAATTTCCGGTTAAAATGGACAATCATCCACCGAAGTACCTAATTGAAGTATTTTTCAAAGTTAGTGTACAAGATATGATTATTATCATAGTTAGTGGACCAAAGCTGAACGAGAACCAAATTAATGGACTAAAATTTTCTTTATCCCCGGCTACGAAAACGTCCCAAAGGTTGATCCTTCTTGCAATAACACTCTATCACCATTATATTTTGTTATATATAATTTGTTTTTATTGTTTTCTATTGCATGCACTCAATGCACAAATTTAATTTCAAAGTTTGTTCTTATCATTACTCATCTCTAATTTAAAAGACATTCTTTCAATATTTTCATGGCAAAATATAAAGGTGCAAACGTTGCTTGGTAGAGAAAAGTTTTAAAAAATCCCAATTTCGGAATGCACAAAACGTACTTTCAATCGCTCAGACAAAAAAAAAAAATGCAACGATCTTACAACATCGTGTTGTTTAACTCAAGCTCCAACATGTTTTACATAAGTACATAGAATTGCATGTACAAAATATGAAATTTATATATTAGTTTCTCAGATATGTTGAAGGTAATTACTAGAGAACAATCATACATTCTCTAAAACAATCAACCACCAATAAGTTATCATATCACAATGCAACATTGATTGATTGCTGCCTCATTCCTCATTTGATCAGTTTTCCCTACCTCTAAAGTACATTACTTGCTGTGTTCATATTTAGATAAGATGAGATTAAACTAAGGGTAAATTATAATGACATCCCTAAGGTTTAGCATAATTACGAATACCCCTTATTGTTTGAAAATTTTCAAATACCCCCTGATATTTGATGAAATTATATAATCTTTAGATGAAGGTATAAAAATGTCAACTTTGCTCTTACTGTATTTTTTTTTTTTTAAAATAAAATGTTATAAAAATATTGAACGGGATGGATGAAAAAAATTTTAAAAATTAAAAAAAAAAATCACTTAGTCCATAAAAAATTTTTTTTTTTTAAAAAAAAATAAATAAAATGATAATTTTTAATTCACATGGGTATTTTGGTCAGTTCACAATAAAAAAATAGATGAATTGGGCTAATTGTTAGATGGCCATTAAAATCAATGGGGTATTTGTAATTTTTCAAACAATGAGGGGGCATTTGTAATTATGCCAAAACCTTAGGGGAGATCGTTGTAATTTACCCTTAAATTAAATAATAAATACAAGTGATAAAATTGATGTATATCAAACCTGGATCACCCATATGCTAATTGATATCTCAAGACAGAACAAAGAAAATCCCACAATGTAAAGTATCTACAAAGGAATTATAAGGGTTAAAGCCCCAATGTCTAACCAAAACAATACAACATAAGAAAAAAGTTAAACCAAATAAATAAGAGTATATATAATAGAACAAGCACAAGTTCCCTCTAGTTTGTGTTGTTGAAAATTATGCTCAAAACATATACTAATAAAGATAAAATTTGGTGCTCTCAAGCATATGTTTCCCTAACATCAACTTAAACGTATTATAGTTTCATAGTTTTGCTATTCTAAAAACAATAAAATTCAAAAACTAATAACAATAATCTTTATCGACTTACCCCGACCATAACATTAGTAGTTAAAAGCTCAATTGCAGGCAAGATTCCACTGTTAAGAGAAAATATTTACAAGCATCAGTAAGCTATACAATAAGAAAGAGATGGATTTAAATATTTTTCACCCATCGGCAAATGTAGGTCGCCGGCCATCGTTTGGTAGTTTCGAAAGTGCAGATATTGTATTTTATATTCTCAAACAATAAGCGATTGATGATCACAAAATTAATTCAAGTCTGCTCAAGTAAAAGGGGAAACTCGACAACTCACGTTAAAGATTTTCCTTCAATGATTATTGGAGGAGCAATGGCAGCAACGATACAGAAACCAATATGAATCTATGTAAAGATACGAAAGTAAATTGTTACGCATAATAAATAAGTAGGATAATCAAAGAGTTTGAAGAAACTATCACATACTAACCATGTAAGATAAGAAGAACCAACCGAACCTCAAGGCACTATCAGTTCTACAAATGATAGAAAAAAATAGACATCGGTAGAAAAATAATTGGAGTGAACAAAGCTTACCGCTATCACATACGCATGCTAGTTCGATAAGCAAACAACGGTGACTTAAAAGGATAAAAACATTAACTCAAATGGAAATTAGATGCCACTGACATAATGTATTCTGAATATATATAGGAAAAACAAAACATAGCGAAGGAATGAGATGTTGTAAATACCTCATCGCACGATAAAGAGGACGATACATAACAAATACGCTCCTGGAATAAATGATAAGTAGATGATAGAGCATAACCAAATTATTGGACCTACACAAGAGAAAAGTATTAGGCCATAAATATCTGTAGGGATCATTGGAGACTGGAAGAAATTTGTAGATTTAATTAACTATCCACCTTCCCTTTAATCCAAGCTATAGTAGTTGCGAAAAAATTCCATAGAAGGCATGCTGCTAAACCTGC
This sequence comes from Sesamum angolense, assembly GCA_034509725.1. Lineage (NCBI taxonomy): Eukaryota > Viridiplantae > Streptophyta > Magnoliopsida > Lamiales > Pedaliaceae > Sesamum > Sesamum angolense. Next base: position 301,912 of record JACGWL010000001.1, on the reverse strand, counting down.
AAAAATGACACTTAGAAAAATTAAACAAACACTTAAATAGTTAATAATTATGTAAATAAACTATTGAAAAAATTATCGAGTAAATTTGCGCTCACAAAATTTAAGTTAATGATATCAGAATTACGGGTTGTAAATGAGACAAAAGTCACTATTACATCCAAAATCCCAATATAACGTGAATATCAGGCACAATGGTCATTGCAAAATCACTACATGGCATGTTGGCTAGTTATTTAGGTAAGGGGTACATATCCACGTAGTAAGCAAAGTTGATTCATACATCAATTTTATTCAATTGTTGTGTCATGTAATGCTTGTTCTATGGATTACCTTACATATCATATTTCAAATCTCAATTCTATGATACCTATATTCAAAATGTGCAATATTATTTACCAAAATAATTTGTTAATACACCATTAACTTGATTCATGATGATTCTTTTAACGTAAAACGGGCAACGCTACAATATTCCAATGAATAACCCAATAATATTGTATATATCTAGCTTCTTCAATGAAAAGAGATAATAGTACAATATTTTTATACAAGTATCCTAGAACAATAAATGAGCTTTTCCTATAAAATCAAATTTTCTTGCAGTAACGAATGGAAAAAAAAAATATTCACTTGAAGAATGATTTTCTCGAACAACACATATCATATGTAAAACTCATTTTCACTTTCTATTTAATTTGTTATAATTCTTTTTACTACTTGATGAGTAGATATAATATAGTCAATTTGCCCTTCGGTTCAAGTAGTGAACAACCAGTGCTCGCAAATGGCTATTTAAGAAGAACTTTTTGAATCAACAAACTCATCAGCTCATGGTTTATCAAAAAGTCATGGAGAAAGAAAATATGAATTTATTTGTTGAGACCTTTAATACAAAAAATATGCATTCTACCAATATTTCTAACTATAGTATCATAAATGAAAAAACCGAATCGTACAATTGTTTCTCAATCTCAGAGGATATATGGCTTGAGTACTTACAATTAATTGATCTATATCTTCACAAGGAATGGCTGATATAATTTTACTAAAGAAAGAAATCAAGTTCATTTACCTCCAAAACTCATGTAAGATGTATCTATTGTTTCTTTATGACGACATACTATAATTATAAAGTTGTTAAGAGTGTGCCAAGTTGATAGGATGCTAACTAGGTTGAACGTTGTAATAACTTTGTAAATACTCTTCATTGTTTCACGTTAATAAAACTTATGGCATTTTTCATTCCAGTGTTGTGTGTTTATTTGTTTATGCAATAAACGAAATCCCCAGATTGTACATGATCATGAAGCATTGTTACACATAAAACATGATCATGAAATATGTATAAAAGATCTTGATCTAAATGTTCCAAGAAAAGAATCAATAAGATGGAATATCATTTATCCCATGGAGGCTTGCTCATACTACAAGCCCTTTAGGGGAACGTCTCATTTCATGGGCGTTGTGGGAGACACTAATGTGTGTATGAAGGTTCTTTGGGAACAAATTGGCTAATCAATCCTGTAGAAAATTCTTTATTAGAGTGACAACGTCGAATTAAGTATTTAGACCCGAGTTACTATAATGATCTTATACTATGTCCCTTGTTTTTTGATTTATTCCCTAGTATCAAAAGTGACCATAAAATGAATATTTTGGGTACTATCCATCTAATATGAACGTCAATGAACGGCACATCAAGAATTTTCGTCAACCTATCATGACGACCAGGACATCATCATCTATGTTCTTTACTGTTTCTTGATTAATGAATCCTTGGCCAATGTATCATGACAATTAGGTGTAGAGTTTCCTAGGACGGCCCGGAGATCCCAGATGGCAAGCAGTCGGCAGGCTGCTATCTGTAGGTTCTAGCTAGCTAGCCTGCCTGGGTGGGTACGAGGATCTTTTTAAACTGGTGACCATTTATGAACCTATTTAATGCGAGAATTCAAAGCCGACAATTTTTTTTTTTCAAGAAAAGGAAGTGCTCCTAAAATTAATTGTTGATTTTGAAAGGTTCATAAAATTATTATTATTTTTTATTTAGTAAAGTTGGTCCAAAATTGCATGTATGGGTCACAATCAACTTGTGTGATTATTTACATCATTTTCATATGATGAATGGATGTAAGCGTGTGATGAATGGATGTAAGGGATTATTTACCAATCTTGGTATTATTTGGTTTGCAATTAAAATGAGGCCTACGCATCTCAACTTTCCTAGTTTTCCTCTAGGACTCGTTCCAAGATTTTTATTGTTCAATAGTAATGGAAAGAATTTACGAAGTGAAGTTTATAGTGGGCATTACAAGAAGACAACATAATTCCTATGTAAGCGTGTGATCAATGCGTGTAGTCGATCAGAACACATAGATGAAAGGTAGATTTGTGGTTAGAATTTCATACCTCTTAGGGTTTCCATAGTCATTTATAAACGCATATTTATTTTTTATTATATTTCTGCATTTATTAACACTGAATATCCAGGAATATCAAAAGGACCACCCCTTTGATCCAATTTAAATTATTTAAATCCTTTTGTTTTACGTTTCTGCCTCGTTCCTAAACCGTACCCATTCCTTTCACACACATATGATGGTGATCATGAAATATGTGTCCAAAGTCTTGGCCCTAAATATTCCAAGTGAAGGTTCAATGAGATGGAGATACATTGATCTCATGGAGACTTACTCACACAACACAACACCATTTAGGAGAACGTCTCATTTAATGGATATTGGTGTGGAGACACTAACGTGTGTGTGATGGCGCTTGTTGGAAACAAGTTTATTGGACGACTCCATAGGAAATTCTTATTAGAATGTAACAAGGTCGAATTAAGAATTTTCTGACACAACAGGGAAAAATTAGATCTTACTTGAGGTACCATAGTGATCTTATATTAGGTCCCTTGTGTTTTGATTTATTCCCTAGACACCAAGGTAATCGTAAAGGGAATATTTGAATACAAACTCATCTAATATGAAGGTCAATGAGTGGCAAATAAATGATTCATCAGCATACCTTGATGAGTAAGACATTTCCTATGCTATTTACTGTTCTTGATTATTAAATCCCTAGACAAGGTGTCATGACAATTAGGCGCAGGGCTTCTAAGTTTACTGTCTTAATCGAGAAAAGAAAATATTTGATGCTTAGTTATAGAGTCGATAAGATTTCAACTAAAATATATGCCTTGGACTTAATCGAAAGATAACTGATGAAAAGAGCTTACTTGAATCTTCCTCGTTGTCAAAATGTTCATAGTCTTTACCTAGTGATAGCTATTCGTGATATGTTGCTAGAAACCATGATTAATGAATTTTTAGAATTATGGGGTTAATTCCAAAGTGATTTTGTTCATTTGATTAAATAAATCAGACAGTAACAGAGTTGTGAGCCCACGACACACTAGGGTGAACCTACAGGGTCACGTACTTATTTCAAGAAGTCATCTGCTAAATCTTAATTAATCCAATGTTCAAATTAATTCTAAAGTTAATTAAATTAATTCAAGTTGAATATCAATTTATTTCAAATATTGAATTCAATGGTGTTTTCAATTAATTAACTAAAGTAATTAATTGGTTTTTAGCTCTTACTACTTACATATCCAAAAAACCTAGGCTTAGTTTTTTTATGGGAAGAAACATGAGAAACACTTGCAAGGATATTCTTCGAATTACCTAAACCTCGTCTATTTAACAAGATACGTTCTACGGAAAATGTACAGCTAAAATACTGTGACTTAGGGGTGTCTACCTTAACTTAAACGATCACGCTTGATCAAATTCTGATCCCTCTACAAATCTAATTTTTCGTTAATATAAGGGATAGCTGTAGATGAGAAAACTTCTATTTACGGTGTTACATATAAAAGTTTACTGCAATCCTTGTATCACAAATGCAAAACGTTTGTTGGTTGTCATGAACTATTGTAGCTACGTACGTTGCAAATACGACAAAAAATACGAGGTTAGGCAAGTGTATTGTGCCAAAGAGAGGACAAATCAACTTATAAACACATGTATAATTGCTAGTAGCATCTCTTGCAGCATGTAGAGAAAAGACAAGAAGCCACACTTAAATGTATATATACACAATTTAAAATGGTATACCCAAAAATGTGGTGAATGCAACATATTGTACTCTCTGCAGATGAATTGGGATTTCATTCGCAATGTCATGATGAATAATAGGAAAAAATGGAGGCCAGTTTTTCTCCTCAATCACAACTCCAGCTGCCAAATGAGATAAACAAATTAAATTATGTGTTGTAGTCTTTATTGATACGAGAAATAAGAATATAGGGTGAATAGCAATTTGCCCCCGTGATATTGAAAATGAGCAAATTAATCTTTTATGAAAAATATATAGTAATTCCCAATTGTATTTTTTAAAATGAAACAATTTCTCTCCCTGTCCAACGAGGTAAATTGCTTCAATTTTAAAACTATATGGAGGTAAATTACTACATTTTGAAAAACATATGGGGGTAAATTGTTATTTTATTTTTCATAAGGGGTGTAGTTTGCTATTTTGCAATATCACAGAGGGGTGAATTGAATTTTTCCCTGAGAATATATGATTGACTTAAATACATAAGAATGAGTTTGATGCAATTCTCCCTTTGTGATATTGGAAATAAGCAAATTACCCCCTATGAAAAAAGATTATAGCAATTTACCCCACTGTGTTTTTAAAAATACAGCGATTTACTCCCTAAAAACAAAGAGGGTAAACTGCTAAGAAAATTTTAATAAAGGGTAATCTGCACGTTTGCAATATCACATAGAGATAAATTACATTTTTCCCCATAAAAATGTGTAATAATAAAGTTTACATTGTCGAATGGCGTCTTCCCTACTTTTCAATTCCTAAACAATCAACAGAAAAAAGTTATTTGTTTAAAATATAAATTAAGTTTTCTAAGGCATAAAAATTAAGCTTAATTGATCAGCAAAAAACGGGTAAATAGTGCAATGGAGCTCACTTGTTCTCTCTTTTTCAACTCAGCCTCTTTGGCTTGAAGCTCCTTCTCTCTCCTCGTCAAATCCTAAATAAGGATTAAACAACATTATCACCTCAACCTATCAGTTGTGGTAAGGGAAAAATGCAAGCAGTCCCTGTAATAGTATAAAGGGATTTTTTTTTTTTTTTTAAGGTTTGGTGTAATTATACGTAGGTTCTTTGTGGTTTGTGAAATTAAACTTAGCACCCCCGAGGTTTGACTATATCTAAAAAATAAGTCCCGCCGTTAGTTAAAATTTACCGAATTGACTGATATTAAAAAAAAATTAAAAATAAATCTATATTAACTATTGATTGATTTATTACTGAATTATTGCATGTTAAATAAAAATTTTCGGATTAAATTACCCTTATAACGGTGAAAATATACGTCCTCAGATACATTAACGCGTGAAGACGTATGAGAGTAATTTGGTCATAAAAAAAATTATTTAACCTGCAATAAATCAGTAATAAGTCAATTAAGGGTTAAAATAAAATTTTTTTTCTGATTTTTTCGTTAATATTAGTTAATTTGATGAATTTTGACTATCGGAGGGACTTATTTATTAGATAAAGCAAACCTCATAGGCATTAGACGTACTTTTTCAAACCTCGGGGGAGGATAGTGTAATTGTCCCTATTATAAATGAGCAAATTACCTTCTATGAAAGAAAAAAAATAACAATTTACCTCCATGTATTTTCTAAAATATAACAATTTATCTCTCTATGTTTTTTAAAATAAAGCAATTAAGCTCTCTGTCTAGATCTCAGGGAGATAATTTACCTCTCTACGTATTTTATTTTTATGGGAGTTATTTGTTCATTTGCCATATCACATAAAGATAAATTGTTATTCACTCATTGTGGTAATTCTGCAAATCTAGCTAGGGGTTGTCAAGTTAACATACCTTGGAATTATCGAGGGGGACATCTATTGTAGCCCCACGATCATAGCCAACTGGTTCAGGAGGAAGAGGTGAAAGTTTTGAATTTGCAGACGGAACACTTCCTGGATTCTGAAATCTCAGCAACAAAAAGGACAAAAGATAAAAAGAAATTCGAACATAATCAACGAATAAGAAATGAAAACCAACAATATCTAGAAAGAAATATTCACATAAATAGTTCATATAGTAATTGCATGAATGTAAATTTCAAACTACAAAAGTAATTACACTGTGACATGGAAATATAGATGTGTACAAACCAGTGTTTCATAGAGGCTAAGAAACTGTATCATTCATCAAGAGATGTTCATAGTGTTTGGATTTGTATTTTAGGTGTTTTAGAGATAGAGAGGGGAAAATAGAGATAAATAAGTATGTGCTGGAGATAGATTGTATGTTTGGATTTGTGTTTTGAGAGGTAATATAAAATAGTTTAAAATAAGTGGTGTATGTTTGATGTTGGGATTTGGAAGACAAAAATCACTGTTGATTGTCAAATTATGTCTTTTTTTATCTATATTTATGTTCAAAAAATACTGTTCATTGTCAAATTATATCTTTTTTTAATTGTATTTATATATGTAAGTGTGTGTATATATATTATATATAAAAAATAAAAAACAAAAAAATACCCAGATAAGGTGTAAAAATAGAAAAACATAAAACATAAAACATTCGATGTGTTTTATTTTGTCTCGAGAAATGCCCAAAAAAAAACAAGTCATAAAACCAATCAAAGTTGTTGTTTTCTCATGATTCGTTCAAATTCTCGAGTCCCCCATCCATCTGTACATCAAGTTCTTCAATTCAGAAATATGCTTTTCAAGCCCTCGAATGAAGAGTGAAAATGGGGGAGAATCAGGGACAATCTCTTCCCAAAAGCACCCTTCAAGGTGCTTCTAACTTTTGGTTTAAAAACTAATTTTTTAGCCGTTTCAAAAGTAGAAATTGATATTCAAAACACTCCAAAAGTACTTTTTGAAGCTAGAAGTACGCGCAAACACTCCATAATTACATATTAGATTTTGGAATCCCTCTTACATCTTATCAAATGGAGGGCTACGAAGGTGTAAAATACTTACCTAATTCAATTAATAATATTTTTTGGCATAAGATTCATGTTGTAGTAATAATAAAACACACTTGTTTAAATCAATTTGTGATTTAAACTTTTTTTTTTTTTTTAATTCACAGCTCCATCAGAAATATATAGGAATCGAAGAAATGCCAATTCAAAATAAAGGAAAATGTAAAAGGTAAATTCAGAAAAATCACATATAACCAAATATTATTTGTATTTTACAAGATGGAATAAATGCAAATACATATAAACACATTGTGAAAATAGAAGCCGATCTGATAATTCAGGCAGCAAAATGTAATACGTTCATCGTCGGAAAATAAATAGGAGCAAGCAATATTACATTCTATAAATTTATCAAAATTCATGTAAATAATTTTATTTTACTGTGCAAGTAAATTTTGAAATGTAAAAATTACCGCAAAAGGGTTAATGTCTTCGTCATAAGAGGTGTTGAATCGCGACGGGCAGACATGATAACAGCGGTGTGTCCAGAGGATACTGAGAGTGTATGAGAGAACAAGAGAAAAGAGTGCAGATCTGGAAAATGTCTGATACAGTAAATGACATAAACATAAACATCTACAAATGTAAATGTATAACAAAAAGGGAAAAAAATGCACGCAACTCCCTTTTGATATAGTAAATGAATAAATTATCCTTTATGAAAGAAAAAATAGCAATTTTACCTACCTGTATTTTAGAATTTACCATACTGTATTTTTTAAATGAAGCAATTTACTTCCTTAGACGATGAGGTAAATTACTTTATTTTAAAAATACAGGGGTAACTTGCTATTTTATTTTCATATGGGTAATTTACTCATTTGCAATATTACAGGAGGTAAATTGCTATTCACCATAATAAAAAAGGACAATTACACACCCCTCTCCTAAAGTTTAGTGTAATTATGCATAGACCTCCTGTGGTTGGAAAATATCAATAAATTCGATTAATTTTGACTAATTGATAGGTTTATTTGCTAGATGTCGTGACGGCCAAAAATACAGTTTAGCGCCATTGTAATTTAATTAGTTAATTTATTGTATAAAATATTAAATTCTTCAAAAGTTACCCCAAAAAAAAGAAAAAAAGAAGTTGAGAAATTTTATGACAAACAAAAGTGAGTAACAATTTCATATTGTCACTAATTATATATATTTAGTGATAATAACTTTTATTTTATTTGAACTAACTATCGTGGCACGTTATTCCTGCGTGCATATAATAAATAATGTTTCATGTTTTAAAATATACTATAAATAAGAGTAAAATATACAAATCAATAAATTACATTTTAAAAAGAAAAGAAAACTAATCTATTAATTAATGTATAATTTAAAAAATAGAATGAGTCAGTTATCTTATTAGTTCAAGGGCATTTTTTTACTTTACAAAAAATTTGATACCACGCAGTGTCATTAACCGTCATTTGTGAGTAATAGAACATCTTTTCTCTTTATATTAGTATAGAATGAATTTTAAAATTTGGATTAAATACACTTTGGTCCACTGAACTATATCATTATTGTAATATTTACCCTCCTAAATTAACAAATGTAACACTTACCCCATATAAAAAAATTTTGGACAATCTTTCTCTTATATATATATTATATATATATAAGTTCAAACAACTTTTTTTCTAACAATTTTGCATTTTAAGTTTAATTATAAGTTTCTTAATTGAAAAAGATATCTTCAAATTACAATGAAGTAATAAAAATTAGTGAATTAAATAGTTTAAATTTTATTATATGTTAGAGACTCAAAATTAAGTAATGAATGAGTACAAAAAATACACAAAAAAATTTCATATAAAGATTTTATTAATTTGGTAATAAGATTAAGTTATTAACTATTTTTTCTTTTAGATAAAGAAAGTAATTAAAAGATTTTTTGAATATATTTTCTTTGAAAAATATGATAAAAACATTTATCTTTATTCATTTTTTCTAAAAAAATTAATTTTTGGTTAAGCATTTATATGTGTGTATATATATATATATATATATATTTGTTAATTTTTTTTAAAAAGCATATATGAATTATTGGTTATCTTATATTTGTTGTGTATCTACTATATATTAATTTATACTCCACTTGTAATTTAAATTCTTTTTATTAAAAAATTAATTAAAAAATAATTTGATGATGATTTAATGTGCAAAATATTAAAAATATTTAAAAATCTAATTATTCAAAGTATGAGTGGTACTTTTGTCCAATCAAGAGGGTAAGTGTTATATTTATTAATTTAGGGGATAAGTGTTACATCAGCGATAGTTGAGGGGGCAAAGTGTATTTTACCCTTATAATTTCAATAGTTATATCATTTTTTAGAATTAGTTTGTTATTACTACAAATTAGTAACAAAAAATAATGCATAAAATTGTCACTATAGCAATTAGACACATATATAATGATGACCTAGTGACAATAAATAATTTTTAATATATTTTATTATTATTTAGTTGTTAAATAATTTATCAATATATTTTATTATTATTTAGTTGTCAATATAGATGTATCACTAATTATCTGTAGTGATAACTTCATACCAATTCTTCACAGTAATAATTATGTAGTGGCAAGAACAAAATTGATATCACTTAATATATTTTTAGTGACAACTTTAAAATTATCACTTATATTTGTTACTAGTATTATATTCCTAGAAAAAATTACATTTTCTCCCCTGTGATATGATAAAATGAGTAAAAAAAATTGTGAAAAAGGATAAATTACATTTAACTCTATTTCTTTGTAGCGAGTTTTAAAATTGTATCATAATAATAGCAAATTGAATGCAATATATAATTGTAATATAATTGGTAAAAATTATAGAAAGTAGGGTTTTTTCTTTTTTTTTTTTTTTTTTTTGGGGGGGGGGGGGGGGTTCGTAATATATAAAAATTGGGGACCAAGCTCCGTCAATCGCGTGGGTTCAATAGGGGTTGGCTCCTCCCCTAGCTAAATGGAAGCAAATTTCAAAGATATTAGATATAATTTTTTAAATTATAGGGGGTCTAAATATAATTACATCAAATTTTAGAGAAGGAAAGAGTAATTATCCCTAATTAAAAAAAGAAAAAAGGATGGCCTTGATTATGCCACCATTGTTTATAATATTTTCTAATTACTTATCTTGTTGTTTTTTCATTTTGGCTGAAAATTAAGAATTGAGTAGTTCTTTGATTTGCGGAAGTAGCACCACGGAAACATTCAACACGAGGAACATTGTGGCCACGGAAACTTAATCCCACTTGACAATGGTGGTAATTTTGATTAATGGATGAAATGGGAATTATACCATTGATATAATTGCTCATAAGGTGAAATTGACGTGTAGAGAGATAATTTTTTAGAAAGATGTATATTGAATAGTCAAATCTATGAATAGTAATTTATACAAAATAATATTTTTGGAATGTATAGTAGTGTTAGAAGTTATGTAGTGTGGTAGGGTGCATATATTTATTATTTGACTTGTATACAAAAATTACTATGTTTTATCCTCATGAATAAATATTTATTACCAATATACACGTTACTACATAATAAGCTCATCTCGTACTTAGATCCTCTGCTATGAGATTTTGAAAATGATCCCATATTTTGTTAAAAATAGTAAATAAAGACCAAACACGCGGCAAATTTGGTTCCCCTCACTAGCCACCGTTAGGATGGGCACGGATCAAGTATTTTGGGTTTTGGATTTTTTGGTCGGGTAGTGTATTTGACAAATCGATACAAGCATGATAAAATTGAGTACCCGATTCTGGGTACCTTTTTTTTATTAATTTAAATGTGAAGAAAAGTAGAAGCATCAAATATATATTTAAAAACTTATATTTTTTTTGAAATTTTATAAAATTATAATTTGTACACATGGTGTGACTTTATTTTTAAAAATATTATTAAAATTTTTAATATAAATTCTGATATCAATTTATTATAGTTAAAAATAGTATAAGATCCCAACTAAGTCAAATTAATAAACAAAATAATCCAATTCGTAGTATAAATAACTTGATAAGTAGATCAACCAACTCATACAAATAATTATATCTTTATTTTATTTTTTATTTTTTTATTATTTTTTAATTAGATGTCGGGTACCCGATTAACCCGACCGGATATTTATCTCTACTCAATAACCGACCCGATCTATGTAAAATCGGGTTTGAGTAACCCAAAAATTACAAAATTAAACCTGACTCGATTTACCTTAATCCAATCAAATCGGATCGAAACCCGAACAACCCAATCCGAACACAAACCCTTACCACCGTTAACTTTTAACAGCATGGTGAGGCCAGGTATGGGGGATATCATAACGAAAAGCATCAAAGTTTGTTTCATTTATTTTTTAAAAAAATTATTTTTTCATTTTGATGCCAATTTAAATTTTGAATTTTTTTTAGTTTATTATACAAATTATTACACAAAATTTAATGAGTACGACCTAAATTGGGCCCAATAATTTTGGAAATAATATGGATAAGACACAATGGGTATTCTACATGTAGGATCCGAGTAGGGTATATAAATACCAATTATAGATATTTATTAAATATAAATTCATGTAGGATAATACCTAATGCACACTAAATTTCAGCCACGCCACAAGGATCGAAGGATTTTCAAAGATTAACGGAGGACTAACCTACAAACAGAGGTTAGTACTCCAATCCTTAAGTGAGTAAGAGTTTATGGAATAAAATGATGAAAAAACTTGAATTAAAGTGAGAATAATAGTGAAATGTGTTGATAAGGTGATGTAATTCGTGTGGAGTGCAAAATATAAGGCAAAAACAATTGCAAAGTCAAAAGAGAAGTAAGAGTTTAAGTGTGAGAGTTGATGTTACCAAATCACTGCATAAAACCTGTATTTATAGGCCTTCATGGAGCAGGATCCGTGGAGTTGCTGGGGTAAATATGGTGCTAATGGATAGTTACATAATAGAAAAAGAATATCAGAATTTGGACTTATGTTGAAGAGTTATGACCTTTTGACTAAGTCTTGCTCATTCGGTCAGAGTCTTCTAGGATTCGATTACTTGTTGGTTAGCAGCAAGTTTGGTACCAAATGACTAAGAGTTTGCTGAAAATTATTTTAGAGTGATATATCCCAATGTGTTGGAAATCTATGTAATATGTCCAACTAGTTGTATGATAACGTGACAAGCTGATAATGGGCTTGCTCCTGGCCCTACCAGTTTAGTACAAGTGAAAGAAATGGCTTTGTGGGCCGTCCTTACCTGCTCATGGACCAACTGGTGTGATACCAGCTTGGCTAAATTAAATTAATTTTGGAGAGGATAAATGATTGGATCATTTATATATAAATCCATTGATTGGATTTACCTACAAATGAATTAATTAGATTAGTTGATATTTGGGTTTTAAGCCTTTTAAATTAATTTTATTAATTTAAATTGGGTTTCATTTGATTTATAGATTGAATTTATAAATTAAATGACAAAGTGGGTTTAAATATTTTTAATTGGATTAAAAGACATAAAGTGATGGACTTAAAATTAAATGGAATTTAATTAGGTCCACTGGACATGTGCTTTATCTATTAGGGCGTATTCCACTTTAGACCAAATCTATGACCCGATTTGACCTTGTCTAGTTCAAAGGAGAAGATGGATTTTTTTGTGGAGAATTTGGATGAATTTTGAAGTACTTTTTGATTTTAAAGTAGGCCACATGAAGTGATATAGGGATTAAGGTGGTTTAAGTAACAACCTAAGATAAGATCAAGTGATTAGAAATTACTAGGTCTTTTGAAATACTTGGATCTATGATTTCTAATCCTATTTCACGTTTCTCTCTCTCTCATACTAATAGCCATTTTTTGTCCCCCTTTCTCTCTCATAGTTTCTTCATACTTGTTGTTTTTGGTTCTTTTGAATCAAAGAAGAAATGAGAAGAAATTAAAATCGTTAATCTTATAATGTGTGCTTGATTTAAAATCGTTAATCTTATAATGTGTGCTTGATTCTCCCTTCCCACCACTTATCTTGCTAGTATGAGAAGATGATGATCCCTGGTGATTGGAGAGGATATCTTTGGAGATTTTAAGGTAGTCTGGAGGAGAATGATTAGATTGAAAAATGAACAATGCACGGAATCAATTGAAGAAAATGACGAGGGTAAGGATTTCAGTTTACATTCTTGTACCCTCTTGATTTTTCTTGCTTTAAATTATTGGCCTACAATTAAATTAGTTTTAATACATCGGACGCACGAGATAGATTAAGGGTACACCTCTTGATCGGGTTTAATCTCACTTCAACTTTGTTAAGTTTCAATTTTCCACGCTTCCACGTGCTTTCGCTTCCAACACACCATCCTCACTTCGTATCCCAATTTCACTGGACAAGGTTTATAATGATCATAAAAGACACTATCATCTCTCGCCAAGTCCGATAAACAACCATCATATGCATGTGATAGTCGTGGTTCCTCAAGTTCGAGAACTAATCTTGTACTATCAGAGCTGGGGAATACCAGTCACACTGACCAAGTCATTTGATTCTATATAATGATTACCCGCGAGTCAGTCCAGTCTGCTTAACAACCTATCAACCACCCACTAAAGTTGCATAGTCGAACCACATCTGCTATTGATGAAACACGACACTCATCTAATAAATGCAACTTTAGTGCAAGTCATAATAAGACTCTCGATTCCCTATTTCGAGGTTCACGACTTGGAGTATTTTAGATCCAATCCTCAGAAGTTGGTTTTGTAGCTTTCACCTAATGTGCAGCTCAACTATATTTGATCTGTATGCATTTACCGTGACGTTAATGCAATTCAACGTAATTAATAAGTACAACAAACATATAACCAAAGATGAACACTTACTATATTCATCAAATTCAATATTACATTATTGAGGTTGCTAAATATGTTATAAAATCACCAATCAAATTGACTTCTAACAATAAAAAAATTTAAAAAGAAAAAAACACCCAAAAGTTAACTCCAAAATAAATCAAACAAAGATGGGTCCTTTTTTTTTTTTTTTTAAAGGAAAATTGAATATATTCAATCAGAAGGTAAATCCACTAGCAAAGCATCACTAGTTGTCTTCAGTAGCATTGATACATAATTATCAACTGCTCACTTAGCCACACAATGTACTAGAACATTTCTCACCCTTCTAACAAAAGAGAAAGAAAAGTTGCTAAGACAAGCCATCTATCCCTTAATATCATCAAAGATTGGTTCCAAGGAAGAGTGCTTCTTAGCTGAAGACTGAATCCCTTGATTAATAACTAGAGTTGTCTCCTTTAATGATCACATAGCTTCAACCTTGTTCCATCCCAAACTCAATTGCCCATCGTGCCGCAAGAGCCTCCACATGAGTTGTTTGTAACAATACTATGGAACAATTCTTTTACCCCATGTATTACAAAATCTTTCATGATTTTGAGCCACAAATCTTGCTCCTGATCCCAACGGATTAGAAAATAAGGCCCCATCAAAATTAATCTTCACTACACCAAAAGGTGGAAAAGTTTACAACTACAACTCTGTTTGGTCTTGGTCGCTAAAGTGCATCTTTGTGTGCCTGTAGAAAATTTCTAGCCGACTGAATTATGTCCATTGGTGATTGATTTCCATTACCACTTTGTTTGTTGAAGACCATAACATCCAGCAAATAACAAAAAACCAAGCTATTTGCCCATTTTCCAGTCTCTCCACCACTCCACGCATCCAGTCCTCACATGAATTTGCCCATGAGTTGAGTAAATGCCACTGGATGTTGCTCTAAGCCCAGGTCATCCTAGCGAACGAGCATACGAGGAGCGCATGGTGGTCATCTTCATTGGTCTCTTCGCATCGTGAGCATCTCAAGTCTTTAAGACAATATCAACCTCTCAAGTTTATTGCTGTAGGAATAACTCTTTTGCAAGCTCTCCAGATGACCATCTTGACTTTTGGGGGTGCATCACATTGCTACACAAATTTTGAAGAATCTTCTTTCGCTTGGTAGCTAGTGGAGCCTTGTTGTAAAAAGTGAATTACAATGTGTAGATTATAGGCTGATCAAACTGAAAATTCCCCTCTTTGTGACCTATGCCATACTAATCTGTCCTAAGACAATCTTCCAACGAAATTTAGAATATAAGTTCAGTCTCATCAGTTGGGAAAATCGAATTAACCAAATCCAATTTCCATTCGGGTTCACCTTCATCAATAAGCTCATTGACCTTAGCATTAAGAGAGACCACAATAGGTGTTATTAGAGTCTTGAAGGTGAATTCTCTTGGAATCCATCTATTGTGCTAGATTCTCACGCTGGCGCCATCTCAAATCCTCCATTGTGAACCCATTCTAACCAGAGGTTGTGCCACGAGTAGACTTTTCCATGTGTACGATGCGTTTGCTTCCCTCTTTGCTTAACAAAAGCTCGAATTTAGATAGTAACGAACCTTCAATATCCTGGTCAACAAAGCTTCGGGTTTGGTTATTAAACGCCACCCTTGTTTCGCAAGTAAGGTCATAATAGAGCTATCAAGATCATGCAAGTCAAGTCCACCATCATATATTCTTTTGCACATCTTACCCCATTTAAGCTAATATATTTTATTATTATTACCACTATCCCAAAAGAAAGAGACCATATATATTAATCTCGCTTAGTAAAGTAGTGGAAATACAAAAATAAGACATAGCATAGCTAGGTATAGCCTGTAATATCAATTTTATCATAGTGAGCTTTCCAGCTTGTGATAAATAATGTTTGTTCCAACCTATCGTCTTCTCATAAACCCCCTCCCTAATGTTCGCAAAAAGTTTTGTTTCTAGACTTGTTGCTCATCCACGGAAGGCCAAGGTAAACATCATTTTAGGTCTCCACCTGTACACCTAGCACATTTGCCAGTCTCTTTTGATCCGTTTCAAGAATGTTGCGGCTTAAAACCACATTCGACTTATCCAAATTGATTTGTTGCCCTGATATTTTCGCATAACGATCAAGGGTGTCTCTAATGCATTCAAAGTACTCGTTTATCGCCTTACAGCAGACCGGTATATCATCTGCTAATAAGATGACTAATAGATGGGGCCCCTCGACAGATAGTAATACCAATATGTTTGTCCTCCTTTTCTTATTTCTGAATCAGACAACTAAGAACTTCTACACATAAAAGGAATAAGTACAGTGATAGGGGTTTCCTTGACGGATCCCCCTTTGATGATGAATGATATTGAAATATTCTCCATTTAGCATAAGTGAAAAGGACATGGAGAAAACACATTTAATCACCAAAGAAATGAAAGGCTCACTGAATCCCAGTTTAATAAGCAACATTTCCAAGAATGTGCACCAACCCGATCATATGCCTTACTCAGATCGAGTTTAATGGTGGCAAACCATCCTTCCCTTGGCGTTTATTCCTGATAAATTGGTTAACCTCAAATGCCACTAAGACATTATCAGTGATAATACGACCCAAAATAAAAACCGATTGGGAATCCGATATAATGTGATTAAGAAGAGATTTCAAGCGATTAGCAAGGACTTTAGAAGCAAGTTTAAAATCACATTAATTACATAGACTTATAGGCCTTAATTGAGAAATCGTTTTCGATTTCTTGCACTTAGGTATAAGAACAATGTAAGTATGATTTATATTACTTGGAAGGATACCATGGTTAAGAAAAAATTGAGAACACAAGTAGTGGTGTAATGACGGACAATATGCCAATAAGATTGAAAAAGAGAATAGGTACACCGTCCGGCCCTGGGGATTTATCGAGATGCATCTGGTTGAGTGCCGCCTTGATTTCCTTAGCAGTGAATGGCAAACTGAGGGTATGGTTCATGTCGTCGATCACACGCTGTCTCACACATTCCAACACCTCGTCAATGTGTTTCTGGTTTGGTCAAGTGGATTCAAACATTTTTCGAAAACAAGCAAGAAGTACGTCCTGGATGTTCTTTCTTATCTTCCAACTGCTCGACTCAAGGCTCACTCAAGGCACGTGTCTCTCCCTTTCCATTAGTTCTAATGAGAATGGGGTTTTGCGCAGAGTTAATAAAAATAAAGGTGGTTTTTTATTTATTTTCTTAATACAGTTTTCTTAGCATTTTCATGACACAAAAGGGGAAAAAATTGCAAATTAGCCAAATTCGATCGAACAACCAAGGTTCAAATATATATATATATATATATATATATATATATATATATATACACACATATGCAATTTCATCATAACAAAAAAATTATCAAGCTAAAAATAAATTAGAATACGTTAAGCTTTTTATGTAAAAGTTTAGGCAGGTGACTGTAGACAAATAAAATTTTATGCCCAATTGAATGATGACAAGTAAAATAATATATTGATTATTATATTTTTTTCTATTTATATTTTAGAATTTAAGAAATTAAATGTAAATAGTCAATTTAATTGATATTTTAACATATATTTTGATTATCAAATCAATGGTCGATAAGTGTCAAAATTAAAATATTTCAGGTAATCAAATAATGCTTTACAATCAAATATTCTAGCCAATCAGACGACGCTACATGGAGCAACTGCATGTATGTTCCAATCAAGTCAAAGATAAATATTTGCGATATTTATCTTTTTAAAAATTATAAATATTAAACGGATAGTGTCAAGTTGACCAATCATATCACTACAAATATATAATGTATTTATCGTTTTAAATTAAATTATAAAGAGATAATACGAAAGGTGTTCAAGTGTATCACAATTCTACCTCTTTGAACATATATGAAGGGATCCTTGGAGCTCATTAAAATACACAAACATAGAGAGCGAAGAGCGAAGCAAGAGAAGAAGGTCAAATAATTCTCTCTACAAAGTTCCTCGATTCAAGAGTATTCAAATGCGTTTAAGGTGGAGATTGAGTCGTTCATCGAAAGTGCACCACAAATTATAGCGTTTGATTTGGAATTAGAGGCACTAAGCCCCTGAATTAACATTATTAAATATTCAAATATATTTTCAAGAATATCCAAATGGCAAATCCACTTTCAAATTTCAAGTCAAGACTATAGCGTTTAATTTAGGATTACAGGCACGAACCCTCGAATTAACGTTATAGAAATTCAAATTCAAGTTCAGAGGAAATCTACAAGAAGATTTATCCTTTGAATATATCAAATATGCAGGATATTACTTTGAAGAGAAGAATCAGAGGATTAGATAAAGATTGCATCCACTTTTTACCTATCAAATACATATCTTTTTGTGATAATTTTCTTGTGTTTTAATTTTCAGACACAAAAAAATTAGCACACACGGTAAATTCCCATTTTCGTTTGTTTATCATTTAAGGAAGTAAAACATTGTTAACCCTATATTTTAATATCAAGCGATTCAAACAAAGTTATTCTTATTATTGGTTATCACAAATCTTTTTGTAGTATAAAATTAATTCTATGTGATAGGTGCAAAAAGAGCACATGTGAAATAATTTGTGGACTTGAGCTCCCCTTATGGGCCAAATCCTTTGCAAGCCTGAAGATGAGAGCTTGCATATATATATATATATATATATATATATATATATATATATATATATATATTAGCACTCCAACGTTCAAATCATAACATTATTTTGGAATGATAGCATTAAAAAGAAAAGATACAAAAACAAGATAGCAAACTATATTGAAATAATGAATAAAATAAGTGTGTATGATAGAGATTGCTTGTGTGTGCTTGCAAAACGTCCCCCTACTTAAGGTGGCCAAACCTATTTTTTACTCGCAGTCTTGGGGAAGAGTGTCACCTCCCAGGGAGTCTAGGAGGCAATTGCTATTGAATAGATCTCCTCAAAATCTTGGTGTTAGTTGGAGAGATTTAGAGTCCACCTTAGTATAGGGATCCCAACGAAATAGGGATCCCGCTCTTTCAAGGGCCTAGCCACGTGAACATCCTTGTCACTTTATGATCGAGTAGCTTTTTATAACTTGGGTAGGTGCCTTTTTGGGCCCTTGGGCTAACACCTCTCCTCCTGGGCCTTGTCTTCCTTGGTCCCTAGTTGGGGGAAAATTTCAGAAGGCTTTTCTTGGGCTTCTTGCTCCATTGGGCCTCCCAGGCCTAGCGTTAGGTTAATAGGTGGACCGCAAATTAAGTTGCTCATTTATGATCATATCGATGTAATATTACAGATTTTCCGTGACATTGAACTATGAATTTTTCTCATGAATTTTACTTCTATATTTGCATAAATCATTGTTTCACACACCAGAACATCAGAACAAATATAACTTCGTTATTATATTTAATTATCATAACTAAACGTAAAAATTTGTATGAGACCAACATGTGAGTTCTCTATTAATTATCATAACAAGTTCTATGACAAGAATTAAACGTTTGTCTTGTATAGACTGAAAAATAGCTTGGTGGCAAATGTTGTAGGCATAACTCAAATCATTATAAATATT
The DNA here is from genome assembly GCA_034509725.1 of Sesamum angolense. NCBI lineage: Eukaryota > Viridiplantae > Streptophyta > Magnoliopsida > Lamiales > Pedaliaceae > Sesamum > Sesamum angolense. Next base: position 282,406 of record JACGWL010000001.1, on the reverse strand, counting down.
GAGGTTAAAAGTTAAGATTTTCATTAACCTTAATGGTATTGATCTGCAATAATTTTAAAACCACCAAAATGCTATAAGTTTGAGTTCTATGAACGAGCTATTTAGTTTATTTTTAATAATAATATGTTGTTTTTTTTTTTTTTTTTTTTTGAATTTATTGGTTAATTTAGTATTATTGATTATTGTGTACTGATTTATTGTGGGCATGCCAAATATCTCCGACAATTGAAATTTATACTTTCGTATAATTGAAAAGCATCATTTGGAATTTTTGAATTATTATATCAGTTTTTATTTTTCACTGTTATTTCCTTAATTTTCACATCTCTTTTTTTAACATTTTTTCATAATTTTTTTTTTTTAATATTTTAAATTTATCCGATCCATATATTGTAAAAGTAATAATTAACTTTAAAAATTTAAAAATAATTACGCACACATATGTAAGTGGGTGACAAATACTATTAAACTATTGTTAGGGGCCTTTTGGTGTCCTTCAATTTTGATATATCATTTTCTTTTTTAATTTTTAATACTATTTAATCAAATATTTTGCTCTCTCTCTCTCTCTCTCTCTCTCTCTCTCTCTCTCTCTCTCTCTCTCTCTCTCTCTCTCTCTCTCTCTCTTCTTAATTTTCAATTTTCTACTCTTCTCAATTTAGTATCTTTTAACTTCTTAATTTCGTAATTCCATAGGCTTTTAATATTTTTAATTTATTTAATTCGAATATATTTTTAAAAATAAATATTTAAATTTTTAATTTTTAATTAATTATATTAATGGATTGATTCTGTTACGTACGCACGCTAGTTAAAATAAAAAATGCAAACAAGAGGTCATATGAAGTGCAAACAAGGCCTAGCTTAGTGGGCGAAATTGAGATCTCATGACATTAGAGGTAAGTTTAAACCTCTTCATATACGTCGGATGTTATTTTACTGCATATGCAAGAATTATTTAAATTTAATTTATTTGATATTATTGATCAAAATATAACTATTAAAATTATAATTAATAATAATTCAACACTTTCAATTAAAAAAAAGGTCATATGAAGTAAGAAAAATAATGGCTAAATTGCAAAAACAAAATCATGTGTTTTAGAACTAAAAAAAAAAAAAACCCTTCTATTTTAGAAATAGACAAAATACTCCCTGTATTTTTTTTAATTCAGCATACGCTCCCTTTTTTTGACTAACGCCTAACGGCGTCGAATTTTAGTATCATCTGACCGTTATACTCTTCTTAACTAATAATTAAAAATAATAAAAAATTAAATTATTATTATTGTATATCAATAAAATTATTTATTAAAAATAAAAAAAATAAACACTGAAACCCACCCGCCCCAACCCCACTGCCTCCATCCCCGCCGCCTACCCCATCCCCACCCCCGTGCCCCTGCCTTTGCCCCGCCCCCGATTGACGGTCGTCCCCAGAAAAAAAGAAAGAGGGCGACGGCACTATGGGCAATGTCGCCATCGCCTACTTTGGGGTTGAAGACAACTTTAAAAAATATATATAATTATTATAATTTAATTAATTATTTTAATAATTATTAAATATTTAATTAATTATTTAATCTAATATAAAATATATATATATATTTTTTTTTTTAAATACATATAATACTAATTTAAATATAAATATTATTTACAGAAATAATATAATTAATAAAATATTAACATAATAATAATTTAAATTAATTTATAAATTATAATTATTATAATTTTTTAAGATTTATATTCATGTACATATCTAAATTTAAAAAATAAAATTTAGTATATCATTCTTTTTAATGTAATTTTTTAATTTTTTGGTATTATATATTTAATATAAATATATTTTTAAAAAATTGAAAAAAAAGTAATAATGTATAATTTTTATAATATAATAAATTTAAATATAATTTATTTAATATTTTTAATTATATAATATTTAAAATTTTTAATTGTATAATATCTATAATTAATTAATATCCATATTTATTGAGGAATTTAAATTTTTTATTATGATTTTAATTAAATTTTTAATTTAAATTATTAAATATTAAAAATTTATATAATTTTCTTTGTATATTTAAATTTTAATTTTAATTTTTTAGAGAGTTGAAAATGAAAAAAAAATACTCAAAACAAGTTAAAAACAAGTAAAAAATGTCCAAAAACTATTATATAGTCATTTAGGGGCATTTTAGTTATAATGACACTAAAACATCATGCTAGGACGCCAAAATAATCCTACAATCGCATCACTCATGCTTGCAGTACACGCATCGTTAAATCCTAACGGCAAGGGGTTTTTTTTTTTTTTTCCTATTTTCAAATCACAGGGAATTTTTTTTTAAATAAACAAAACACAGGGGTAAAATGGAATTTAGCCAAAGATAATCAACAAATCCGCAAAAACATAAATAGTAATTCATTTTTTCCTAAAACGGCGACGTATTACCAAATAGACCATGTTTTCTAGCCGTTATCACCCAACATTCCAACAGTCACCACAGCTCCCCCTACCTTTTCAAAATTTCGACCGTTAGACAAAATCCGAACGTTAATATCCCCCTCCTCTCTCTCTCTCTCTCTTAACGATACAATACATTCTTGCAAGATCAAAACTTTGCGCTCTTTCCATATTCATCAAAATCTTCCTTCACCCAATTCCCTTTGTCGCCCACGCCTCAACAATTGTAGCATTAGTTGTTCTTGTTCGTTGAATGGCGGCGTTGGAGGAGTCCTCGAGTAACTTGTTCATGATCGACGAGGCGTACGAGTTCTCCGCGCCCCGATTTTACGATTTCATGTGTGGGGAGACTGATGAGGATGTCCGCAAGGCGGAGCTCTGGTTCGAGAACGCCCGCCCTTATGCCCCTTCTCGTGCGTTTACTTCCCCCTTCTGCTAATTTATTAAGTTTTTACAGAAACTTAGAGCGTGAATTTGATTTTCTTGGATTTTCTCAACTTATATGTTGATTCTTGAGTTCATCAAATTTTGTGTTGTGAAGTTTTCTTCTACTTATGTGATAAAAGGAGGATTTTCTTGCATTTTTATATAAATGAAATTCATGTTTAAAATCCTGGGTTTTTTTTTAATCTTGATTTTGGTTTGGTTGACATTGGGATTGAGGGATTCGGCCTTTTGGGTTTTCAAGGAAATAATTTCTTACATTATTTATGTTTCTGTTTAGGATTTTTCAGACAGATTTACCGAGTGTTTTTTGACTTGGATATTGAGAACCTTAATCATTCAGGGTTTTCACGATTCCTCAGATTCTTGGATCTCTTGTGATCTTAAGTTCTGCTGCTTTACTCATCTAGGATATCAAGAATGTCAAAACGTTGGGGATTGGGTGATGGGCATATACAGCCTTAAATGATTCATATTGTTCACAAGCTTTTGTTTACATTGGTGTTGAAGAATGCTGATTTTGATTCTCAAAGGTTTCAGTTTTGTATCTTTTCATCTTACTGTTTGATCACTTCAATGGGAATTCTTGAGTCATTAAAGTGGAATTAGTCCCAGGTGAAAACTCACTTTCGAGTAAGTCTCCAATATTTAGTCGTTTTCATGTTCCATGATTCAACCTAGTTTGAGTTGAGGATTCATGTTTAGCCATTTTTGTGTCTGCAGCATTTATGCCTAGAATTAAGGGTACCAGAGACATTCAACTTCAGATTCTATGCAATTTTGGTGAAGACGAGCCAACGCAAAAGGTGGCAGAATCATCAAAAGAAGCATCTAATTCAGCAGAGGAATCAGCACCAAAATCACTCAAGCACACAACGTTAGTCAACATCTCTTCGGGTTTCAAAAGACTTACTAATGTTAGAGTTCTTCATTTCTCTGCTATATCCTATTTCTAATACTCGTATGCATTACAGACCTGAAGCAGAGCTCATTTCAGCTGAAACTACAGAAGAAGTTAGCACGCATATCACGCCTCAGGCAGATGTCGTCGCCCTGGATGGAACTAAGGAAAACATTAGCTCAAATATCCTAAACGAGGTGCGTAACTTCTTCCTCTGTGACATGTTCAGTGTTTTTGCTATAATTCTGTTTCTCATGATACTTGTAACCAAATGCAGAATTCTGAGACTGAGAAGACAGTGAATGCTGCTGGGGGAGGGGCATGCTCTGAGGAAACTGGGAAGTATGTTCTCTTTTTTGCAAAGTTATATTTGTTCTTATAGGCATTGATTGTGAAGACAACTAAGTTTGTTAATAACCCACAAATGCTGAAATTTGCTTCTCATGATTTCAGCCTTGTAGGAGAGAATGCCTCATCTTCTCTCCCAATGGAAGCAGTCCAAGGTTAATCACCTTTCTGTTCTTGAATTAGCTGGGGAATTTAATGTTTATTGTTTCTTTCATTGCATCTCAACTTGAGTTGTTTACATCATTAGGGGCAGATGTTTGCACTCCAGCACCCCAAAAACAGATTGAGAACAAGAAGGCTCAGACAGCCAAGAAAATAGCTAGCATGCTTAAAAATCCTTCAGCAATGAATTCAAGGAATCGGTTGCAAAAATCACAAGTCAATAACAATAAACCAGCTAGTGTTAGAAGGTGTGCAGTTTACCAGTTATCTGTATCTTTCTCCTTTCTATAGTTGACATACTTGTGCTAACTTAGTTGTCGGGCTTGTGCTTCATTAGAGACACAAATGTCAAGAGCATAGTTGGAACCCACAACTTTGCTCATGAGAACCATGCCATAAAGAGACAGAAACTGGAAGGAGGAAAATCCAGACAGATTCTTACAGTCAATAAACCTTTGAATCTGCCTCACAAAACACGTACTGGCGTCATCAGCAGTAGTTCCAACTTCTGCTTGTCAACTGCCAAAACTCGTAAAGAGGATCGTAAGGTGCTGTTCTGTAATGTATCTCCATTGAAAACTCTTCCACTTTCTTACCATCACTAAGAAATACTGACTCATTGTTATGCAGATGTACGTTAGAGAACCAGCAGCACCATTTGTTTCTATGGCAGAAATGATGAGAAAGTTCCAATCGGGTACGAGAGAGGTGTCTTTGCCTCGCACCAGTTCCCTTTCGCAGAGCGATATTTCTGGAGCAAACCCTAGGAAGCCTAAGCTTACACTGACAAGGCCTAAAACACCCGAATTTGAAACATCTCAGCGAGTGCGTTCTGTTAAAATTAAGAGTTCAACTGAATTGGAGGAAGAGATGATGGCTAAAATTCCCAAGTTTAAGGCTCGCCCCTTAAACAAAAAGATCTTTGAGGCCCCAACTTTACCACCTTTGCCAAGAAGCGCACCGCAGCCTCCGGAATTCAAGGAATTCCATTTGGAAACAATGTCAAGGGCCAATCAGAATGCTGAAACATCTACTGTGGCCTCAACCGAATCTATTGAGGTAAAGGTACTGTGGCATATTTTCCAGGTTTCATCTGAAATGCTTTTGTGCTGTAGGTGTTCCTTCTGCTTACTAGTTTCCATCAGAAATAGAACTCATATCATATTCGGTTATTGCTGCAGAGCCATCAATGGAAGCCTCACCTAACGGCACCTAAATCACCTGTTCTTCAAACTTCCCTCCGAGCGCGTCCTCCCAGGATTAAAAGTTCTGAGGAACTAGAAAAAGAGGAACTTGAAAACATTCCACAGTTCAAGGCGAGACCATTAAATAGAAAGGTATGGCAACTTGCAACATCTGCAACTTTGTTCTCACTTTACTGTATAATTCACTGTTGTTCGATTGCGGCAGATATTTGAAAGCAAAGGGGATATGGGTATATTCTGCAACTCCAAGAAGCAGGTCACCATACCTCAGGAATTTCACTTTGCCATAGACAAAAGAATCCCACCACCAACTGCTGTTGTAGATCTCTTTGATAAGGTAAATATAACAGGAATTTCGGTCTGTTGCTCGTCCGAGTTGTCTAGTTTAGTCCATAACTAAATGAATCTTCTTTCTCTTCTGTTTTTTCAGCTTTCAATAAGTTCAGAACCTCATCAGGAGAAGCCTCTCCCCAAGAATACTACTCCAAATCCTTTCCATCTCCACACAGAGGTGTGAACATTTCATCCGTATTATTGATGGAGTCAATTCCTTCCCAGTTCATCTTCTGTTTCTTTTCTGATTCTATGTTTTTCCTTTGTGTTGGCAGGAAAGAGGGGCAGACAAAGAGAAAAGAATGGTTGAGGAACTCATGCAGAAACAGTTGGAAGAAGAGAGGGCTCGGGTACCGAAAGCTCATCCATATCCCTACACAACAGATTACCCTGTGGTATGTATATATCTCTCTTCTCTTTATCTCACATTTCATTTCTTATATTGTGTTGGTATTTTACATATAACTCTCTCTTGAGCAGATTCCACCGAAGCCAGAACCAAAGCCATGCACGAAACCAGAACCCTTTCAATTGGAAAGTCTGATGAGGCATGAAGAGGAGATGCAGAGAGAAATGGAAGAAAAGAGAAGAAGGGAGATGGAAGAAGCTCAGATGAGAATATTTAAGGCCCAGCCTATCTTGAAAGAGTATGACCCTGTGACATAACAATTATTCATACAGTTCTTTTTTGGGTTTCCCCCATTGCAGTTTTATATATCGACTTGGATATAACTTATAATCTGTTGGTATCAGGGACCCTATTCCAGTTCCGGAGAAAGTACGCAGGCCATTGACAGAAGTTCAGGAATTCAATCTAAACGTCGACCACCGAGCTGTCGATAGAGCAGAATTTGACAATAAGGTTCGTTTCTCCTAATTTTATTTGCTTATTCTGAACTTGTGTGGTTCAAAATTCTTAAAAGAGTTGTTTCCCAGATTAAGGAGAAAAGAAATGGTTTACAAGAGATACAGAGAAGAGGCAGAATCAGCAAGGATGGTAAGTACATAAAAACTATACACACTTTATAACCTTAGAGTTATATATATATAATCAAGAAACATGATTTGATACGGCTACTTTCTTTAATTCCTTCTGGTGAGCAGATGGAGGAGGAGAAGGCTTTGAAACAGCTGCGAAGGACGTTGGTTCCTCATGCAAAACCTGTGCCTAATTTCGATCATCCCTTCTTACCACAGAAGTATGTGTCCAAAACAGCAAATTCACATGTTTCATTAGTCTTTTTACATCTGTTTCCTCTGATTCCATATACTTTCTGGGCATTAAACAGGTCTGCCAAAGAAGTTACAAAAGCCAAGTCCCCAAAACTGCTTGTAACTCGCAGAAAAGAGAAGCGAAGGCTGGTCTGTCCAGCGGCAACTGCTCCCAGTACAGCCGCCTCTCATATGAGGTGATTGCACCCCACCATTGGTAGTAGATGGGCATTGTGTGTATTGTTCAAGTACTCTTGAACATGGGTTTCGGATCAGCTCGAGTTCTGTGTTCCATTTACCCCTAATCTGTTGTTTTATAGGAACAATTTGATATTGTTAGCTAAGTTTGTAATGCAAATATGAAGCAGTTGAAGGCTATATATAATATAATGTAACAAGTAGTTGTTTTATGTTGGAAACCTGTCTAAAGTCTGAACTCTGAGTAAAAGGAATGAACTGTAGTTTTGTCATCCTGAGCTAATTACGATCATGGAACAATAACTAGCCTTCGTATAGTAAATAAATTTTCACACTTTAGATATATTATAAATAAGAGTAAAATATAAATCGATGCATTACATCAAAAAAGAAATTACAATTAAAAGGTATATTTTGAATAAAAACTTATTATAATGTAAAATTTAAAAAATTGAATAAATTATTAAAAGGTATGGCTTCACAAATAATGGATGCTGACAGGTATATTGTGAGTGTGAAAGACTTCTTTTTTTATTTTTTATATTAGGTACAAATTACACATATCCTTCCTTTTGTGTAAATTACAATTATTCGCTTTGATGTTGTAGTTATTTACAACACCTCCTTAATGATAAAACACCCTTTAAATACACCCAAGTTTTGGTTCCTTGTTTCGTCTGATTTTTCCGAGTTCCTAGCATCATGGTCTTGGTTGGTTGTCCATGTCAGTTATTCAAATGCAAGAATGTTGGGTGATTTTGTGTTGAGCTGCTGGGTGGGTGTGGCAGAAGAGAATTGAAATATTGTCCATTTTCGAAATAGGTCGAAACATAACAAATATTTGGATATATTTGTACTCATCCCCTTTGTCTCAACACAAGGCAAGATGAATGGCAAGAGAAACTTAAGGACCAAAAAGGAATCTGTGCAATAGATGGAACATTATTTTTTAGTTGGTTGAGTATGTTTAATATTAATTTTAGTTTTGTAATTATGTCCATTTATTTAAGTTCGTTAAGTTTCATAATTTGATGAAATTTAGTCTGATTTAGAGTTTTATAGGGATATTCCAATGAGATTTTGAAAACTAGCCGGAAATTAAGAGGAGACCATATCCCAACATATATTTGGAAGATTACAAACTCTATCTTAGATAGGGTATGTCCTAGAGGAGTCATTATCTCAACATGTATTTGGAAGACTCAAATTCTATCTCAAATATGGATACATATTGAGTCACGGGTCGACAAACCTAACTCAATGTTCAACATCTCCCACTCATAATATTTGACTCAATCTTCACGATACTCATCATCTCAATTTCTCAATCTCACTTCCATCCCTTCAGACAGGAAATGAGACATGTGACCAAGCGAGAAGGAATAAAGAGGAGAGTTATATTAAGTCATCACCAAACTAACATAACCCTACCGGTTGTGTACCCTTAACTATGTGGTTGCATTTAGTCAAACATCTCTACATCCCTTAATAAATAGAGTATGCTTAATTCACTCAAAAATGTATCTATCTATGTTCATGACTGGTACATTTTCCAACACAGTTCCTCGGGTAATGAACAAATAACACAAGTGCATTACCAACTTAGTTCTTCCTTGGCCTTTCATACAATCAGCTTGATCTTGACAGTTTTCCTACATATGCTCCAATAGACCAAATCATTCATGGCCGTTGGATATCATGCTAAAGTAGCGTCATTAAGCTTACAACTCATGACATGGTCTAGAGTCCCAAAGACTACAAAAAACAATATGGGCACACACAGTGACGAAGCAGGGAGCCATCCAGTCATTTCCCATAAAATGTCATCTCAAAGCACCTGTAGTATGAATACATATTATGATGGAGCTCCCACTCAACATGGATATGTCACCGGTCTTAACATCATATGACCAAGTCTAGTCGCTATCCATGCACCTAACTTGAGTACTACCAGACAATTACTCTCTTAATCCCTTCTAGTAGCTCACATTGGAAAAAATGACTATTCATTATATATTATTATTCCCTACTTCTCAAGTGTGAAGGTGATCATTCGCATAACTCATTTGCAATAACAGGGGCTCCATTGAAGCAAAAAATCATAAAAAAACTAGCCAAAATCCTAAAAGAGTTAGGGAGCTAATTGATTTAAAGGCACTTGGAAAAATCGAGTGACATCAACATAAAAAAAGGGAATAGGAAAACACAGACCTAACCTCAATTGTGCTCAAAAGAAGCTTAAACAGTTTGGAGGAGGGGAATGGGGGCGACTAGTGGGGGAGGATATAAATAGTAAAATATGGAGAGATGTGAAATTCTTCTACCAACTGTTCAATGGCAAAAAGGTTGAGGCAGGAAGAACCCCAGTCCACTAGCAACTGAGACACCTCCCTCTCCTCTTCCCTATCAGAAGCCCCCTCTTCCTCGTTACCTCCCACCTCCTCCTCCTCAGAAGATTCATCCAAAAATCGACGGGTGGTCACCGTCGCTTGCCCTATGCTCCACCTTCAGTCACTTGAGGGTAGCCTGGGCCCATCCTCCTCGAAGTTGCCTCTAAGGGATCATCGCCTAAGAAAGTCTCCCTCACAAACCTATCGGACTCATCTGAAGATGCCATAAAAGAAGTTGTAGAGGAGGAAGAAGATACTTAGAGGTTTGGAAGAAAACTTTTGTCCTTTAAGAAAAACACACAGAAGAATGGAGTAGAGAGGGGAGTTATGCCTTAAATTAAGGACGTGGCAGGTAGCTAAGCCCACGTCGCTCCTGTAATCGTTTTCCATTGGGCGGTTACCCAATTCCGCAAGCACGTGGAGACCTCCCCCATTAAAGCAACAGTCATGATGGCTAGGATTAACCCTAGCCATCATTTCAGCACTGATAAGGTGCATGGCTCAAAACGCATTGTTTTAAAAAGAGAAGCGGGAAAAGAGCAGAGATGGGAGGCGCCGGTAACAACTAGCTCCCTCAAGACAGGAAAGGAAGGGCTCACTCGTATATAAGAAATCTCTTACTCTAAGAGGGAGTTGGTGGATGTCTCTTCTCCTTAGAGAGGGGGTGGGAGAGACTGAATGATGCATATGGCTCAAAGAGGCCCAACCCAAGAAGAAAAATAAGACTAAAAAACTACCTAACGTACTCCTTAGTGGCCCAGGAGACCCCCCATCCCAAAAAGGAAGACGAAGGCCCAAGGTGGCCCTGGGCCCAATTTGTAAAAATAATCCAAAAAGGAGGATCAACCCAAAGACCCACATTTGGCGATCCCCATGTGGCAAGACAACTAAATTCCCTAGTGGTTGCCACCTTAGATCATCTCAGTCCTAAAAGGACAGTGCGGACAAAGGATGACTCCCAAGAGACTAGGACAACTGCGCGGCTAGGGCTCCCATGTTAGCAAGACCCCCTGTCGGCGAAGGGTCTCCCTGAACCAAAAGATATAAGCAAGTCTGGCGGTGGATAAGATAACATCATGACCTATCTAACCACCCTTATCCCTTTGCCCCGAAGGAAGAAATATAGACCCCCATCAGATGGGGGTACCTTTCTATACATACAGGTTTGGTCCCTCAGGCGAATGACACTCTCCAGACTCTCGAAGCATTATTTTTGTTCATCAAGCACTCTCTCCTGAGAACCTAGCATATATTCTCTCGAATTCTTACTATGTTTCATTTTCTTTTACGATAATCTTCTCCTAAACCTAGTACCAATTTGGACTTTGGAGTGCTAACGTGTTATTTTACAGGTCCCATTTCTTAGATCCTCACACTCGTTCGCCCAAATCCAAAACAAAAGTCTAAGCTTGTTATTTTTGATTTTGTTTTTGGAGATAGAGAGAGAAAAATAGAAATAGATAAGTGTGTGTTGGAGATGCATGTTTGGATTTGTATTTTGAGGTAATATAAAATAGTTTAAAATAAGTAGTGTATGTTTGATGTTGGGATTTGAGAAAAAAAAATTACTGTTAATTGTTAAATCATATTTCTTTTATATATTTTATATATATAAATATTGTATGTTTAATGTTGTATTTTTAGAAAATAAAAATCACTATTTATTATCAAATAATGTCTCTTTTATATTATATTTATATATATAGTATGCATATATATATATTATATATAAAAAAACTCAAACAAAAAACACATAAACAAGTTGTAAAAACTAATAAAACAAACATTGAGTGTGTTTTATTGTGATGTATACAAAATTGAAAATACACATCTACTGAAAGTTGAATACTGAAAATGAAAGAATAAACAAAAAAATAAAAATAAAAATTTGAATACAGTTTCCCGCCGCTTTCAGATTTCAAAAAATCAAAACATAGTTTCTACTTCTCTCTCCATTCTCACAGAGAAAGAACTGAGACATCCATGGCCGTCGTTTCGAGAAATCCGGAGGACATGTCCAAACCTTCCTTCTCCGCTGCTGATGATCCTCTCCTACCTTGGCTGCGGTAGCTCTTCTACTTCAATTACTTGCATACACTTGCGAATTCTTTTGCAAGAATAAATTTTCCTTTTACTTAAATGTTTCGCGTTCTACAAATTCAGGTCCATTCACAAAGCACTGCTAGGTCGAGATTCAAGCCAGCTCAACAATTCCACTGACTTGGATTTGCTCGTATCAAATTGTATTAACACCTTCAAGTCCGATCCACGGTACCGAGACGACGTCAGATATCTGAAGATTTGGTTCCTCTATGTAATGTTTACTCCTCTTGTTGGACCTTTATTATTTTGAGCGTACATTCCAATTCGTGGTTACGTGATTGTGTTTCTGGATTTATTTTCTAAAAAGATTTTGGTGTTCAGTTGAATTCACGTTTTCAATGATGGTGTTCTGGAATGGGTTTTGTTCCCTGTCGAATTTATATTCTAATTTGTTAATTTGGGATTATGTCTTTTTTCCTTTTGTCATTATGATGAACGTACGTTGTCATTGTCAGTTTGCAGATTCGGATTCACATTTTAGCTCGTGTTGCTGTGGGTGTGTTTGTATTTTTTTTTCCTTAATGAAATTTGTGTTTTCCTGTACAACGTCAGATGGATGGTAGTTCCGATTATGAAAGGGTTTTCAGAGAAATGGAGGAGCGCAGAATTTGTATACACAAAGCTCTGCTTTATGAATCATTTGCCTTGTTTTTTGAAGCAAAAGGCAGGTTGATTGATGCTTGTATGATTTATCACCTTGGCATCTCAAGGTTCTTGAACTTCTCTTAATGTTGATACATTTTCCCTGTATTTCTGATATTAAGTTGACTTCTTTCTTAATCGTCATAAAAATATGGGTGTTCTTTAATTTCAGAAATGCTGAGCCACTGGGGAGACTGAAGAAAGCACAGGTGCTGTTTCTTGAAAGAATGTCCGAAACAGTAATTAATGAATCGTTTCAAAAGGTATGCCTGAAAAAACTGTGTTAATCCATCCTGAAAAATGCATAGTTGGTGCTCATGTTGTAACATGAAGAAGCACAACTGTAGTATGTATTTGGACTTTTGGAGAAGTGGAGTCAGATATGTGAAGCTAGAAAGATTTTTGATGAATCCTCAAGCTGTTGATAGTTTATTTGGAGGATATCATATCATAAAGATAAAATACAAAGTTTAAGCCCTTTCAACAGTAGGATAGTTACAAAAATGCTGGTCAAGATTCAACCTGAGCGTACCAAAAATTCTTGATTACTTACAGACTTAAGTAATCACTTATTTTCATTTCATGAAGGGATAGATGCTTCAGTTTAACGGATGAGCTGATGAGGAACTTATTGGTCCATGAGAACAGACTTTGGTTGTTTACATTATGTGTAGCTATTTCATTAAAATGAGAACCAGTACAAGATAGTATAACATCAGTGGTAGTCATCTCTATTTAAAACTGGCCTATTGGAGCATCAACCTGCAAGAGCCTTCATACAAAAAACCACGCTACATATTTATAAGCACTAAGCAGTGTAAGATGCCTACGACCGAGTGCCTAGGTATTAGGTAATAAGAATTTTCAGCTAGCCTTCTGAAATTTCATTAGTCGATCCCAATACGTGGTTGATTTCAGTGCCAGAAGGCTTTGATGACTCTATAAGGAGGATATTGGGTACTTGTAAAACTCAAACTTAACGAAGGACTGGTGGTTGCAAATGGATCTTCAAAGAAAAGGAAGGAGTTCCTGCAGTTGAAGAAGCAAGGGAGTAAAGCGTGGAACACAGTTGTTGAAGGTGCAGAGTGCATAATGTGCAAAGATGCTTCAGAGCCACAGAGCAAATTAGCATGGTGAACTTTAGAATGCTGGACACAACCTGGTGATAGGTTCTAGATATGACCTATCAGGGATACTGCCTTCTTTTTTATATAAATGTTTATCAACTATGAGACACTTTAACTGTCCCGCCTTATAAACTTCTTTGCAGACATTTGTGCTACTAGTTGTCATCGCATGTTTTCTTATTTTGGGGTGGTAGTATAACTTTTCCACTTTTCTCGATGAATGACTTCTTTTGTCTTTTTTTTTTTAGAGGAAAAAGGAAATATTTGTGTCTTTGCCTATTATATGAAATGGGAAAGAAATTACAATGCCACTGGTGCCCATGATTCCCTTGAGCATCGTTTAACTAAACCAGTTGCAATTGGTTTTACACATTTCTTCCTTTGGACATTACTTTCGTAACAATGTTCAATGCTATTCAAACATCAATATGATCCAGGTTGCATTCCACCTATTGTACAGATAAAGAATGGAGTTTCTGCAGAGAGTGGTGAAAAATTTGTTAACCCGTGGTCTGTTTCAACCCTCAAAAACTTACTGCAGAAGATGAATTCTCAAGTTGTACAATATGAGGTGAGGCATTTTGGTGATTAGTTTCTATAAATTTGATACGGAATTTTGGGCTTAATTTCTAAGATAGAAAAGCTGCACATACATTTTCAGGGATACCATCCAAGTAACAGAGCGTATCCTGGAAAGGTCGCATTATCCTCCTTGCTGAAATCAGCTAGGAATAAAACCATTGAAATAGGTAACTCAATCATGTTTACACCTGTATGTAGTACATACTAACAATGCCATAAGCATCCATTTAATTATAGCAGTTTTCACTAGCTACTGCCTGCTGTGAATGGCTAACCTATACTAAGCTACACATGCAAGTAATGTGCATGTAAAATAATACTGAAAGGGTAATAATTTGCCTGTTATCCAAGTTCATGTTACTTATACTATCATGTAGCTCATTTGATCAAACTGGACTGGCTTTTATCAAGAGTCCGTCTTTCTGCAGTAGTGAATAAATAATAAGATCATTCAGTTCAATGTTCAATTGGTAATAATGCCTTTAATATGCTTTTGCATACTATACAACAAACGGGCTCGACTGAGGTTTTTGTGTCACTGTGAATAAAGAGTTACTGAATATTTCCAAATTTCCTTCTTTTCCAACAATCAGTAACACATGTGAATTGAAATAAACAAATGACATTGTCATATTCATAAATTCATGTGGACATGTATAAGCAAACAATATAATTGGTATTGTGCGTCTAGTGATAATTGTTCTAGACGTTTTTCATACTCTTCTCACTGCAATTGGTTTTTTTGTGAAGGACATTGATAATTTAAACCATATTAGTTATTAAGAATAGCTGCTGCTGTTGCTGCTTACACTTTATTTTGTATTTTTTGAAAACCATATGTTCTTTAGGTATGGGTCAGGGGTAGAATTAACCAGTTTAGCATCTTAAATGACCAGAGTACTAGCGCAAAGCACCTGGTACCAGAATAATAAAAAAGGAGCCAACTAGGGGCAAGTAAATGGTGGCTACTACTACCTCACTTAGGAGGCCTGACCCTATCTGTTCAGCAAGCTTTGCATATCACATGCTTTATAAGCTTTGAGCCATATTACTTAGAGGTAATTTCTTGAGGATAAATCAGAGTCTAGAAGAAATTAAACTCTTAATACTTCTATTAGAGGCCTTAGTAACTCAAAAATGATGAGTGTCAAACAACTACCTTTAGCCCTTCCTTTGAACACCTTAGTTCAACCGTAAAGTCAATTAAATAAAACTGCCTGATTTGTGGATAAAGGATAACTGAAAAACCTGCTCTCTAGCAATCTCTTAGTCTTTTCTCTGATCACATCCATACGACTTTAATCACCATTGGTAAGATGATAAAAGCTACATTCTATTTCAAGTGATAATGACATGGGCCATAAGCAATACTTGAAGAATGCTAAGTGCAGGGTTCATTTTCATATGTAACTACACTATTTCTTTCTATGTACCCTTTCGGAAGCTGATTTCAGTCTGGTTTCAATTCATGTTATCTAAAGGTGGAGAAGATCAGATCAAAGGGTGTGCAGGTCAGGGTGGATTTGCTCAAGTATTCAAAGCATATGTGAACAGCAATCCTGATGATGTTGTTGCCCTTAAGGTAATTATATTTTGCGACTGCAGTCATCCTAGTTGGATTCAGTATTAGAAGATATTATTCTATTGAAATTCGATTGTCAACCTCCCAATCTGGCAGATACAGAAGCCACCCTTTCCTTGGGAATTTTACATGTACCGTCAACTTGACATGCGGATTCCAGAAAAAGAAGTATGTGAATATTGCAACATCTGTTACAACTGTGATCCATAAAGCTCTAGCTCATAAAATTCATTTGTTTTTCAGAGGAAGAGTTTTGGTTTTGCTCACAGATTGCATCTCTATTCGGACTACAGTGTGCTGGTATCTGATTATTTAGCTCATGGAACACTTCAGGTTCACTTCTTATTATTTGATCAATTTTCAAATTAAAAAAGTCATCCCTTGCTCAGTTCATACTAAATATTGTGTAGGATGCCATAAATTCTAATGTGGTCATCGGTGGGTCCATGGAAGAAGTACTTTGTATTTACACCATAGAGATGCTTCAAATTCTTGAAACTCTGCATGACGCTGCAATTATCCATGGTGATTTCAAACCTGATAATTTGCTCATTCGGTATTCCAGGTAATTAATGTTATCGAATGGCCAACTGGAGCCCATTTATCATTTATGAATAAAAACTCCTGAACCTGGGAGAATAAGTTTGTTGAATAGTGCCTTTTTCCTGGATTTATTTGGTTGGAGCGTTTTGTCAGTAGGTACTCAAAATAAAACTCTTCTGGATACCTGTAACCTTTCTTCTTCCCAAATAACACTAGCTTAAAGAAGCTAATTATCCAGCTTCTTAACTCCTGCAATTTGACTGTTCTCATTAAACTACTAGTGACTAGGCTGGTTCATTGCTCAATTTATTTATTTTGGGCTACTGGTGAAAGTTTGCAATACCACAAGTTGATGAAGTTCCTTAACCTGAATCTTCAGAAAAAGAAAAAAATAAAAGGAAGGAAGAAAAGTTTCTTCCTAAGAGTATCACGTGTCATTTGTAGAATAATGTGCAACACTCTTGCTATAATATTGGTCGTGTTTAGCACTAAAATATTCCCAAATCCTTAATATTGTGAAATTTGGTCTGAATGTTCAGTGCCAGAAAAGAGAGCAAGGCTTTTTTTCTTTTAAACTTATTTGCTTCTTTGCTTTTAGCATTTCCCAAATGCATATATTACTAGCTTAAGGCTGTATTATGTCTTCCAAAAAAGGACAGTAGGTAGTTACACATACTGCCTTATGCCATCTAGTTGTTTCAAAGGATAAACTTAATGAAATTCCAAGAATTTGAATTACTATGGGTGCAATGGGAAAACTTTGTGAACTACACTACTGGGTATGATATGCCCAAGGCACGTATGCGGAAATTTCTTTCAAGAAGATATGATCTGAAAATATCATCAGTGCAAAATCCAGTCGATCACATGGGCAGCTAGTAGCTACAACTATTACCTATAAATATGTGTGTGATTTAAGGGTTAGGGGTGTGTTCTGAATCATTAGACTTGTCTGCGCATGCATTCTACTCCAAAGCGTGTTTACTTTTAGGATATTAAATATGGTTCCTGTAATATTCAATGTTCAGACAAGCAGGAAATTCCAGTTAGAGGATTCCATTAGCTTAAGTCTTATGCTGTAGCTATTACTATGTGATGGCAGGGATGATCCAACAGAAAATGAAAATGAAATCCGCCAGCGAACAGGACCTTGGCGTGATCAGGTAATTTATTTAATGTCTTTGGCATCAAGCATGCCAAACTAATATTGGTACATTTTCAAGTATCATGGTTCTATAATTCAGGGGCTATGCCTTGTTGACTGGGGAAGAGGAATAGATCTGAGTCTCTTTCCCGGAAACACCAAATTCATGGGAGACTGTAGAACTTCTGGCTTTCGTTGTATCCAGATGCAAGAAAATAAGCCTTGGACATTTCAGGTAGCTTAGGTCTTGACAAAATTAAGCTTTTCTAAGGATCTGGATTCATATGATACATATTTCATAATTATTTTTTACATTTTGATGGTATGTTAGGTGGATATGTATGGGCTGTGTGTTATAGTTCATTTGATGCTTCATAATTCATACATGGAGATTGAGAAAAAAGCATCTCCTGACGGAACCTACATTTACCAGCCCAAATCACATTACAAGCGGTTAGTCCCTCTTCAATACATTTTATTAACTTCATTGCAGAGTTGTATCACCATTTTTCCCATTGGTTTCCCAACCTCCGGACATCTTAAGGGTAACCTTATGAATATCATATCCTATAGTTGTGAATCCGTCTTGTTTATCATCTTCTATTCAGATATTGGAACGTTGATCTTTGGAAAACTTTGTTTGCAAAGTTACTTAACGTTGATCCCGCTGAAGATCACAAGAAGTTGTTGCAGTCTTTGAGGGAATCGTTCCAGGGTTACATGTGCTCCGATCCAAAGCTGATTAGAAAGCTGAAGCAATTATTGGTGAAACAAAAAACATCCTTATGTTCAGCTTAGTCCATCAGTCTAGTTTAGAATGACTGGTAAGTCTTTGATGCTGTTGCGATTATTATTTAGCCATGACTACATTGACATTAATTTAGGGTTGTTTGCAATTTGCTCCTTTGCAATGTACAATGGGGTTGTTTTGCAATTTTCTCCTTTTTTAAATGTAAAAATTTGTTGTAATATCATTTTATATCTCATGTCTTTATTGTTATTCATTATTTTCAAAAGCAAGTTATATTTATTATTTGATCTGAAGATAGGCTTCTCAATAATAATTTTTGGTTCTCATTTATTTTGTTGTTGTTGCAGTGTACAGGCTGTGATGGGAGAGCCACATTGGAATGTTTTATAGAACTTGATGTTGGCCATCTAAAAGCTGTATTATTTTTGTTGCAAGAAAAGTTGAGGAAAGTGGGCAACATAAGCTGCTGAGCAAACATGTACCAGAAAACTAAGACGAATTATCTTGGAATGGGGTTTGGTTTAAAGTATTTGAAAGTAGTTAAATCCACAATAACAAAATTATTGAGTTTAATGTCACTAGCAGTTGATGCACACGCTACTTGTTAACAAATAAAGAAATATTTATAATAAAAATATTAATATACATTAATCAGTGCTTTGAAATTATGCATTTTGATCAATTTTAATATAAGAGCAAATTTAGATCAATGTTTGGTAGATCATTAACCATGTACTTGTTATCAAACGGCAGATAAACTAGCCAGTCTATGAAGTTTTTAATTATTGTCTTTCTTTTTTTTTTTGCTTGGTTTGTGAAAAATGACAAATTCTGCTGATGTAAAACGTTCATGTACTCCCTGTTCCTATAGAGAATCTGTTTTGGTGACTTTTATCTAGTATATTATGTTGTGTTAAAGAAAAAAAAGAACTAAATCATAGTTGAACCATAATCTATATAAGAAAATATTTAAAATGATATTATGCAAAAGAATTAAGTAAATGTTTAATAAAATACTCTATCCAAACTATACGCATCCCCATAATCGAACCCAACACCTAACCCTACATAGAAGTGATCTACTTAATTTGGAGATTTGCACACATCTACATGATCTCACATTTAGAATTATGAATAAAGGTGATAGGCCTAAAATAGAACAAGAATAGCCCATTAAGAATGTAATAACGTAACTGCAATTATGTCTCTTGCTTTGAGAGTTTCGGCCCCTTAATCGGTTGTGTTTTGGCTTGGAATATGATGCTTGTTTTGCACGGAGTTGATTGATAATTGGTTTATGTTTTTGGTTAGTGTAATCTCTTGTGTTCAGTCTTCTATTATTGAGTTTCTTGGTGTTCTTTCTTATGGACTCGGATATTCTGCGTATGGGTGATCGAGGAGGAAGATGAAGGTTTTGTAATTCCGCAAGCAAAGTGGTAATCTGCCAGGGGTGCTTTAGCTTTGATACTCGTTGGGCGGTTGCTCTCTCATTGTTCCGCCCATTTTGATGCTCCCCATCATACTTTTAACTCTTTCTTATGCTTGAGATGAGGCCCTGGACTTCTGACCGCAATCTCCTCATTCTGCAACAGGTTGGCCTGAATGATTATCTTATTAGAATTTCGTTGGATCAATGCCCATTTTGGTGTATGTTTAGGATCTTACGTCTGGCTTGTGCTCCCTAAAGATTGCATCATTATAGGATAGAAATTGGGCTCTTGGGAGGATGAGGGTAACACTGCAACGTATATTCTTCGGACTGATGACCTGTGGATTCGCATTATTCCAGATGTTCCCAAATCTCTTAAACGGGCTCTGAAATTGAAAATTGAGGCTACATATGGCAGCTTTCCGAATTTTTGTTATTTATGTGGTCATTTAGGCCACATCATCTATTTTTCTAAGCTTCGTTTTGAGGATGGCTTCACCGATCTTGGTTTATAGCTACCATATGGATTGTGGTTACGTGAAACACGATCTGTGTAGTGTTTTTCTATCACCTACTGTAATTTGCCCGTTCATTCAGTTCGGCGGTGTTCTTTTTCGTATGTTCCTGTTGGTCGCTGGGGCTCTAGTATTTTTGGAGATTTTGGTAATTGTTGCCGTCTTCAAGATGGTGTGTCAGATACTGATTCTGAGTATGAAGGAAGTATTTCAACTACACTAAACTGTAGGAAAGGTAAGGCAATTTTGTGTGAACTTTTAGATAGTCCTAAGACGACCTTTGTTGTGTGGATAGAAGGTTGGTGGATTGACCCATACCCCCCTCATGGTCTTCGGCCCAGAGCAAACCAAGGGGCTAGTAACGGGTCCAAGACAAAATGAGGTTTCGGCCCCTAGCCCAGACTGATATAAGGGGCTTTCTATTGATCAACCGTCTTCGAGCCTAGTATTTGTTCAATCTTTACTGGGCAGTTAACTCCAGCCTGTTTGACTAGCTCCTAATTCGGGCTCATTATCACTACATGCCTATGCCTCCACTAATTTGACTTACAACTGAACTGCTCTCCCTCATTCTCAACCACAGAATCTGATTATCGCTTCTTCAATGTCATTGATAGATGTTCCTCTTCTCCAGACTTCACCTCTATCTTATTCTTCCATGAGTATGTCTTGTCATCCTGCTCGTGGTCGTGTTGTGGGTTGCTGCTGTAGGAATGTTGGCCTTAAGCTTCAGGCTTTCTTTTGGGAAAAATGTAAAAAATTGAGTACTTTTTAGACTCTTCCTTAACTTGGCCAAATTAGAAGTCAAGTCTTTCTGGTGATGCCAACATCTCATCTAATTAGATATCGGGGAGGTTGTGGGTCAGCCTTGCAAGAAGCCATAAGTCGCCTCATTTGGAACTATGGTGGACCGAGGGGTCCTGGGACAGTTCGAAATATTCGTGACTTGTCTCGTACTCACAACTCCTCCTTAGTGTTTCTCTGTGAGACTAAGTGCCGGAATCCAAGAGTGGAGTCATTGAAGCGGGTTTTTGGAATGCAACGAGTGAATGTGAATTCATATGGTAAAACTGGGGGACTTGCGATGCTTTGGTGTAAGGTTATCCTTGTTTCACTTCTCATTTTTTTGTAAGAATAGGTGACCAGAAAATCAATTGAATTGGTTGTTTTCTATTCATCAATTTTTATCAAAATAATATTGTAATGATGAATGTAGTAAGTGTTCATCAGACTGATAATTTTTCTGTTGTGCTTACTATTCACGTTGAACCATGTTTCAGTGACACAACAAAATGCCCACAAATCAAAAGGTTAAATACATGGAGTTGGGTTGCGTATAGGTTTGACAACCATTGTAACCAACGTCTAAAGGCTAGTTTGAAATATTCCAAGTCGAGGAGCTCGAGACGGGGCATCGATTATCTTATTGAGACTTGTACTAAGTATTAGAACAGTATTTTGTCAGCAGGAGACGAGGTCGTCTATGCAATTTTAGTGGGTTAGTTGGCAAGGTAGTCGATCGACCGAACTGACTTGCGGGAATCATATATGGAAGCCTTGATGGTTAGTCGGTATGAGTGACATTCACAGTACCTGTAGTATGCGATCAATACCAAAACTTGAGGAATCATGATAGTCTCATGCATTCGAAAATTGTATCTTCAATATGGCAAGTGGTGACAGTGGCGTGGGGCATGGTTATCATAAGCCTTGTATAGTGCAGTTGGAATATGTAGCGAGGTTGGTAAGTTCCAAAATAGAATTCGTCCCTTGTTAGTATTATGACAACAACATCTCCTATACAATTTGAGACCTGTTTAAGCCCTTAGAAACTGTGGCTACAACGACCGAATGAATGGGATGGGTTCCCTATGTCAACCAGCGGGGTAAACAAGGACTCAAATTATGAGTACATATGCCTACCAGGATAAGAACCGTCACCCAATTCCATACCCTAAACTAAGGCCTGGAGACGGTCGATGAAAATATTGTACTCATTTGAAACTTGGAGCCTAAGTGTTCATAGACTATTTACCTAGTCTCTAGTGCCATGAATCGTTTCTAGATGACTACCTATGAGAACAAGCTATTTTTTATTATTGTTTAATTGAAAATACTTAATTAAATTAGATTTAATTAATTATGCTGGTCATACACCCAAATCTAGTTGAGGGCGAATCTAAAGAGTCACACACTCTAATAACTTAAATTAATTCCGGAAGAAAGAGATTAATTTAATTAGATTAAATTAATATCGTGGAGAGAATAAACAATTAGATCATTTTTATAAAATTGATTGAATTAATTTTATTAGGTTTGGTTTAATAAATTAACAGAGAGAGTGGGCTTGGGTCTTTTAATTGAACTAAAAGACATGGACTTAAATAGTGGAGTTATAAATTTAAATTAGATTTAATTTAGGTACATAGGACATAGGCTTGATCTTTTAAAAGTCTAATCCATTAAGTCCAAGCCCATAGACCATTTGACCTTTTTAGGTCAAAGGAGAAGATGGCCTCTTTATGGTGTGCATGGCTGAATTTTTGCAGCATTTATGAGAGGATTTTCGGCCATAGGATGAGTGTGTTAAGGTTGAGATGGTTTAGGTAACCACCTAGGATAATATCAAGTGGTTACAAAATATTAGGTCTTTTGATTTACTTGTATCTATGATTCCAAACCCTAACACACACAACTCACGCCTCTTCTCCATCACCATACTATCGAGCTTCTCTCTCTCTCTGTCTCTCTCTCTCATCATTGTTCCTCTTGGTTAACTGAATAAAAGAAGGAACAAAGAGAAATCAAAGCCATTAACTCATAACGTGTTCTTGATTTCTCTTCTTCCCTTCTCTTCTCTTGCTAGTATGAGAAAGGAAGGATTCCCGGTGATTGCAGTGAACACGTTTAGAGGGTTTAAATTTTGTATTTGTTAAATCTTGAACATGAGAATTTAAAATATTATTTATTTTCTATAATGAATGATTTTGTGGTTTCAAAATTTACAGAAAATAAAAAAAGGATTTTTTAGAAAAATGAGCAACAATCATAACGATTGCACTACTACACGGTACTTGCTAGCATAACGATTGCGCGTAGCCGATTTTTTTAGAAAAATGAGCAACAACCATAACGATTGCTTGTGTTGCTACTCCCACCTGGCAGGCTGGCGCTAGGCACGCCCACCGGCAAGCAGGGGAACCAGTGTAGGAGCGTAGCTGGCCGACCGCTTGGACCGATTTTTTTGCTTTTTGTTTTTTTTGGAAAAATTTAATTTTATGTATTTTTTTTGCATATTTTCTCTTTGAAATGATTAATTTTTTGTGAATTTAATGAGATTTGGTGTCTCCTAAAATTAAATTACTGAAATTAATTTGAAAAATATTTTCACACAAGAATCATTTTGCATGGGTTGCGCTTATGTCCAATAGTTAATTACAAAATTTTACATGTATTTTCAGAACTTGGATATGTGATTTTTATGATATCGATTATCATATGTGAATTTTAGCATGATTATTTGGATATTATTTTCATGCTTATTTGTGTTGTTAATTGAATTAATATGGGATGATCATTAAAGCCCTTAAATCGTATGTATGACTTTAGCAACTTTTTTTTTCCCTTTGTACCCGTTATCCTGTCTTTCGAAAAAAATTACGAGACTAAACTCTCTATCTCTAACACTTGGTGATGTTTTATTAGGATATCAACATCGTCTATTCTAAGTACCCAAATGGGATTTGGTGTCATTACCTTAGATTTTTTTTTTTTCAAAATTTTTGGGAATCTCTATATACCCTTTCCTAGGAAAAAAATACGAATAATGTGTATTCGAAAGGGCATAATTATATATATATTATATATATATATATATATATATATATATATATATATATAAATATGGTTTATTTCCTTCTTCCATAATATTTTTTCTCTTAAAATCCTGATGAAGGGTTAAGACACGACTGAAATCTTAGTTGACTAGACTGTATGCAATTCTAGAGTGAATATAAGACACTAATTTTTCTGCATACAAATTTCCTATCATCATTCCAAGGCATCCATATATTGAGTTATTGATTCTTATATCCATTATTGATAAAGGTACTTTTGAATCAATTCATTCCTTAAAGTTGCCTTTATTACTATTTGAATTGTTTCTATGTTGATCCATTTCATAGTAACACTTATTTCTTTTCTAAGCTTACATAATTCTTCAACAATTTCTTCTTTAAGAATAAGTTGTATTTCCATCACATTACCAGTAAGTTCCATAGGAATAACAAATTCATCTGAACTTACTTTGTAGATTATGTGATGCTTTATCTGACTTAGCTCTATTTTGTTGAGGACTCTCCCAATCCCTCCAATCCTAATCTATCGTATGGGCTGAGATTAGAGCCTTGATGCATGATTCTTTTCATGATTTTATTCGACACCGTCATTCGTGAACACACTTTCGAGGTTTGAACCTATTTTCTTCGTAGTAAATACTCTAATTTGATTGAAAATTCATCTAAATCACTTTCTTTTTCTTCCCTGTAGATGTTTTTATATGAGGGAAGGTCCTCAAATTGGTAGATGGGTACAAAATCACCAGAGCAGACTGCATCTAGGTTGTTATCCATGGCTTCAAATTTTCATAATTCACCATTGTTCTGCAGGCAATCTAGTGATATATGCCATTTTGCTCCTCATATCCAGTAGTTACAGTATTTCAAACTCATTTGGCTCTTTTATGGGCTCGTATGAAAGTTCACTTTGTAGGAGTTCTTCTTGTGGATCTTGTATTTGTTCATCCATATCCTTAAGATGAAACTCTTGTTGGTCCTGTTTTATATCTACATTTGTAGGATCTGACCTTTGATGTAGACCACAATGATCTCCTTCAAAACGAGGACTTTTTGGAACCTCTGGAGTAGGAGTCACTGCTCTTCTTCTTCCTCTTCTTTAGCTTGCTTAATTCTTCATATCGAACTAATCAGTTCGATTCGGTTATAACCGAATATTTTCTCGATTCGATTCGGTTAATAACTGAATTACCGAATTCATAAACATAAAAATATGTTAGTTTTAATTAATTTAATAATTTTTAATTTTAATATTTTAAATTTAAAATAAGTAGAAATTAAATTAAATTATTATAATATAATTATTTTAATAAATTATAAATATAATTTATATATAAATATATTTTATAAACTTACAATATTATATATATATATATATATATATATATTAATTTCGGTTATTCGGTCGATAACCTAACCAAATCGTACCGACCAATTGTACGAATTTTTTTTAAAAAGAATAATCGAAAATCGAATCAAATTTTCAGTTCGATTTTCAATACAAACCAAAAATTCAATTCAGCCAATTTTCGACTAGTTAACAGAATTTTGAATACCGGTGGATGGTAATATCTGTTATACTGAAGATCAAGTAGATAATCATAAGGATTCGGAGTTACACAGTGCTCAGATTTTGACACCAGCTAGTAGCCTGGCCCTGAATAGATGCTACTAAATTTTCCTTTAGCATATATACTGCCGATGGGGATGACAGAAGAGAGGGAGCCATGATCTTAATTATCTGACATGGGTATTTGTACGTAGTTGCCTTTTCTTGGACAGTGATCTGAATCCTTCCGGCCAGCCCCTACCATCAAACCTGTCCGCAAAAGATATCTTTCAGCTGTCCACTGCCTGGAGTACTGCCGCCCTTAATCCGGCTGCCGGTAGAGCCTTCCGCTTGAGTATTATCTGTGGGGTTTTTCCTCCTCCTCTCATTGTGGCCAGCCAAACGCCTCCGGCAGCTCCTCTTGGCTTCGTCAAACTCCGAAAGCTCATGAAATCTGCAGGTCAAGTCATAATATATTCTATAAAAACCTGAGAATGTAACCATCCAAATTGATGAGTTATTCAAGAAAGCATGGAGAAATTCAGGTATTCAGGGAACAATCAGCATCACTTTTCTCATTGGAAAGAAGTCAGAGTAAATTTACATGTAAATGTGACTGGAATTTTGATGACTAATACATTTATGAACTTGAATATTATCATGGGCGAACACCAATGAAGACAAGCAGCCCTTCTTGACTAATATTTACCCTTCAATTCTAACTTGAGTCATAATTTAACAAATTACCTGAAAAAATGTCTGAAGAGCATATGATCCAGTTTTCTTCAGCGCGCGCACAAATATATATATACACAAATATATAAGCAGGATTTTCATGCAGCCGAACATATATGAGATAGTTATTAAGCACAGGTTGCGACGATAGTTCACTTATGGAATTATTGGTTTGATTGTATTTTTAGTTCTATAATTATAACTATTTTTTCATTTTGGCCCTGTAACATACTAGGGTAGGTAGCAATTTAGTCCTATATGCTTTTCAATTTTGTGATTTCAGGACAAAATTAGTCGGAATATTCAAAGTTGGCTAGAAAATGATGAAAATTGGCACTTTCCAGCCAATTTTATCATGAAATCGTGAAAAATTAAAAGCATATAGGACTAAATTGCTACTTTAGTAAGTTACAGAACCAAAATGCCAAAAGACCATAATTACGACACAAAAAATACATTTAAACCGAACTATGTTCTTACCAAATGCTAATAGTTACTAAGATTACATCAAAATACACAAACTCCTCCCACCCCTTGCACTGCAAGTATACTCTTTGAGGGGATGTTAGTGCAATGTATTTCAAGGGTTGTTAAACATAGAATGTACTTGTAAGTACAACTACAATCTAATGGAGTGCACTTATAATTTCAAAAAATAGAAAAGAATGTTTGTAGATTTAAACGTAATCTTGAGGGGTGTCAATATAATTTACGTGTACGTACTAATTAAAAGAAAGAGTCAACCCCTAGAAAATGATCATATAGGTATGTGTATAATATATATAATTAGAAGCTGCACCAGTCATCAACTGGACTAGTCCTAAACTATAAAAGGGAATAGAACAGTCAGAAGAACTTTTGATTAGGGCAAAGCTGGGGGACCCAAGATTTTAATTAAAGACTCAAGAAATCAAACATCAGTCAACTAAAACAACTATATTTAGGACCATTGATGATGGATGACAAACTCAAAACCAATACAAAAACCAAAGAAACAATGAACTAAACCAAAACAAATCCATGTCAAAACCATAAATAGTACTAAAACTGAGAAAGCATGCTGGAACCTGCTGCATTGCTGGCAAAACCTCTGCCGGATTCCGGCCACAACCACCACCTGAGCCTTGGCGTGGTGCTCGCAGACCTTGTGCCGCCGGTGGTAAGTCTTTGCTTCACTCAGATCAGCGGAGCACTTCTCAGCCTGGCAGCTCTTGGTTGAACTTGCACCACTACCGCCGCCACCACCAGATCCTTTCCTCATGGAGGAGCCGCCGGTGGCGGCCCTCTTCCTCTTATCATCCTGATCAGCTGCACCACCACCTCCCATGATCAGCTCATCATCTTCCGACTCTGTGGCACCATCTTTCTTCATCTTTCCCTTCATGGGCTTATGCCTGAGTTCACCAATTCTATAAATATTGGCTTCCATGACAGTGATCAAACGAGGGAGGAGTTGAAGAGTATGTTTGGTGGTGGGGTGATGGGAATTTTGCTAGGAAAGGTGGAAAGCTGGAGAGGGATTTGTGCGGACCACAATCTCCATTCTTTTTTGTGTTTGTAATTTGTATCTACATGTGTATGTATGTATGGGCCGGGATGAGGAATTTCAAGAACAAGTATATATCTTTCTTCATGTGTATGTGGGGAAGCTGCGTAGTGAGTGTGTGGAAGAAGATCACATCAACGACAATGACTTGGGATTATAATCCATGTAACTATATATGACTTAGTTATATGTTGGTAAAACCTTTTGTTTATGTTCTATGAACTAATGAAATAATCTAGCTAGTTGCCTGTGGGTATACTTTATGAATGTCTTATCAATATCTCTTTATAGGGTATTTACGATTTTCGAATAAGTTTTAGATTTGTTTTACAACTTCAAGTATTTATGATTCGGTCTCGGTGTATCCTAAATCTTAATATGTATGGACTTATCGTGATTATTGAATTATTTTGGTATCTGTGTTTCATATGAAATCATATATTTTGAAGAAATCTATAAATAACAGCCTCTTCATACAGCGGGGTACGAACAATTTTTGCTATTTTGATATTCTTACGACCTTCCTTATTATCTCTTTTAAGGGAAATAGTATTGTCTCGTAATTTAGGACCTTTTGGTCTTGTAACTTTTAAAAAGTACCAGAAAAATGCAATTTACCCTTCTGTGATATTACAAATGTGCAAAATACCTCTCTATGAAAAAAATCAACAATTTATCTCCTATATTTTGTAAAATATAGCAATTTACCTCCTATATTTTTTACAATGAAGCAATTTACATCATTAGACAGGGGGGTAAATTGCTTCATT
This sequence comes from Sesamum angolense, assembly GCA_034509725.1. Classification (NCBI taxonomy): domain Eukaryota; kingdom Viridiplantae; phylum Streptophyta; class Magnoliopsida; order Lamiales; family Pedaliaceae; genus Sesamum; species Sesamum angolense. The sequence goes on along the minus strand of JACGWL010000001.1, from coordinate 253,877 downwards.
GCTTCATTTTAGAAAACACAGGGGGGTAAATTACTATTTTTCTTTAATGTAGGGTAATTTGCTCTTTTACAATATCACAGGGGGTAAATTGCATTAAACCCAAAAAGTATAACTTATAAACTCATGTAACAAGAATGATCACAAATAAGTTATGGAACCAAATGTGTAGTCCTGTAATCAATGGAATCAAAAGTGTAAAGGCCCTAACGACCATGTGTTAAGCACTTGGCATTTCTCGTTAAAATATTTAATAGAAAGGTTCTATTTGATCAAAAGTGTTACTATTCAGAAGTTATGTACTAAAAGTGAGAATGTCATAACCAATAATGAGAACAAAAATGAAAAGACCTTAAACTACGGAATAAAAAATATTATATTTTTCTTTTTTCTTACAACCTATCTACCTTACTTAAGTATCGAAAAAGACTATGATTGTTGCACTTACAATGTACATTTAATGATGTTTTGTTTCTGAGGCTCACAACTGAGAAATTCAAAGCATATTCTACTCTTGAAAGATAAAAAGTCACATATAATCATGAAACTATGAAATAATCTAATAATTACAACACGTTTTCTATTTTCAAGAACTACAAAGTAGATTGTGAGATGTTGATTCTGCTGCAATCCTCGACGTCGTATATTAAAAGTGTGTTCTTTACAGAAAGCATTTAGTTCTATATACCGCACTATGATGTCACACCTTCGCATCATCATATGCTTGTTAGCTAGGGCATGTAATAAACTTATATGTTCTCTTTTAAATTTAATACGATTTTACTTAATTATGATATTGTAAATAAGTAAATTAAATTTTTATAATAAAAAAATAATTTAGCCCCTTATGCCTTTTGAAATAAAGCAATATATCTCCGTGTTCTAAGGAGGTAAATTGTTTTATTTAAAAAAAATACAGAAAGATAAATTACTGTATTTTGAAAAATATAAAGATATAAGTATTTGTTATTTTTTTTTTCATAGAGGGAAAATTTGCTGATTAACAAAATTACAGGGAGATTGCTTGAGTTTTTTCCAATAGTTTGGATATGATAAATTAAATAGAATTTCAGATATACTAAATTTCCTAATTAAATCTCCCTTTTCTCCTTAATTTATCGTGATATAGATGATCCAAATCGAATTAGGCTAATTTCTTTAATTTTTTAAAATCTAGAATTAGGTCCAAATTTTTTTTAGATGCCACAAGATAAAGCTCATGAAACAAAATCGAAAAGAGTTTGATTATAACTCTCTGATTTTTAAGTCAGTAAGATTATACTTAAATGTTAATTGCGTAAAATAGCAAATATAGTAAAAATTGTAATGGAGGCACGTGAAGACGTGCATTTTTAAATCTGACCGAATTGTATTATTTCATGTAAATAAATAATAGGGTAAGTTTCATTATCACTCCCTGAAATTAGGTCAAAATATACAAATATTTTTTTTTTTTTTTTTTTGGAAAATTATAACTACACCTCTTGATGTTATAATTGTTATTACAAGTACTCATCCTATTCAAATGCAAATTTACACAAATCCCCCTAAAAAAACATTACACTAACACTTTTTAGGGAGTGCAGCTGAAATTTTATAAAACATAAGAGGCGTTTGTGTATTTTAACTTAATACTGGAGGGCGTCAATATAATTAATCCTAAATAATATTGATAAGTGGGCCCGAACAAGCATTCAAGGCCCATTAAGATACAAAAATTATGATTGAGGGTATTTTAGTCATTTGGGGGTGTACCGGTTTGGTCCCCCCACATCACCGTCAATAAGGTGGAGTCATTTTTAAACACCTTATTATTAATTATATAACATAGAATTTCGAATCATAATATTATGAAAAAAGAAAAAAGAGTAGCCAAAGAAAAATCAAGTGGCAATTATTGTCACTAATTATATATATATATATTTTATTTATTTATTTAGTGGCAAAAATATTTTTATTTCTTTTATAGTAAAAATTTCATAATCAAATAATAACTATTATTTCATAAAATTTGTTATAATTAGTGATATATATAGCGACGATTTAGTAACAATGAATAATTATGTTTATTACATTGCATTGTTGCTAAGTTGCTACATATTTATCACTAATACTTATATATATTTTCAGTTTTTCACTACCAACTTTAGAATTATCAGTTAATATTTTATGGATTAAATGCATTTTTTTTGTCTCGTAACTTAGGCATTTTGCAATTTTCGCCCTTTAACTTACTATGATAGTATTTTGGTCTTATATCTTTTTAATTTTTACAATTTCAGTCCTTTTATGACCGGAGTTCACCTCCATCAGCGAAAAGGGCGAACTCCAATAAAAGAATGACTAAAATAGCAAGAATTAAACAGATCCAAAACTAAAATGGTACCTTAAAAAGCTGAAGGACAAAAATAATCAAATAGGAACAATAGCTCCAATTTTTAATGGTCGACATGTGATATGCACATGAATTTTTCCAGCGATAAGAATGAATAAAAGGGACTAAAATTACAAAAATTAAAAAAACAGACCATTAAAATACTAATCTAAAAAATTAAACAACAAAAACATCAAATAATCTAAATTACACGAACCCATATAGCAAGATATCAACAAAACCTCTTAACATCTAGCAAGAGAGCATCAAGAATTCATTCACAAATTAAAGTGACAAAAAGAAAGAAAAGAAAAAAAAAAGAAAAGTAGAATCAAAGTGAGCTAATTCCCGTGAGTGGGGAATGCGTGGCCCCCTACACAAAGTTAAAAAATAAAGAGGAAAACGTTAGGTTGCACCAATTATAATAAGACCGGACCCTTTTGGCATGGCTGTATGGGACGATGCTGTTGGCAGGTCCTGATTTCGTGGGCAATATCAAGACCAGTTCCCATCACTGATTGGTCTGGTCTGAAGCAATTTTCATATATTTTCGTGAATTTTGATGTTGGTCAATCAAAGATCGAAACGTGGTTGAGTTCACTTCCATCAGACGCAGTGGGGAAATTGTTGTTTGTGTCCTTTCAGAGGGGGATGGTACGATTCTCATTACAGTGGTGGGGATGGGAATAGCACTGAGTAGCAGATGAAGCCAACCAATTTGGGGTTCTCCCGTGTACCTTGTGATGCTGAAATCAAGTCCATTACGCTCAATGGGGTCCAGAACTGTACCCCCAGAGAGTACAAAGCTTTGGTGAAAGCATATTTGTACACTGTGCTTGTTAGTTTGCGTTTGCTATTGCGTGAAATGGGATCATGGTTCAAAGTCGCGATATTGGTGATAATATTGGTGGGTATTGTTTCACATTAGTCGTGGCGTATTGAGATATTATCGGATGAGACGAATTAACTGTGTTGTACAATAATTAAAAAGTTCTTGAAAAATTAGTGAAAATAAAAAAAATAAAAAGAAAACCTCACAAATTACTATACAATATTACAAACCATAAGTTTTATAATATAATTATTTTGATAAAATTAATTACAGAAATGTTTAGATATACATACGTAATCGAAAGAAAATGGAATGTCGGTGGGGTTCATAATTATTTGGAATCTAGAGAGAAAAGATTATCATTTTTCTGCCAATAATTAAATACCAAATCTATTGGTTCTTGGGACATAATTTGTAATTTGTGTTTGTTGTCTACTGTCTTCTTTTGTATAATAATCAACTAGAAGCAAGTTAAAAGTTACCGTATAGCTTCATTCAGGAATACTAGTGAGGCTAAAACCTTAAAAATATATCCATGGGAGCATTACAACTGGTTTGGTTCTTGATTTTGATGATTTTCTTTGTGTTGCCATGGAAGAAGTTGTAAGAAGGGCCTTTGATTTCTTTAGACACCATTATGCTTTAGAAATAGAGTGGAGTCCACCATAATTTGTACAGAATGATGGTTAAAGACAACACTAGGAGAAGGGAAACACACAACGCACATATAGTTCACCTCTCTAACTTTGACTATATTCGATAACATCGGAATTATCAACGATATTATCGAATACATGCGATAATATTATTGTATCGACGATAATATTGGACATATTTGACGATACCATGTCATCTCTGATAATATAGGGTATCGAATATTTTTATCGACCGATACTTTGAACCATGATTGAGATAGGGGTTTGAGTTCAAAATTATATTAAGTTCTTGAGGTCTTCTAAATTCTAAATTAGGTCCAAAGTTTTCAAAGTATCCTGCAACACAAGTTTGCAAGTACAATACAAAAGGCTGTTTGATGTTTAAGTTAACAAAATTATATATTGTGGAATGCGGAGGTCTACATCTTTAGTAGTTCGCTATATCCAAATTTTAAAATCGTCGTAGAAATAGATTTTTTTCGACACATTTAATCCCACCCCCAACTTTCATAAAAAATAGACGACAACCACACATGAAATACATATCGCCATCAGTGTTCGATGAAACATGGCTTTGGGACAAAAAATATAATACCTTTTCCTGAATTGCCCTTTTTTTTGGTTTAATCATTTAGCCCCATTTCATCTGGTAAGTGTTTAAAACAAAACTTATAGCTGTATATTGTATTCTAGTCATTAATCTTAATTTCAGGATTAACAAGTAAAATAATTTGCAAAATGTATGATATCGAGGCATTTTATAAGGCTAGATATAAATACATACGTTGCATGTGATTTATATCATTTTATTAAAAAAAAATAGTATAATTTTTAAATTTAATAATTAAATATAAAATATATTAATTGATCGTAATAAAAAGAAATGAATTCTCAAAATGTTGATCAACTTGAAAAAATGTCCAAATATATAAGAAATTAAAAATACTAAATATAAATAACATTATAACTTGAATATTTTGAAATCCAATGATGTTCATTAGTGTTTTATCTTTTTTTATCTTGATCATTGGTAACGGATTTTGTTATATACATTCTTTGCAAATTTTTAAGAGTTTTTTTGTTATTACTCGAAATCTGAATCTCAAATTGTTCTAATTTTTTCTTCTTGAGGAGTCGTCTTTTTTCTTTTAACTTTCTTTTGGAGAGACCTCCTTTTTGTAATTAATTTTAATTATTGTATTGTTTTTCTTCTTAATACGTTTTATTTTTTGTCATTATTATGTATCCGTAATCTAGTTGACGTCTTTGTTTATTATTATAATTTTTTTTATTTTCTAATAAATGTTTTTTTTTTTTTTAACGGCTTTTGTTATAATGTTCAGTATACCATTGATCGCTTCTGTCTTTTTATTGAGTGCACAAGGAATCAGAACTCTTTAGAATTTTGTATGATCAGTCCTTACCATATATAAAAAGAATTCATGCATATAAAATATTGTTGATGGTTAGATAAAACTTTTGAATGGTCTCAAATAACTCAATAGCGAAAGAATAGCCATCTAATGACAATAGTTTTGACAAAAAATATTCATAACTTACATAAATCTATTATATATCATTTAGTTGCGTATGGTTAATGATGCGTGCGATTTTAGCATGGGTCAAACGGTCCTGGACTTAGATGCTGGATCTGGGCCAACATAAAGAACGAAACCTAAAAAATAAATTGTTAGCACTCTGACGCCCAAATCAGTATCGGTTCGAGAAAGATTAATTGTAGAAAATAAGTAGAAATAATAAAATAAATTATGATGAATGAATTCGTGATTGAAATCATGTTCAGAGGGCAATTTGAGAGTAAAATGGCAGAATGACAACAAGAGTTCGAGATTAGAAGGTGTCCCCCACCTGGGGGACTTGACCTGTATTTATAGTGGATGTCCCCTCAAAGTGAGACTCTTCAATCAGCTTTCATTCTCGACAAAAATGGATAAATTTTGTTAGGATAAGCTTTAATTTAATCTTAACCAGTGTTCGTTGTTGATAAAACTCTGTCTTTGAGCTGAATACATAGCCTTTGGACGAGTGGGACTCTCAGTCGTGGAGGAGTCCTTTTGGATCAGGAGTTCGAGCTGTAGGGGGAACCTCCCTGAACTGAGCTTCCTTTTAGGGCATACTTGGCAACTTGTATGCATGCCACGTGAGGGGCGTCTTGACGTGGACAGCCCACGTGTATGCCACGTGAGGGGTGCCTTGTCATAGGCTTTAGTCCAACACTCTTTATTGGGTAATTTCATTGGGCCTCATCTTCAAAGGTTGTGGGTCTGCTTTTACTTTTTGGGTAATGGACCATTGTTGGTATTCCTACTTTGCTTTAGGCCAAATATTCTTGGGCATATGCATCAGTTAATATTTGTATATATTATCTATAAATATTTTTAAAAAAAATTCTATTAAGCTCAACATTATAAAATTTAATTAGTTGATAGTCTATTTAATTTGGATTATTGCTTTTAAAAATTAAAGATTGTTTGACTCTTTCTGTTTTAAGTTAATCTATATGTATGAGATGCTATTGAATAGTAATTTAACAATTATTTTTCATACACATGATTTTGTTTTAGTGTAAAAGAAATTAAAACTTTTAAAATTTTATGGTATTTGCTTCATTTATTTGTAATTGCTTAAAACTTTAAATTTATAGTTTTCCTATTGTAGTTTAATATATTTTCAAGTAATAAATTGTCAATTTTTTTTCTTAATTAATTTTTTCAACTGTACCAAATAATATATCATTAAAAAGAAAATTCTAAGTTACTTCATCGATCCAAATATATTCGTAGACGTTGCTACCATCAGCTCAGAGAAAATACAATAGATTTGATGACCAAGTCTGTGTCATAGATTGATCATGCTCAACATCTTGGGAAGATGAGTTTGAAGCAAATGGGCGATTGACTTTAGGTCAAGTGGAAGATTGGTAGAATGGTGACTAGAAAGCTAATTAGATTAGGCTTTTGTGTAATCTATTTTTGACAATTTTGATGTACGTAATGTTATTTAATGAACAAAAGTAAATATTCATTTGTGCCAATGTTCTTTGTTGTGTTTACTTATAAATGTCAAATTGATCTTAACTTCACAATAATGCTCACAGACCAATGGCTTAAAACACAACAATCTTTAAGATCAATTTGACATTTATAAGTAAACACAACAAAGAACATTGGCACAAATGAATATTTACTTTTGTTCACAAGGAGTTGGGTTGCGCATAGGTTGGTAGGAAAGAAATCAATTTTTGTAGATCGATCTAAAATATTCCAAGTTAAGGACCTCGAGATAGAGTATCGAGTGTCCTATACAGACTTTCACTAATTATTGTAGTGTTGTGTTCTGTCGATAGGAGACGTAGGTCGTCTATGCAATTATAGTAGGTTAGTTGGCAAGGTAGTCAACTGACTGAGTTGATTCGTGGGAATCGTCATATGGAAGCCTTGGAGGCTTGGCTGGTATGACTAGATTTTTAAGTTCCGATAGTACGAGATTAGTCCTCAAACTTGAGGAACCTTGGCAGTCGCATGCATATGATAGCTATAACTTGGATCTGGTAAACAGTGACTGTATCTAGAGATCTGATTATTATAAGCCTTATTTAGTGCAGTCACAATATGTACTAAGGATGTTAGGTTCCAAGAAAGAATCCGTCCCATATTAGTATTGTGATAGTAGTATCTGTTATACGCTCTAAGACCGGTTTAAGCCCTTAGAATTTGTGGCTACATTGACTGAATGGATGTGATGGATTTTTCCATGTCAATTAATAAGGTAAACGAGGTCTTTAGTAATGAGTAAAGATGTCTAGTCTAGGATGGATTTGATTCTCAATTTTATGCTTTAGACTAAGATCGGAAACGGTTGATTAAAGGACCATATTTATTTGTAATTCGAGAGTCTAAATGTTCACACTATTATTTAGGGCAAAATCCTTTTTTGATCCCATTAAAAAGGGTCAGTTTCGTTTTTTGGTACCAAATTCTTGGGAGTTCGGATTTTGATACCATTAAACCCGAAAATAAGTTTTTTTGGTCCCAACTTAACAGTCGACGGCACATGAACCTTAACGGCTACGTGACTTTGACTCATATTTAATGGCACCAAAACAACAAAAAAACGTGCTTTTTTGGTAAAATAATTTATCTCAAATGTAAATAATTTAATTTAAAATTTAATTATTATTTAATAAAATGAAATTTATCTAATACTTTAACTCAAAAAATAAATTTTATTTTTTACAGTTTATGCTCAAATATTAATATATTTTCAGATCAAATAATAATTTAATTTTAAAAATAGTAAAATAGATCTTAAAAAGTATCTGAAATACAAACAATTATTATTTAGAGCTATTTTATTATATATATTAAAATAAAAATTTTCTAATATTTTCATTTCTGAAAAAAATAAAAAAAATCTTATAGTTTGTGTTAAAATTGGTCAATATATATATATATTTTAATGGTACCAAAAAAACACGTTTTTTTGTTGTTTTGGTACCATTAAACATGAGTCAAAGTCACGCGTAACGGCCGTTAAGGTCCATGTGCCGTCTACCGTTAATTCGGGACCAAAAAAACTTATTTTCGAGTTTAATGGTACCAAAAGCCGAACTCCCATAAATTGTGGTACTAAAAATGAAACTGACCCTTTATAATGAGACCAAAAAAGGATTTTGCCCCTATTATTTACCTAGTCTTTAGTGTCATGGACAATTACTAGACGACCACCCATGGTAATTTTTTGGTTATGGAATGATAAAAAATTATTAATTTAATTAATTATATTGGTAATTCGTCCAAATCTAGCTGAGGGTAAACCTAAAGAGTCACGCACTGATCAATGGAACCTGAAGAAATTAATTTGGAATTAATTTTGGGAGAACATAATTAGTTTAATTGGATTAAATTAATTTTTGGAGGCATAAGTGATTGAATCACTTATGTAAAAATATCCATGGGTTGGATTTCCCAAAATTTAATTAATTAAACTTTAGATTTAACCTTCTAAATTGATTGGATTGACTTAATGGAGGTCGATTTAATTTTATAAATTGAGAGAGAGTCAACTTGTGTCTATTAATTAGATTAAAAGAAATGAAGGTTTTTATTTGGGCTTGAATTTGATTTGATTTATAGAGACCGATACCAAATTGATACCACCTGAGTGCAACGGATAAAATTGAACAAAATTACTAGAGGATTGAGGTATGAAAATCAATCCTGGAGGTGAATCTGAGTAAACAAACGATAGAAGATAGAAGAAAGGAAGAAAAATGAGCTAAGGATTTAGTCTTACCAGTTAGTCCTAAATGCCCCTAGCTACGAATGAAGCGCCCCCAAATACAGAGAGGAGGAATGGAGGTGATTTCTATTATGTTATAGAGAAACAACCTAATCCAATTAAGTGTTATGAAAGCGTGACAACTACAAATATAAAGAGAGATCGCATTTCACAAACTAGAGGGAGGTGTTGTCCACGTGTCTTCTTAGTTGGTCTTGGTCACAACAATTGGATTACCGCTTTATTTAATTTAGTTTAAATTGAAGCCTAGTCCATAAAACCTAGCCAATGACCTGGTTTGATCTTGTTTGGTCAAGAAGAAGTTGACTTCTCCTAGAGTGTACATGTGGCGAATTTTGGCTCATCAGGAGTCCAAACTTTCAGCTATTAAGAGGTTTAGTGGGGATGTGGTTTAGTTATCTACCTTTTGGATAATTGCTAGTGTATAGAAAGACTCGGCCATTCCATATACTAGACATCTCCTCACAGTCGATTATTCTCTCTATTACACACTACACACGGTATTTTCTTCCTCTCTCTCACCAAAATCTCTTCAAGAAGCCCCTAGTTCTTTCTTGGTTCTTGAATCAAAGAAAGAACGTAGAGGATCAATTTGTTAATTTGGTAACATGACCTTGATCTTGACTCTCCCCATTTCTTATCTTGCTAGCACGAGGAGGAGACATTTTTCAATGATAGCATGGACGGTTTTAAAGGATTTTAAATTGGAATGTGCGTCCATTGGAGGATTGGATCAAAGCGTGAAGCGATTGAAGAGAACAACAAAGGTAAGCTTCAATTTCAATTTTGTCTCTCATTTTTTCTTGAATCATGGCCTATGGTTTTTTTATATTTTACACCAAACGCTGGGGATAGATCAAGGGTACACCCCTTGATTCGGATGGTTTTTGCTATATCATTTTAATTTATGATTTTTCGCGCTTCCGTTGCGCTTCTTAGAATGATCTACTTCCTTTCACCTTTCCATTGATTATGACTTTAAAAATAAAGTACTCCATGGAAGCTTCGGTTCCCTGCAATCTACTCTGTTCCACCAACCTCTTGCAGTTGTTGGCCAGATAGAATCTCTCTAAACCCAGGTTTATTCCCTGTTGGCATGCAACATCATAATCTTGCTCGCGAGTGGCCAAAATTTCATTATATTTGGCTCGAATAACTTGCGTCTCATTAGCCACTCTATCCATGCTCTGTAGTATGAACCCCCTCTCACTCTCCCACTCTGTCTTTTCTCTTGCCACAGATTCCCGATAACTCTGATCTTCAACAAGGTGTAGTTCATACTTCTCTTGTAGTTCTTTCCAAGACACACAAGCAGCTTTGGCACGTTTCTAGGACTTAGCAGCTTGAGCACTAAATTTAGCAGTTTGGAGGCAAGACCATGGATATGATTCAGCTGGAAATAGCAATCAACAAATTAGAGTATGAGCTATCTAAAACATTTTGGGAGATATTTTAAATCAATACTTAAGCATGACAAGTGTTTGGCGACAAGAGATTCTATTTGAGGCACTGAACTCACAGCCAACTTCATTTGATCAAAGGAAGGATTGTTTGTATAATACAAGTCAAGGAGATCCCCCAGTAGCCAAGCTAAAAATAGAAGAATTTTCACAAACATCCCACCTCGAAAGGAGGATGGGGCTGGTGTTCTCAACTTCAACAAGAGATCCCCTCATCGTCAACCATATGGTCCTCATCTCATCAAGAATTTGTTCATATTCACCTAGAGTTTTCTTCATGGTGAAATATTTTTCAACCCACACTGACACAAAGCTCTCCTCAAGCTCATCTAGCTTAAGATGGTCAATCGAGGTTTCTAGCTTTCTCTTACCTTTACCAAAGCCTTCCTTTGAGGACTTAGTCATTTTCTTTGCAAGAGCCCGCAGCTTAGGCTTTGAGATGATGATAAATTTTTCAGATAGGACAAAGAGTGGGACTTCATCCTTGGTATTCTCTTCCTTAAACTCATCAACCCCGATTTATTTTCTCTTGCATCGAGAAGGGACATCACTAGGGAGCCATGATTATCTCCAAAATCTACATCAATGGGGACAACGGAGGTCACAGGCTCACTTTCAGACTCTAAAACCTGGCTAGCAGAGGCAATAACACTCCGTGAACAGTTGGCAGGAACATGAGGGGCAGGGAAACCACTTCCAAATGGGGAACCCCCACTGGGAATAACATTAATAGGGATGGATGGTGTAGCTGCAGGGTGTGTAGGAGCAATGGAGCATCCTCTCCTACTAGGATAAAGATTCCCCATCCTAGTGCTTAGTGAAACCATTATCTCTCGAGCTAAAAAGACATGGTAGATATAAATTTAAATTAGAAAGAAACATAGCGGCAACCAGCCAAAATCACAATGTGAGACACAAGCAATGTACCAAAGTAATGAGAGTCAAGTTCATAGCGAGAAAGATAAACCCCACCAAAGAGAAAATCTCCTCCCTCATGAACTTTTCATTGTCGTACTCATAATGCAAGAGGACTTGTTTAACGTAATGGTCATCCTAGGAAGTAGGTCTAGAGGTTAGACCAAAAGTTTATCTAACACCCACCTACAGGGGTTATTCCAGGCGCAACCTATAGGAAATCGCACAAAAATAAAAATAAAAATTTCTAGTCAGTATATGAGATCTATTATTTGCAACCAGCTCATCAGTCATAGTTCTCTCTTTAGAATCACTTTTAGAACTCCATGGAAGTCTACAAATTTAATAGTCGAGATTGAAGAATCACTAACCTAGTGTGGAATTGGAAGTATGGATTGTTTGGAATAGACAAGTTCTTCAACACAAGGGAGAGTAATCATGAAGAGGTAAAGGGTTACTTTATGTCCAAGCCTTGGTATTTAACATGTATTAGCGAGCGCGGGAATCCAAAATTTGTCGCTTCCCATAGCCACAAATTCGCAGAGTAGCGCCAATTGCTGACAGATGTACAGACACAATCAGTCGATACGCTACAAGCACTAGGCTGATGTGTCACTATTTGAAATTCAAATATCAAGGTACTTACATGCTATCGTTAGAAATTTACATAATATTGGCTACATCCTTTAGGTGACTTTGGATCCACTTATCAAGCTTTACTACTTCAAAACTAGATAAGTTGGGGCCCTAGGGGTGTAAATAAGTTGAGCTCGAGCCAAGCTTGAGCAGTTTTTGTGAACTCGAGCTCAGCAAGCCTGAAAGGTTGTCTTCATCAAACGTTGAAGTCAAGTAAATGAAGAATCTTCAAAACCTCAAGCACAAATTTTTCAATAATTAACAAATTGTTGAGGTGAAACCTCAATAAATTGAACTCAAATTTGAAGCTACCAAACAAATAGGAAAAATCCATTTTCACAAATGCTTCATTGCAGACCTGTTCGAGCTCTTGCTTGGCTAAGTCCCGGGTACCGGTAACATCAATCATCTTCCTCGTCACCAGTAGAGGGATTGGAACTTGCAATAGTTGGATTGGGGCTAGGGTTTTAGGATTTAGATTTTGGGAGAAATAAATTGGTGAAGGTCGACTGCAAGGGGAAAGGAGAGGTGCTATGACGAAGGGCACCAATAAAAGAGAGGAAAAGCAATGGGAGTGCCGATGGGGGAAGGGGACCTGAAGACGGAGCAAGGGGTGGAAAATGGGGGGAATGGGGAAAATGGTAAGGGGGGAAGGGCGAGAGGAAGAATGAAATGGGAGCAGGCACAATGGGGAATTTCAATCTTTTTTTTTTAATAATTTATTCTATTAATTATATTTTATAGATACTATATTATATATTTAAATATAAAATAATATTTATTTTTAATAGTTATATAATTAGTAAAAGTATAAAAAATATATATACATGAAATTATCAAAATACGTGTATATAGTTTGTTAGTTATTAATATTAATAAAAAATAAACATAAGTTATTTTTTTAAAAAATTGTCGATCTTGTGTAACAAAAAATAATTAAGAGATAAATTTATTAAATCAAAGTACAAAATAGTGATTGATCTCATTATGATCTTTAGATTAATTCTTTGGAAGCACCAAAATATTGATATAAATTTACAAGTAAAAAATATAATACATATTATGTATCTTGATATAAATATAGACCTCATAAATAGATATGAAAAATATAAGTTAATTGTTCGGACTTGTCAATTTTTAAAAAGTATAAGAGATTACAAATAATGCAATTGAAATACATAAAGATATTGTATAGTTGAGATTGATATAAGTTCACAATCTGCAATAAATTTGTATATTCATAAATGTTAATATTATATTGATGTAACTATCATCCGTACATTATTGAATAGCATGGGTTAATCGGGCCATCAAAATTCAGATCAAATCGTTAGATATGATCAAAACTTATAGAAAATATATTTGGTAAAGTTTTAGAATTATTGGGTATACTGATGTCGAAATATCATACTCGGAACATAAGAGTAATCATTCAAGACAATGCATCGTTGAATCAGACCATGTATCTTAAATTATACCGTCTGATATGATCTAATAGACACAGACTTATATATAATTGGGTGGCTGGATTTTAAGATATTGTAATTGTTAATTAAGCCTTTTGATCTCATTATATATTAATATATATAATAAAATAATAAAAAAATAATTAAAATTGTCCAACCATCATTATTATTATTATTATCATTATTTTTAGATTAATTCATAAGAATTATTAAATTTCGACATAAATTTATATGTAATAAAATAGATTGCATAATGCATACTATATATCTTGATATAAATAAAAACTCAAAAATAGATGTAAAAAAATCATAAGTGAATTACTTGTCAATTTAATAAAGTATAAGACAATACAAATATATTTTAAAATATAACATAAAATTTATATGTGTCATATTAAATAATTATTTATAAAAATATTATAATTTACTAAGTTGTTGATTAAACTAGTTTTTGTATAAATATTAAATATAAATAAAAGTACCATAATTTATTATTATCCAAAATAAAATGTATAATATTGATTAATAATTATAATATATAGTCAATTTTGAGTATAAAATTGATAAAGAATTGAATATGAAATTAAATATATAAAAATTTTAAAATAAAAATATATATTTAAAAAAATAGCATTAGCTCGCGATCCGGCTCGCGAGCTGATGGACAAAGGGAATTGAGCTCTAGTTGGCTCGACTAGCTCAAAAGAGTCGAGCTCAAAATCGAGCCAGCTCGACTCGTTTGCCACCCTTGATTTGGGGAGATTTTAAATGTGGGAATATTTATGATACTACATTAAAGATCTTCAAAACCATCAATATTTCATATTTAAAGCATCAATGTGAAAGGTTTAGAAGAGACCTTCGAAGGATGGCAACCAAGTATAGCTACGTGCCTTTTCATTAAGCAAATATTTGCCTAAGTACTGAGTATCCACAAGATCCCCGTACCTAAGCAAAAACATCCTTCTTGCTAGTGTTTCAGCCTTGTAAAAACATGTCCTTGTTTTGTTCAAAGATTTATGTCCCACTGCATACCATTGATCGTATTTTAGATCAAGGGTGCACGCAAAATCGTACAATCTAATCGAAATCTATAAATATTGCACTCCAGCTTCAGATATAACTTTTGTCCCTCCATCTCTTGCACTCACTCTTTGAGATACCTTGAGTTCTTCATGGACTTGAGCGTCGGAACCAGAACCCCTTTCAATTTGGCCATAACTCTGTCTAGTTTTGTAGATATTGCAGTTTATCCTAAGAGTTTAATCGTGCACTTAAAGTGGCAGAATCTGGCTTAATTATTTTTTTATTATAAAAAAAAAAAATTACAGAAAAAATATTTTTTTAATAATATAACTTTTTTGTTACGAGTCGCGGTCTCAAACCGCGACTCGACATTTTTCTTTTTTTTTTTTAATTTTTAAGAGGAGAAAAAGTGGGGAAAAAGAATTTTCAAACCGCGACTCCGAGTCGCGGTTTGAGACAGCGACTCCGAGTCACGGTTTCAGTCTTTTTTTTTTTAAAAAAAATTTATTATAACTAATTTATCCACAAATCAATTTAAAAAAATATAAATAATAATTAATAATGAATAAATGAAAATATTATAAATATTATTACAAATATTACAATAAAAAAGTAAATATTAAAAATGCCCTCCTGTCCCACAATTACGTCTGTGTCGTTGACATCGAGGTCTTCTTATTTCTTCGCCCATATTTTGTATTGGCTCATTTTGTCCATCATTATCATCACCACTGGAATTAATATGCAACCCACTTGATGATGCTGCAGAACTGGACTCCACATTATCACGATATGCACTAAATGATGGAAATGGAACTGGTGAAATGTTATATTCTGGTGCATATGGTTGGTTAATACCAAGGCCAAGGTCAAGATCTACATGTGAAGAATAAGCTTCTGCATGGCTTGGCATGTATGAAGTGGATTGAAACCAATCATCTTGTGACGGTTGAGGCACATAGTAATCCTGAGGCGGTTGAGGCACGTAGTAATCTTGAGGCGTATATGCTGTTGAAGGACCAGCTATATCCACCCCAATATCACCACGTTCAACTGAACCAATAGACATTTGGCTAGAACTTCTCCTTTGTCTGTGGGATGTGGTGGGAGCACTATCGGATGGTGTGCAGTTTGTTGTGGCTGATGTTTTATGGCTTCAGCGATAATTTGTACTTCGTGTTCAAGTTGGGCCACTAATTGGCGATACCCTTCAACGTCTACTGGTTTAGATTGAAAAAGTGTTTGAAGAGTATTTACCTGTTGAGTTTGAAAAAATATAAAAATATAATGAATTTTAATAAAAATTATTGTTAAAAATGAAGTATATAAAATAAACATGTGATATTATGTAGCATACCACAATCTGCAACATTGGTGCATCTCCAGGTTGGTATCCGCTTTCCACACGTCTATCAGTAGATGACGAAAATAAAATGACGTGTTATGTTATTATACCATTCCCAATATCCTCGATCGGTATCTCTTCTGTTGGAAATGGGTTGTCTTTGTATGACCGTGTCATATCGTATTTGACATCTAGTGATGTAGAGTATGTGCTGCAAAACCTAATATGTGCCCGTATGATTGGAATGGGTGATCTTATGCAGGCTCATGTCCCGAGTATCTGGCTGATCTGGAATATTTTGCATCATCCCAAATTGGCGAAGGACCCGTTCGGGATGATGCATCTCCACTATTGCATAAAAGATCAAGGGACATATTGATCTCCACAGCTGCGGGTTAAAATCCCCTGTGTAAGCCATAATGACATTTGATTCCATGTCATACGGCTGCCAGATAAACTGTAATAAATAAAATAATGCAAGTTAATGTCATTTTATATGATCGAATATATGTAATTAAAGTCATGAATATAAAATACCTGATCATATTGCATCTCATCTAATATATCTCTAATGATCCGGACAGTTGTTCGCACTGTCCGGGTGAAAGTGTGCTCACAGTTCCACATTGCACCATATGGTGCTCCTGGGAGCACACGGTTATTATCTATTGGTGTGGGCCATATGTACACGTGGCACCAAGTCCGGGACAAAGTGGAATGATGCGTGACCAGGCCCAAATCTGCAGAGATAACATAAACTCTAGTTATTACCTGGAAAAAAAATATTTCTCTATAAATTCAATAATTCAACTTACCTGTACCAACTGCAACGCGCCACCTATTGCAGCTTTGCCTTTTTTCGCTGGCATTACATAATTCACGGTATAAAAATGCCAAGACAGCACTGCCCCAACTGTAGTTCCGGGCTGCTACTATATCCTCTAATTTTGCAAGATATAGTAGCGATACAAAGTTTCCTGATGAATCAGGACACATCGTTCCACCCGGGCTGCATGCATTAATAATGGGGACAATGCAATGTACTGCAGTGATGCAGTACATATGCAAGTCAAAGCTGCAGCATGCAGCTTTAAATTTAAATTTGCTTCAGCTTTAAATTAAAGCTGTTGCATGCAGCTTTAATTTAACGCATCTTTGACCATCCACACCCGTGACTTTAGTATCAAAATTTCGGGATATATAAACAATAATAATAATAATAATAATAATAATAAAATTTTTGTTGGAGTTTGCGTTTTATAACTATGTTTTAATCAATTTTTTTTAAAGCAGACACTGCTGCAAATTTGACTATTAGACTGCACTGTAATTTAAAAGTAGGCACTGCTGCAAATTTGACTTGCAGTGCAGTCAAAGTTGCAGCTTTAATGCATCTTTAATTTTAAAGCTGCATTAAAGCTGCACTGCTGCAAATTTGACTTGCAGTGCTGTAATGCAGCTTTCACCGTCACACCCGTGACTTTAGTATCAAAATTTCGAGTATATATACAACATGCATTTGAGGTGTTTAGATGCATCAAAAGTTTGTATCAATATTTCAAAACAGCAGAACTTGTATATTTGTAATTTCTGTGTATATCCCAAGCAAAAAATGTCAACTTCATCTTCTCGTGTAGATATTTTTTGTATTTCGGTGGTAACTACACAAGTGATGGATGGTGTTTTACATATGATCGACAGCCTATAGCGGAGATGAGGATACCTCGTTCATCGACGTATGCTCAATTTTTGAAAAGGATTTATCAGAAGATTGGTGTAGATAGCAATGAATACTTATTGAAAGTATCTGCTAAACATTCATGCCAATATCTCGGTCGCAGTAAAGAAACTCTTTTTCCAATAACAAATGATGACGCTCTGTCATTTTTGTTGGACCCTGAGGCGGAAATCCCCATGTTGGAAGTATACGTTGATGCAGAAAAAATTCATGTTGAGCTTCCCCACCGATGAGCCAACAATGGGGAGAAGCTAACCCACAAATGAGCAACCAGTGGGGAGAATACATGAATCTCTTAGCAACTCCAGGATTGCTTTCTTGTTCTAACACTGACTACTTGGCAGGTACTTCTAATCCCGATTTTGGTGCGGGTACTTCTAATCTTGATTTTGGTGCAGGTACATCTCATTCTGAGCCTGAATATTATACACCCAACTTGGTGACTGTTACTCAAGGCCTAGATAATATTGATTTCCATTATACAGAGCCTACCCAGTCACATACTCCATTGTCAGAAAATTTTATACCCAATGAGAATGATGTAGAGGACCCAACATGAGACTCTTTTGTAAATGAATCAGATGTAGCTTCGGAACCAGATGAAGCGGAATATCCAATTCCACCTGAGGATGGCCCAGACCGTGTTGATATAAATGTAATGGCAGCAACATTTGCACAACGTGGGGCAGAAACATCTTCTGAACCGGCTTTGCCAGACATGAATACTCAGCCGACATTGTACCGCTCTATACCATTTTTTGAACAAACATTCCCGGAGATACCTGCAGATTCTGTTGATGTCCCAAATTTGAGGTATGCAAAATTTTATAATAAATCTGAAGGCAGGCTTGATAAAGGAATGCTCTTCAAAATAAAAGAAGAACTAATGGAAGCGGTGCAAGATCACTCCATACGGCATGCACGTCGCGAGTATTATGTAACTGAGAGTTCGAGGACTAAGTGGAAAGTGCTCTGCAAGCACAGTACAGAAGGTATATATTTGCATATATATTTTATATATCGCGTCTTACAAGCATACATCATTACTTAATTTTGTGAATTTTTTTTTTTGTTTTTTTTTTTTTTGTTTTTTTTTTTTTGCAGAGCAGTGGTGTAGATGGGAGGTTCGAGGTGGTTACAACCAAAAATTAGACGTTGGGAAATAACGCAGTATAAGGGGACACATACATGTGTTTTGAATAATATGTCCCTCTCACACGGTAATATAAACATGGCTTATATTGCTTCCTTGCATTTAGGACACGTGAAATGCAACTCCTCCTATGGAATAAAACATGTCATTCAGAATGTGAAGGACCAAACAGGGTATGATGTACCATACCAAAAGGCATGGTACAGTTTGAAAATAGCACGTGAAATTGTTTATGCACATGGGAGAGCTCTGTTCAAAAGCTACCTGCATATTTGGGAGTTATCCAAAAATATAATCCAGGAACTATTGTTGAATGGAAACACAAAGGCTTCCAGGCGTCAACTGGTAAATATGTGATGGGATATGTCTTCTGGGCTTTCACATCGTGAATTGATGGGTTCCAGTTCTGTCGAAATATTATTAGTGTAGATGGCACCCATTTATACACAAAATATAAGTACAAACTGTTAATTGCAGCTGCCATGGATGGGAATCAACAGGTACTGCCTCTCGCATTTGCAGTAGTCGATGAAGAAACTTATCCATCTTGGAAGTGGTTTCCTCAACAATTGAGTCGACATGTTATAAGAGGGCGACGCGGGATGTGCTTATTTCTGACCGTCATGGCGGACTCATTAAAGCAGTTCGTGAAGGTCCGGACTTTGTGTCACCACATGGAGTGCACCGGTATTGGTTACGCCATGTGTGTCCAATTTTAACAGTACTATTAAAAAATGTGGTATTGAAGGATCTTTGTTGGCAAGCTGGCTCGGAATATCAATTAAGAAAGTTCAACCGCATTATGGAAGAGATAAAGAAGCACGATGTCAAAGCGTTTGCATACTTAGACCAGATTAATAAGGAAAAATGGACAGCTTCTCATGATGGTGGATGGCGATGCGGTATTTTGACGACCAACATGTCAGAATGCATTAATGGAGTACTAAAGGGGGCTCGCCGCCTGCCGGTAAGTGTACTAGTTGAAATTACTTTAGAACGCAATGTCCATTATTTTCACGTGCGGGCGATTAAGGGTCAAAAAATGTTACAAAACAACCAACTGTTGACGGATTTCGCATGCAAGATGTTCATATCTTGGCAACAAAAAGCTGTTGAGCACACGGTCACGAAATACAGTCACGCTCAACAGTCCGTGTCGGTGCAAACCAAGCGCCAAGGTAGACATGGGATGAACACCCATGTTGTCAAAATTGCCAACCGAGAATGCTCATGCGGCAAGTGGAATCAATTTGGCATCCCTTGTTCTCACGCTCAAAAAGTATGCGGTGCATACAATATTAGTGCTGCATAAATGGTTAAGGATTATTATGATGTGATGGCTTACAACAACACCTATTCTAAGCATTTTGAACCAGTGCAGTCGGAAGATTATTGGGATGATCCAAATTTCCAGTTGGTCCACGACCCTACTATCCGTACGGTCACACGTCCTGGTCGAAATCAAACAACACGCATTCATAATGAGATGGATTGGCGACAAACGCGAGCAAGGCAAGAAGCCCAACAACAACAAGGAGATTCTTCAATACAAGAAAATGTGCCATAGGAGGATTGTTGATAATACTTGTATTTTTTATATAATACAATTTTTAAACATTATATTTTTTGTGATTATTTAAATTTGTAATATTACAATTTATATAAATATAATTTATACGTAAAATATAAATTATAACATAAATTTATATAATTTAAATACGTTAAATTAAATAGATATAATATATAAATATAATTAATATATAATTTAAAAAAAAACCGAGTCGCGGTTCCGATCCGCGACTCGAAAAGAAAAAAAAATAAAAAACTTCGAGTCGCAGTTTCGAACCGCGACTCGATTAAAAAAAAAAGAAAAATATCGAGTCGCGGTTTGAGACCGCGACTCGTAACAAAAACGTTATATTATTAAAAAAAATATTTTTTCCGTAATTTTTCTTTTTTTTTGATAATAAAAAAATAATTAAGCCGGCAGAATCTTGTATACACTCACATAGATACCTTAAATACGCATTGTTGGTTTTTAGGAACAAGCATTCTCTTATTTATAACTTCTATTACATAATTTCAAAGGTGAATTGGTGGTATTCTTTACATAAAAATCCATGAGGGTATTTTTTGAAAATTTCATTGCAATTTGTATTTACATTGTCGATTATGAAATGTGAATCGAAATGCACAATCACTTATCGTAATATCAAATCTTACAATAATAATTTCATGATAATTAGTACTCTGGTCAACAATTAATTTATAAAAAGAATAATTACACTCCCTCTCTTAAAATTTGGTGTAATTACACGTAAATCCCTTATAGTTTAAAAAATTACATATAACACCCTTGAGATTTGCATTCACTTAAAAATAAGTCTCTCCATATTAATAAAAAATAAAAAAATCTATATTTACCCCCAATTGACATAATACTGATTTATAGCTATTCAAAATAAATATTTTTTTATGACCAAATTACCAGAAGGTATATCTTTACCTTTATGAGGGTAGTTTGACCTACAATAACATAATTTTAAGTCAATCAAGGAAAAATATTAATTTTTATTAGTTTTTTTTTTTTTTTTGTTAATATCAACTAATTAAGTGAATTTGGGCTAATGAAGAACTTATTTTTTAGATGGAAGCAAACCTCAAGAGTACTAGATTTAGTTTTCCAAACCACAGAAAATCTATGTATAATTATATAAACCTTAGGGGAGGGGGTGTAATTATCCTTTATAAAACCAAATAAATCAATTATGAAAGCACATAGATAAATCTTACAATGGCTAAAAGGATTCAATCTTAGAATTGGATGAAGCGCAACAAACATTAAGATATGCACAACATGTTGGCACTCGGAAACGGTTTGATTGTATTCACTGTTCTTACAGGCATTATTTGCAACATGCTTTCAAGGGTCCAACAGAGAGCAGAAAATGAAGAAGAATCCTACATCTTCTTCCATTTTTCCGAAGAACAAGCATTTATTCTCCAATACTTATTGAACCATTGGATGAAACGCGGAGTTTCATATCACACATTGGCACAAGGGTTATCCACATATCTTGTATACCGAGAACAACGTTCATTGTTTCTTGGAGTGTCTCTGACAGAAAGCTTTTATTCTTCCAAGTCCATCATCGAGAGATGATGGCTCAATAGCAAATGATACTCGGAGCCAATCCTTGAATCCTACGGCTACCCTGCAATGAGACGAGTTTTTCTCGTGTCAAATTGGCACTTGCAAAAATCAGCATGTTTGCTGAACACCACTGATAAAACAAGACTTTCACAATGCCAAGAAAGCCTAGCCTTACTGCAGATTGACTCAAGCAGTCAAGCAGAATCAAGTAACAGCCATCCGTTTTATGATGTTTCATCAACCATGCGTTCAAACTTTTACCAGGTTGATTCCATTTTACCTCCCTATAAAAGCATTAAAAGACACAATCCCTCTGGACAAGAAAAAGGGGGGCAACGCAAACCCTGAACTTTTCAAATAAGAATCTCATTGCCTCCTGTGTCAATCGGGAGGTCGTATTTGTCCTTTTTGTTTTTAAGTTCAAGTTCAGGGAAATTATGTTGCTTTTCCTTTTTCTCATGGGGTCTTTTTGCCTATTAAGATTTTCATGGGGAAGACTGTTGCATCTGGTCCATTTTACCTGGCAAAATTATCACGGATTCCTCCGTAGCCAGCTTGCAGCAGAAGTCCAAATCATCCTTGATGTCTTCCAGGAGAGACAAATTAAGCTTCATCTGAGATGCAAAAGCTCATCAGGCATGCAACAGATTCTTCGTTGATATAATAACAAAGTGTAAACTATTCTGTCTTTACCATCACAAACATGGATCCTTCAGGTTTGCTTGGGCAAGTTATGCAGGGGATTTCCTTGATTTTATCACAGAATATCCCCACAGATTCTCTAAGTGTATTAAGAATTTTCAGAAAGAAATCACTTGGGGTATTTTCAAGAATCTGTGGAAGCGCCCCCTGTTCACAGATATATATATTAGAGAACATTTAACAACAAAATCAATGCAAGAATACGAGGGATTGCATGAAAGTTGTATTGTTCAAGAGCCATTAAGCTTTAGACATAGCAAGAATGTATTATTTTAATATAATGCGGCACCTAATATAGTGCAAGTTAATAAATTTAGCCAAAGAATCAGCCAAAGATACTCAAATTCTGCTCTCTCTGAACATTTGACTGATGACCCCTGCTTCACCTGCATGCACACTTTGGTATGGGCAGGATTCTCCTGATGCCTGTGATTCCTAGAACTTGTGTTCTGAACAACTTTACGATACCTATTAATTAGTCTAATTCTGTGTATTTACTGAGACTTTGTTCAATTTCCCTCACATGACACTGAAGTTGTCCACTGTTGTGGCTGGAATAATAAGGCATCTGATAGCAGCTTGAATATAATTCAAACTCATATCCCAACTCCAACCCTAATGCTGAAATTTCATTAATGCTAAGAGTATCTGAAACCCAAAATAATGGACGAAAACACAATGAAAAAGAAATGAGAACTTGGTCCCCATAAATAGGAAAGAAAGAAAGATTGCACATGAAGGAACCTGGATAAAGGTTGCGGGGTCAGAGGTAATATTCAGATAACCCTTGATGCTGTCAACAATCTGCAGACAAGAGAAACTGCAGTGATTTCTCATGAAATGTCAAAAGATTTCATATTTCTACAGAATGACATGGTTAATAGACATCGAAGCACATCATACTTGCTTTATTATCAAATTACACATTAAGAACATACAAAAATTCAGCACCATCGGATAAAAAATTCCACATCTAACTCTCAGCTACTATAGATGATTTTTCCAGTAGCCAAATGAGATATAGCCTACTTAAAAGAATGTGTGAACATATTGATATATCACTTAGATGTCCAACATCCTTCAAGTTCAAAAACTGTGATCTCCGCTTTTGGTAGAGTGGAAATTTATCGCTTGTTGAACGCCTATGCTGGGGGAGTATCACGGACTACAACTGATTCACCAATCCGTTTGCATGTTACAAGATGTGCAGAAAGATTAAGGGTGTTGATGCTAACTAAAATTAAAGAACCTTGACATGCAGAGGCAGTGTAATCAGAATCTAGGATCTCTTAACCTTGACAAAACACAATGGTCCAAATGCAAAATTCTTAATCTTATTAAGTAACAAAAAGCATATTAGAAAACGAGATCTGCTCCTGATACTGCAAGTAGAAAACTAGGCTCATATATCTCCTTAACTACACATATGATGAAGGAACTTTCTCTAGAGGATATAGTAGTATGTTCCCTTTTAATCTCTGCAATTTCAGTAACATTGACTAATAATTTCGAAGTGCCCCAACTCAATTTTTTCTTCTTTACTGATATTGGATCCAAAGTAACTAATCATAGCCGACTGCAAAAAGATCAAACCAATCCAAAGCTGTGATAATTTGATGATAGACAGTACACTGGGGAAATTTATCACTCCAGTATTTAATATGTTCCCCAGAAAGTAATTTCGACATTGCTTTTGGAATTTAGTAATGAAATAGACTACCCCATGCTTAAAGTACAAAGTTAGCAACCAATGGTTTTCCAGGGGATAAAAGGGCTGAAAGATAAGTAAATACCCCTTGCTTCATGAGGATTCCATCTGGATCATTTGTGACAAGCCAGCCAATTCTCCAACCAGGAACAATCCATCTTTTTGATATTGATCCAACTGTAACAACAGGAACAATTGATCCAAATACTCCCATTGGAACAAATGGGCTACCTCCAAAGGTAAGGTGGGAATACACTTCATCGGCAATCACTAAGATTCCAAGCTTTCTTGCCGTCTCTGCAACCTACAACATCACATGAGCAATCAATAAGCAGGCTACATTAGCAATTGCAACAAGTATGGAGTTCCTATATTTTACTCAAACAATTCAATTAGCTACCTTCTTCAAGTGTTCATACTTGAAAACATTTCCACACGGGTTTCCTGGATTGATAATAACCATGGCTACTGTATTTTCATCAGCCAAAGCTTCAACTGCAGCCAGATCAACTTCCCAGTCCTTTTCCGGGACCAGATTAAAGTGCCGGACTTCAAGATGACAAAACCCAGCGGTAGCTTCATAGTAAGGAAAACCAGGTCTTGGAAGCAAAATGTTAGCACTAGGACGAGCAAGGACAGTCACAATGGTTTGTAAAGCTTGGGTACATCCAATAGTTAGGAAAACATCATCAGGTGATAACTTGTGTGTAAGGCCTTCAGACAGGTATTCTGCTACTGCCCTGTCCAGACAAAAAGGTTGTAAACAAGCATATGAACTTAAACATTTTCAGAAAATACTGTTAACTCAGTCAATTCCAAATATTCATAAGATTGAAGACTACAAGCTTCTACTTTCATTCAAAATTTATTATCATACGGGATTCTAGTCAATCAAAATGGTCATTAGCAATTAGTTACAAAAACCTTCTTTTGGAGGCCTAATGACATGAAATTGTCCAATGGACATGTGCATTATACCATAGAGATAAAATAGGAACTGGTCATTTTATGTAAACTATATGTGAAAGAGAGATTCTCTCTCCAGTTCTCTGTTCTCTTTATTTCCTTTATTCTGCAATACTGCCAGTAATAAGCTGCATTATCTATTTCTCGAAGCATTCCCAGATAGAATACCAGAACAAAGTTCCGAGAGCTTTGCTTTTCAAAATATCAGAAATAGATCAAAGAGAAGCTTTAAAACATGAGAAAGTTACTAAGTTTCTTTGCTTGATATTTATGCATGACTAGAACATGTGGAACCCCACATACCTTTGAAGACAACTGAGTTGTCAGAGAACAAAAGCAGATCAAGGAGCCAGATGTTAACCAACTGGACTTTTGTCACTGAAGGTGGCTAACGGCTTTAGTAAGGCCTCTAACTTGAACCCCACCCCCTGTGACTTTTGTTGATCTTGTGCTGTCTAAGCTTCATTTTCTTTTCTTCCTGGCTTATGAAAAACTTCCATACAACACTATAAAAATCTATGGATTGCACATCTAATTACATTACGAAGAAAGTACACCGTCCAAAGCAAAAAATGACAAAATCTAAGACTTCTAAACGTCAAGAGGAAGGATTAAATTGATAAATACTATCTTCAAAGCAAACTTTGCTGAAAAACTTTCTCTTTCTTGTTCAATGCAAGAGCAAAAGTGAGGAAGGAGAACTTCATGGCACATGAGGGGGGATATATAATAAACCCTCAAGCTTTATTTTAAGCAACAAAAACATGGATATCAGGAGGAGAGGAACAAAAACATTTGCTCTCTTGAGTATGATATGCACAGAGACAGGCTGGAAAGGCAGACCAGGAGATGAGAAAGAAAGAGAAGACTTGGGAAAAAATTACTTTGATCACATTAACTGTACTACTGATCTGACTTATTTCAATAGAAATGCTGAACAAGTTCATCGTATCATGAGAACCCTCACTAATCTCAATAGATCCAAGATAAAAAGAACAAGTGTGGAGTTAATGAACAGCAGTTTTCCTCCTAAATATAATATTTATCCTTTATGAAATAGCCCTGGTACAATTATATGCTCATAAGAGTAACAGTAATATCATTCGTTTAGCAATATTACTAAAAAGTTGAGGCCTTCAAGTTGTAACAGTAATATCATTCAAAGAAATATTTCATCTTAAATGAAGTTTTGGGTAATAGTGGCAGTAGTTTCCACCTATACCAAACCTACGTATACAGAATGACCTGTGGCTAGGTGTGAAAGGCCAACCATGATATCGATGGCCCAAAGTAGAGCACTCAATGGACTAGTGGCCCCATTTCGAGTTACCAACCCCAAGGAAATTCCGAATACAGGCTAGATCGTTGTACAGACACACTTTTTGGGTGCTAAGACACAAAGTCAAGAGTGGAACAGCCTAGATTGTGAGCCAAGGTCCCTATGCAACCACTTAGCGGATTCCTTTGTTGATGAATTCATTCCAGAAATCCACATCAGGATCAAGTTTTATTACAACTTGCCTAGGCTCTATTTCATGGAAGAGTGAGAAAGGCTAGCAGCTTCTTTTTTCAAAGAAAAAAGTCTTTAGATACTCATACAAAGAAGTTCCATGCCATGCAATTGCCTTCCCTTACGATACTAAATATAATCATTCCCTCACACACATGCATATGTCAGAAATTCTAACTGAGCAACAGAATCTGTTTGAACTCTGTCTCTATTTAATGGCCCAAACGAAAGTCAAAAGACTTCTTGGAGGCTATATTCGTATTGGTTTCTCATACAAATGGTATCTGTGGTTGCAAAAATAATTCAAGGTCTCTTCTAGTTATCAGGAAAAGCATAGAACAGTTGTCTCTTTTATGTTTTATCACCTCATAAAGATCCTAGAACTATATGCTCAAATGACGTTGGCGCAAGATTAAGTCTGGAGTTGTGAAGTCTCTTTCCCCTTAACTTGCATCCTTCCAAAGGCTACATCAAGCCTTCTACAGTGCTACCTTTTAGCCTATGGACTATAACAATTTCTAAAGTTGCTTCAGAGTATTCGGGGTTCCTTTACGCTGAATTATTGCTAGAGCAAAATGTCAGCATAAACCAAAACTGGAAACATCCTTTCATATATTGAAAATACAGCATCAACATCAAAGATGGACGATGCTTGTAACCAAATACCTTCGCAGGAAAGTTACACGCGGATGTTTAAGTAGTCTCGGCATTCCAAAGAGAGAAAAAGAAAGCATAGCTTACCTAACCCGTCTAGCATAACTAGAAACCTTGATAATACATTAGTAAGTATACTATTCACT
Source organism: Sesamum angolense (assembly GCA_034509725.1). Classification (NCBI taxonomy): domain Eukaryota; kingdom Viridiplantae; phylum Streptophyta; class Magnoliopsida; order Lamiales; family Pedaliaceae; genus Sesamum; species Sesamum angolense. Next base: position 226,117 of record JACGWL010000001.1, on the reverse strand, counting down.
CCAAACACAGTAATCTTTAATTCATACTCAGCCTCAAATACCTCATGAATAGACCTGATTAACTCTGCCCCACCACCTCCAATCAATTTTGGAGGTAAGTTTCAAACCTAGATCCCAGAATTTCATTCTTAATTTTCTTTCTTTTTTTATAAAAAAAAGAAAGGACATATTTGTAACTTGGCATAGAATTTCACGAGAGCAATTCAGGGCACAACAAAGCAAATGTCACTGCTAACGCACAACTACATATTCATCAGCTTTACTGAACAAGTGCAGTGTACAGCCCAAGAGGCTTTTCCTTGTCGCCACCACTGTCTTATGCATTTCAAGCCAGCACTAAAAACACATTAACACAAAGACTCTATCCCTTACATATAAACTAATCATTCAGTATTATTCACAAAATATCATGAAAAAATCTGTTCTTTCACCAAACACTGTAGAAGGAAAACATGTCGAGCTAACAACGAGCAAAAAAAAGCTAATCCACAAAAGACTTCAATAAATAAACATCAAACTGAATCAAAATTATACCAGTGAACAGACGATTTACCTCTTTTCTGTATTTCCAACAATATTAACAGGATCAAAAAGATTCTGTTTGCATGCATGTACAACAAAGCTATTCCAGAAAAGGGTAAAAGTTGTAGAGAGCCGGCAATGATAAAAGTTCTTCACTTTTACCTGCGAGCCGGGAGAATACCAACGGTGGAGGAGTAACCGTTAAACTTGGCGGAGAGCACGGCGGCACAGACGGCGTCTTCAGCCAAAGGGGTGGTGCGGAAGGAAGGGAAGGCGGAAGGGTCGCCGTTGCCCAGCGGAATAACGGGTCTGGGGTCACTTGCGTTGAGATGCTCCATCACCATGTTTAGCACACCTCTGACGGTGAACGCTGAGGCCTGCGTAAGGTCATCGTTCCTCTTGAAACGCCACTGGTTCCTCGGCGACCCCCCGTTCTCCATGGATGGATTCCTCTTCTGCTCTCTTTTGTGTTTTCCTCGTTCGCTATGAATTCAGGGATATTTTGGAAGAGATTAGGACAGATAGCAGTCGGGTGTGAAAACGGTGAAGTGGTGGGGGAATGGCGACAAGCAGCAGGAGAACGAGTCGAGTTTTGCTTTTGTTCTGCAAGTTGCAACACTGTTGCTTCTTTTCCTTTTGTCTTATTTTAATTGTGCTCAACATTTGTTTGGTTATCCGCAGCGGAATATTTGGTGAACTTATATGCTTTTTAAGTCCGCTTATAAAATACTTGACAACTTATAAAATTTTGTAAAATGTGCTGTAATCCTTTTAAAATTTAAGATGAAAAGATATAAAAATAGGGTAAGTTAGAACCACCCCAAATGAGATTTGACATAATTATAAATATTTTTTCATTGTTTGAAAAATTACAAGTATCTCCCTGATATTTGATGAAATTATGTAATCATTGGATAGAAGTATGAAATTATCAATTTTGCCCTTTCACTATATTTTTATTTTTGATAAAAAATTCAAACGGGGTGGATGAAAAAATTTAAAAATTATAAAAAAAATTATCCATTCAGTCCATAAAAAAATAAATAAAATTATAATGTTTAATCCACAAAGAATATTTTGGTCAGTTCACTATAAAAAATGGATAAAAACCTAACAGATTGGGTTAATTGTTAGACAAACGTTAAAATCAAGGGAATATTGATAATTTTTTAAACAGCGAGAATGTATTCGTAATTATATCAAATCTCAGAGAAAGTAATTATAATTTAACACTTAAAAATAAGATTTGATGATCTCCTACTACATGAATAAAGAATTCTGAATTTATTATACTCGTAGAAAACGAGGGCCCCAGACTCAACATTGTCCAGTGGGCTAGGCCCCCAAGGCCAACGATGGGGCTTCTGACTGGGCAGAGGGTCCATCAAAGAAGCCAGATTAGGCCTCGAAGCCCCAGGAGCCAGCTTGCGTGGCAATTGACTTGCACGAATGGGCCAAACCGCCATGTGGTGAGCACTCCCGTAGGTCAACTCAGCCAAAAAATCCACCCATCGCCAGATAGTGAAAAGGATCAGTTCAGTTTGGGAAAGCGAAACACAACATAAGGTGAAATTTAAATCGAATCAAAGAGATGTACCCTTTGATTTTTGCAGGCGTTAGGTACCTAAAAATGCAATAAATAAATAAAAAATACATGCATGCATTGTTGGTGAGCACTCCCGTAGGCCAACTCAGCCAAAAAAATCCACCCATAAGGTGCATAAAAACGTTTTACTTGGCTTATGGCAAAAATCGAAAACAAAAAATCTAACCACGAGATTACCTTTCAATTTTGTGTTGAAAATGGTACGTGCATTGTTCCTTTTTTGGATCTGCAATCATGCAAGGGTCGAAGTAGATCCCCTCTAGGTACGTCCCTTCTGTAAGAATAGGTAATCAGAAAAATAATTAGATTGAAAATTTTGGAAAATTTTCATCAATTTTTATCAAAGTAATATTGTCATAATGAATGAAGTAAGTATTCGACAATGACTTAAGTGTTTGTTGTGCTCATTACTTAGCATTGAATGTTGTTTCTATATCACAATAAATACCCACAAATCGAATGGTTAAACCAGAGGAGTTGGTGGCTAAGAAACCAATTTTTAGGGTTGGTCCAAAACGTTCCAAGTCGAGGACCTTGAGGTTGGACTTCATGTGTCATGTAAAAACTTACGCTAAGTATTGCATTCACTGTGTGAATACTGAGTTTCATCAATGACAGACGTAGGTCATCTATGAAATTTTAGTGGGTTAATTGGCAACGTAAACAACTGACTGAACTGACTCGCAGGAATATTATGTGGAAGTCTTGGAGGTTTGATCGAATGATTGGAATCTCGATTCCAATATTACAGAATTAGTCTTCAAACTAGAAAAATTATGATAGTCGTGTGCATACGAAGACTATATATTTGCTCTGGTGATCCTTGATTGCGTCGTGAAATATGACCATTACAAGCCTTGTCCAGTGTATTCGGAGTATGTAGCGATGACGGTGGGTTTCAAGAAAAAATACGTGTCTTATCAGTATTGTGACAGTGATAACTCTTATGCGCTCTGAGATGGTTTAAACTCTAAAATTCTACAGTCCTAGCGATTGATTGAGTAGGAAGGGATTTTCTGTGTCGATCTATAGAGTAAATATATCTCGAATATGAAGCATAGATGCTTAGACAAGGACGAAACCAATGCTCAATTCCATACCCTACACTAGGATCAGGAGACGATTGACTTTTTTTTTTTTTCATGAAATTTATAATTTATATGTTAATTATAATATTTTTTGGGTTAATTTGTATTCATCCCTTTTCAACAATAGAAAATATTCCAAATCCACAAAAAAAAAAAAAAAAGAACATCATAAGTCAAGGTATAAAATGAATTTTTCCTTTATTTTTTATGTTTTTTATGATCAATTATTTTGTTTTATGAGTTTATGAATATGTGATTTTATGTGTTAATTATATTACTTTTATTTATGATTAATTTACATATCATTCATATTTTTATGATTTTATGAATAGTCTTTGATAAAGAGATTGGACATGCACATACTTTTTACTAGTGAGAGTGAATGCTTTCATTGCAATTTTAATTTTTGTTATAAATTATTTTATTATTTGAGTTTATACGAATTTTGCCCATGTTATCTTATATGAACAATATGAAAGGTGGGATATAATCCAAAAAAGTATAAGTAACGAAAATATACGAAATTGAAACAAATTAAAACATCAACGAAGGGATCGAATCCCTCTTCTCGAGTGTTGAGCACTTAAAACAAATGGAAATAAATGTGGCTATCACAAACATTAGAGGTGCCGAATATTTAAATCATAGATTAACTTATTTTATTTAAAATCTCAGCAACACGTTTTCACATCCTCCTTTTGATCTCCGTACAAGGTATAAGTGAAGAATGTGAATTGCTCGGTGAAGCGCGGCGAAAGCAAAAAAATTCGAAATGTAACGGTAACAAGCATAAAATAACTTTATTAGATATTTGGTGTATAATATAAAACACAGACCAAGAACATGAAAGAAAATCGAGGGATACAAATAAATGTAATAGAACCTTATCCTCATTGTTCTTTTCAATCGGCTTCCTGTGTTGTCCTTTCTCACCTCAAGGGACGGTTTCCACAAGAACTCAATGATGAGATCCTTCAAAGACGTCCACGCTTACACTAGGTGATGTAATTTTCTCTTGCTAGCAAGAACAACCACCAAATCACTTGCCAAAACAAAGTTGTGGTCGAGTGGACTCTCAGGGAGCCCCACTCGGCCTCTCTCTTTTTCAATGAGGAGTCTCACTCCTCCTTGACCTAATCTAGGTCAAACTAGGATCTTAAGCTTGTGTTTAATGGACAGGGATCAACTTAAATGAAATTAAATCAAGCCAATGTTCAATGAACGTAAACAAATTTAATTTAATCATAAGCTCAATGTGAAGCTTCATATCTTTTAATCCAATTAAAAGATCCAAGCCTTCTCTATTTCAATTTATAAATCCAATTCAACATTGGACCAACCCCACTAAATTAATTCAATTAATTTAAAAGGCTCTACTAAAATTTAATTAATTCAATTAATTAAATTTTAAATCCTCTATCCAATGGAGTCCACTAGTTTATCAATCCTCAAGAGTGGATAAAATTCCTTTGGAAAAGCTTGGTTGAGATCTCGGAAGTCTACGCGCATCATCCACTCCTCCGGGTCTAGGACCAGCACCACATTAGACAACCATTCGGTGAATTGAATTTCCTTAATGTATCTGGATGCTGAAATTTTATCAACTTTGACCTAGATGATTGTCTTTCTCAGATGCAAAATGCCTATTCTTTTATTTTACTAGCTTCATAAAAGGATTTATGTTGAGGTGATGCTTGAAATAATGGGTCTATCCTTTCTAAATCCTAAGGGAACCATGCAAATATATCAGTATTTTGTCAGAGGCATCGAATTAAGTCTTCTTTGATTTGTTTCTCTATTTGAGACTCGATACGAGTGACTTTTTAGGTGTCCCGAGTCCTAGTTATAAGGTGAGAAGTTCCTCTACAGGTTGGACCTTAGTTAGACGCTCTCGCTTAGGGAATGCTTTTTTTCAGAGCACAAGCTCTTTCCCTTGCCGCTTTAAGGATTCTTCCCTAGGCAAGTCTTCAAAACCTTACTTTTACCCTTTTTGTACAACCTCTAGATAACACTTGCGAGATTGCAACTAATCTCGTTTGACTTCTCCTATTCCCTCTTGCACAGGGTATTTGATCTTCACATAAAAAAATTGGATATCACTACTTGAAAAGTTTAAGACCAGGCCTCCACTGAATTACGTTGTCTGCTAAGAGGACATCCACCACCAGAAATTTTATAAGGCAAGTCCTCGTGAGGGATTCTGTCCCTAGGATAGTGAGAGTGATATCATGCCACAACGACGTACTACCTCCCTTCCAAACCCGTATAGCTAGGTATCTACTGGTTCCAAGGGGGTATCCCCTGGATGCATTTGATATATGCTTCTCCAAATAGAATATCGGCTAAGTTGCTAGAATTTATAAAGATCTGCCTTACTTTATAATTGGCCAAGGTGGTCGTGATAACCAGAGCGTCCTTAAGAGGTATTGCTAGTCTTGTCCTTTCGGTAGGTCCAAACTGGATGATCGAATCCAAGATTTTGTTTGAGGCTATCATCTGCATTTCTTGTACTTGAGGCAGGCTTCTTGGCCAGCGACTTGAAGAAATCCCTGTCCAATAGTCCTTGGGAGAAGGCGCTCAGGGATTCTCTGTCCTTCTAGCGGAACATGAATGAAGGGAGCGGATCGGTCCGGGAAGCACGGCGGAAGCGCGATAGAAGCACGAAAAATCAAAAGAATAAACGATTAAATATCCTGATCAAGGGGTGCACCCTTGATTTATTCCCGGGTTTTCTGTGTAAAATAGAAAATTAAAAGCCATAGAATTACATAGAAAAATAAGAGGGCAAAATCTAAACAAGAAGCTCAACCTCGTAGTTTTTTTCGATCGGCTACAAGTGTTGATTCCTCTCGGATTCGCTCACTTAGAGGATTCAAGTGTAGAACCCCTCTAAAGATAGTCCTCACCACATCGTGGGAAGGTGGATTTAACCCTCTTACTAGAAATGATTAGATCCGCTGGAAGAAATCGAAACCATTTTACACTATCGATTAGTGCAAACATTTCTTCTTATTCTCAACTTGAATCTAATTCAAGGAGAATTCAAAATCATGTAAAAGGGGATAGAAATTTCATAGCTCATGCTGCAAAAGGAGAGTAAAAAGAGCCCTCTTACGATATAGCGTTATGGTGTGCTTAAAAGACCTAGTCTTTTATACTTCTACATACCTAATATTTGGATCGGGCTTATTTTAATTTATCCAACAAATTAAATCAAGTCCAACAAATCTATTGGGTTTATTATTTAATTCAATTAAATAAAAATACCCAATAAAAAATTTTTGTGAATATTTAATCTTATTAAATATAGACAACCAAAATGTACTCAATTAATAACTTCAATTTATTAATCAAGCCCAAATAATAAATTGAAACTCTTCTCCATTAATTAATGAATCCAATCCATTAATTAAACAACCCCTTCTACAAATTAATTAATGAATCCAATTCAAAAGTTAATTAGCTCAACCATATTTTAAATTATGCTAAGCCCAAAATTTAACTAATCCAGTCAATTAAATTCTTGAGCTATCCATCCAATGGATTATCCAAAATAAATGATTCAATCATTTATTTTCTCCACGAACTATTTTAATCTAATTAAATTAATTTATTTCTTACAGAATTAATTCTAAATTAATTCCATCACCTCCACAATGATTTGTGTGTGACCATTTAGGTTCACCTTCAGCTAGACTTAGACGTGTGTGACAAATATAATTAATTAAATCTAATTTAATTATTATTTTTTATTATCTCATAATAAGAAATCCATGTTACCATGGGTTGTAATCTAGCAAGGGTCCATGGCACTAGAGACTAGGTGAATGTTGGCGTGAATATTTTAGGCTCCAAGTCCATACGAGTACAGTCCTACTGTCAACTATCTCTCGGTCTTAGTCTAAGGCATGGAATTGGGTGTGGGTTTTCATCCTTCTCTAGGCAACTATGCATAAAAATCGAGATGCGTTTACTCTACTGATCCTCGTAGAAAATCCTTTCCCACTCGATCAATCGCTATGGCCATAGACTTGAAAAGTCTCAACCATCTCAGAGCGCATAGGAGATCTCGTTGTTATATACTGACAGGGGAGAGATTCTCTCTTGAAATCCACTATCCTTGCTACATACTCTGACTTCACTGGATAAGGTTTATAATGATCATATCTTGCGCCACAGTCACCACTCTCCAGATCCAAGATATGGTATTCGTATGCACGCGACTGCTATGATTTCTCAAGTCCGAAGACTAATCTCTTACTAGCAGAATCAGGATCTCAGCCATACCGACCAAGCCTTAAGAGGCTTTCATATGACAATTCTCACGAGTCAGTTCAGTCAATCAACTACCTTGTCAACTAACCCACTAAAACTGCACAGACGACCTATGTCTCCTGCCAACAAAACACGGCTGCAGTACTTAGTGCAAATCTCTATAGGACCCTCGATGCCTTGTCTCGAAGCCCTCGACTTGAAACATTTCAGACCGACCCTTAAGAGTTGATTTCATGACTGCCAAACTTATACGCAACCCAACTCCACGTGGTTAACATTCGGTCTGTGGGCATTTCGTTTTAACATTGAAACCCCGTGGTAAGCACAATGAAACACACTACCAACTTGATGAATTCTTACCGTATTCATTAATTAAATATTATCTTGATAAATATTGATGAATGACAAACAACTAATATATTTGGCTTTTAATCACCCATTCCAACGGTGAAGCTCTATCTTCCGATGCTTTCTACTACTATCAAATTGAGGTAAAAAAAGAGGAAGAAAATTCTCAAAAGCTCCCAATCGCACCCCCCCCCCCCCTCCGAAAATTGGTTGAACCATTCTTGGGCAACCCTAGCAAAAGTGGCGACGGTAACTCGACACATGACTCCGTAGGTGTAAAGGTGGAAGAGGGTTACATTCTCGAAGCGTGAGCTCTTAGGGATCCATAGTGTTATCATACTCCGTGATGGAAGGGGTTCAAAACAGTTAAAAGAAAGTTCATCCATCATGACTCGTTCAGTGAAGGGGACGCCAAGATGTTTCTCCATCAGCACTACACATCTTGAAGCCCCTTCTAGAGGTATTCCAGGCGAGCGATCCACTAAGGAGGGACCCACTTTGGTGGCTACGAGGGTTGATCCTGCCTTTCTAGGAAGACCCCTAGCCCCTGGACTCAGGAACCTCCCTCTCAGTTGGTGTTTCAATAGCCACAAGGACCACCATAGGTACCTGCATCACAACCATCAATTGCACCCACACCGTTGAGGCAATAATCTATTTTATGGTCTCTAGCAGCCCTGGAGATAATCTTCTCTATGAGGTATCTGACGAGGTATTGTTTCGTGGGGGACCTGTTAAGGGCTCAGTGGGCCTAGAAGACCGTGCAATTACTGGTCCCCTAATAGGGGCCAAAGGCACGCCTGCCACCACTTGGAGGGCTTGAGTATCCCCGAATATTTCCACGGCCTTTTGTTTGTTCATATTGTTGCTTGGAATCTCCATTGATCCTCACGTCTTAATTATGTGTTCCCACAGACGGAGACACTTAATGCGTACAAAAACTGCATGTATGAAATGATTCGTGAACTTGAGATCTTTTTTTGGGCAAAATTCTTTCCCAAGCTTAGAGACAGAAACGTCTAAAAGAAATGTTAGCACTCAAACGCCCAAGTCAGTACACAATTTCAAAATGATAAAGTTACAACAAGAAAAATATGAGGATGAGATAACAAGCTATAATAAGAGACTGGATCAAAATAAGAGTGTGTGTTAGAGAGATTGCTTCTTTGAGCCAAACAAAAAAATAAATTACCCCTGGCTGAGGGGGTCAAACCTACTTTTATAGCCAAAGACCCCCAGTGGGTGAGGAGTCTTGTCCCCCAGGAAATCAGGGAAGTGGTTGTGGATAGACCTCCTCAGAATATGATATAAGTTGGAGAGGTCCAAGGGAGTCCAACGTGACTGGGGTTACTTCAAGGTTTCCCACTGATCATATCCTGTCTTCTTAGGGGAGTTGGCCACATGTGAGTCTTCATCACTTTTTGCCAAAGCAGTTTACCGCCACCTGGCTAGTGCCTTTCTGGCGGACAAGGTGGCCATGGACCCTCCGACCCTTTAAGTCACCAGTATCCTTCCTTGGGCTTCGTCTTCTTTGGGCCCTAATTGAGAGGGGCTTCTTAGGTCCTTCTCTAGGCCTTCTTGAATTGTATCGAATTCTTGTATAAGGGTCGCAGATTGAGCAAGCTATTTATGGCCGTTTCATATCCATCATGTCAATTAAATAATTTATTTGATTCCATAATTAACCTTATTAATGAGATTAGTTTGACATTTAGTTATGATATATTTTGCATAATCTATTATAAAATTTTAAATCCAGAAGTTATTATCACATTTTTTTAAATTAACTATTCCAAAAGTTATTTTCTGATAATTAATTATGCAATCATAGAGAAAAACTGTGCGTTAGTATCATATCAATGTGTGATTAAAATACTCTATTAGAAAAGAGGGAGAGAAGATTAGCGACCAAAAAAAATCCAACAATTTTAATAATATCACTAATTGTTTATTAAAGTAATAGATTTTACAATTTTAATAATAATATTTCATACATATTTTCATTAGCAAGAATTTATGGTAAAAAACTATACATAAAATTATCTCTAAATATAATTAATAACACGAGTATAGTGAGAATCTAAAGAAAAAATTATTTGTTGTCACTATATTTATATTTTCATTATAGATGTTACTAATGATCTATATGTTGTAATTTTTAATTAAATTACATGAAATCCATAATTTGGTTGAGAAAATGAGAAGAAGAGAAAAATATTTTATTTGCAGCAAATTTTGTTTTTAAAAAAAATTATGGTATTCAATTTGTTTGTTTCATCATTATTTCAGTCAAAGAAAAATAAAAACTGAAAATTAAATCCCAAGATGCTGTTACAAAATTGGCCATTATGGCCATGAATGTTGCAATTGAATTTGAGGATTTAAATGCCATTATGGGTGTTAATTTGCTGCAATGAATTAGTGTTGTTGGCATGGCTATATAAAGCCATGCCTTGTATCATTTGAGAACACACAACCACAACATCAACATATTTTAGAACAAATTCTCTTCTCTCTTTCTCGGCAACTTTTATCAAAATTTTCAGATTTTGATCTCTTGTTTCTATAAAGGCTTTTGAGTGTTTGTTCGAAGTGTTCTTCGGTATAGTGCTCAAACCGAAAGAACTGTAACCGTCTTATCCTGGGAGAAATTACGTAGCACCCGGCGCACTACTGATACGGGACGTATATTTTCTTCAAGGCAAGCAGTGTATTCTGCGATTCGGTTAATTCTTAAGATTACCATTGGACTGAGTATTGTTACAATACAATTCTCGTTGTAAGTTTACTATTTAATTTACTTGTCGTAATTGCGTTTCTAACTATTATCTTTTATTTGTTCCAACGTGGCTTTAATTGCTTTTGATTTCAAATCCGATTGTTATATTTCAAAACGTTGTTTCATTACTTGAAACCGTAATATTATCCAACAATCTTGAAGAAAATATACAGGTTTTGAAAAATCGGAATTTTGTTGGAACGTTTAAAACAGTTTGTAAACGTTAGTTTTTGAAAACTCGTTTTTCTTGAACGCGACTTTCTATTTCCTAAGATATTAAAAATGGCCGAGCCAATTTCTGTTGCAATTCCGATCGCACCAAAAGTCGACTTAACCGGTTTACCGGATAAGTTTTCGGGCCAATTTTTCAAACGTTGGCAACAACGAATGAAGATTTGGTTAACGATGAAAGGACTTTTAACAGTGATTCAGGTGACCAGACCTGAACCTACTGATACAGATCCTAAAACTGCTGAGATAGCGCAGTGGACTGAGAGGGATCAAATAGGCCGAGGAGCGATTTTGTCAGCCCTGTCAAATACGCTCTTCGACGTCTATTGTTCCGACTCCTATACTGCCAAATCTCTTTGGGATGAGTTGGACCGGAAATATAATACTGAAGAGCAAGGGCTCGAAAAGTATTCTGTTTCTAAGTTCATGCGGTATCAGATGGTTGAGGATAGGTCTGTAGCTGAACAGACTCATGAGATTATCAACCTTGAGCATGCTCTGGCTGATGCTGAGATGAAGCTTCCTGAGAAGTTTCTGGTCATGTCCATAGTGGACAAATTTCCCAAATCCTGGGAAAATTTTGGCATGACACTCAAACATCAGAAAGGGAGATTATCTCTGGATGATCTTATGATAGCTATCAGCATTGAGGAAGAGCATAGAAATCAGACCCATAAGATGCCAGTTGAGCATCAATCCAGGGCCAATCTAATCATCAGAGAGTGAATAAGATTAACTCGAACTCAAAAGCCATTAATAAAGGCAAGACCACCAAAAATAAGAAACCAAAAGCAAACAAACCATGCTGGAACTGTGGGCAGGTTGGACACTGGGCCAAGCTTTGTCCTAATAAAAAGGCCAAGACTGGGCAGGCAGTTGTCAACATGGTTGTGGGAGGTTCTAGCGGTGCTAGCACCTCAGGAGCAACGGAAGGGTATGTGTCTGTACAACCCGAACTTCTAACTATTTATGAACTTTGTGATTGGTTAATTGACACTGGAGCGAATGTGCACGTTTGTGCTGATAAATCTCTCTTTGTGTCTTATCAGACCATCACTGGAAAGACAGTAAGCATGGGGAACTCCAGTACTGCTGAAGTACTTGGGATAGGAAGCGTGGACTTGAAGTTTCCTTCAGGGCGCATTCTGTCGTTAAAAAGAGTTCATCATGTTCCCACTGTCAGAAGAAACATTATCAGTGGTTCTGTAATAGTTAGGGAAGGATATGAATTAACTTTTAAATTTAATAAAGTTGTGATTCAGCAATTTGGTATTTTGTTGGTAAAGGTTATTTAGACGATGGCTTGTTTAAAGTTAGAGTTGAGAATAATAAAAATGTTATATCTGATTCTATTATATTGAATGTTGAAACATCTACTTTGTGGCATAGTAGGTTAGGTCATTTGAATTTTAATTCAATCAAACGAATGATGAATTTAAATTTAATTCCTAGTCAAAATATTGAACGAGATCACAAATGCCAAGTTTGTGTAGAAGCTAAACAAGTTAGGAAACCCTATCAGTCAGTTGAAAGGGATTCAGAAATACTTGATTTAGTACACACAGATATTTGTGAGTTCAATGGGGTTTTGATCAGAGACCACAAACGTTATTTTATCACTTTTATAGATGATTGCAGTAAATACTGTTATGTGTTTCTCATGAAAAATAAGGATGAAGCCTTAGATAAATTCATTTTGTTTAAAAATGAAGCAGAAACCCAAACTGGTAAGAAACTTAAAAGACTAAGGTCTGATAGAGGAGGAGAGTATGAGTCGAGTAAGTTCACTGAATATTGTCAAACTTTTGGCATTATTCATGAAGAGACTCCTCCATATTCCCCTTCATCTAATGGAGTAGCTGAACGGAAAAATAGAACATTCAAAGACATGATTAACAGTCTCCTACTAACCTCCGGGTTACCAAAGTATTTGTGGGGAGAGGCTTTGAATACGGCTTGCCATATTCTGAACAGAGTCCCTCTGAACACAATACGAGTACTCCTTTCGAATTGTGGAAAGGTAGGAAACCAAGCCTCAAATACTTTCGAGTGTGGGGGTGCCTAGCAAAAGTGCTGGTCCCAGAACACAAACGAAAGAAATTGGGCCCTAAGACTGTTGATGCAGTGTTCTTGGGCTATGTGGAGACAAGTTATGCTTTGAGATTTCTGGTTATTAAATCAGAAATTCCAGGCATTGAGGTCAACACAATAGTTGAATTTCGTGATGTTGTATTCCTAGAAGATGTTTTTCCTATGAAAACAGGAATACCTTCAAGTGTTTCACTTGATGATTCACTTGCCTCTACGTCTATTCCTGAACATGTGGAAAAGATGACTAATGTGGGGGTTAATCCTAATAGTGCTAGTCTGACTCATGAAGAGTCAGATATACCTAGACGGAGTAAGAGAGCTAGGGTTGTCAAGGATTTTGGAAGTGACTTTGTCACTTACAATATCGAGGACGATCCGGTAACTTTCAAAGATGCTATGGCTTCTTTGGAAGCTAAGCAGTGGAAAGAAGCTATCAAAAGTGAGATGGACTCCATTGTTTCTAACGGAACATGGGTACTAGTCGATCTCCCTCCGGGGTGTACTACTATTGGGTGTAAATGGATCTTTAAGAAGAAACTGAAACCTGATGGATCTATCGATAAGTTTAAAGCCAGATTGGTGGCCAAGGGTTTTAAACAAAAGGAGGGAATAGACTATTTCGATACCTATTCTCCGGTAGCTCGATTGACTACAATTCGGGTGCTTATTGCACTGGCTTCGGTGTATAACCTCTCGATTCACCAGATGGATGTGAAAACAGCCTTCTTGTATGGTGAACTCGAGGAGGAAATATACATGGATCAGCCTGAGGGATTTGTAGCTCATGGTAACGAGCGCAAAGTTTGTAAACTTGTTAAGTCCCTCTATGGACTTAAACAAGCACCCAAACAGTGGCATGAAAAGTTTGATCAAACTATTCTTGCGTTTGGCTTCACTGTAAATGAGAATGATAAGTGTATATACTGCAAAGTTAAAGGAGATAGAATAATTATTTTATGCCTGTATGTAGATGATATTCTGTTAATAGGATCATGTATAGAAATCATAACTGAAACCAAGTCATTTTTAAAGAATAAGTTTGAAATGAAGGATATGGGTGAGGCTGATGTAATTCTTGGCATCAAGTTGATTCGTTCAACTGATGGATAGCAATTTCTCAATCTCACTATGTTGAGAAGATACTTGAGAAATTTTGGTTATCAAAATAGTAGAATTGCAAAAACGCCTTATGATTCTTCTGTAGCTTTATTTAAAAATGAAAGTGGTGTTTCGGTTGCACAACTAAGGTATTCCCAAATTATTGGGAGTTTACAGTATCTGGCAAATGGCACGAGACCAGATATTTCATTTTCTGTCTCTAAGCTGGCTAGATACACTAGTTGTCCTGACAAAACCCATTGGGGTGCTTTGGATAGAGTACTAAGGTACTTGAAGGGCACAGTGTCACTAGCCATTCATTATGGCAGATTCCCTGCTGTTCTTGAGGGATATAGTGATGCTAGCTGGATAGCCAAAAACTCCGGGAGTAATGGGGTTCAGGTATGTTTTTACCTTAGGTGGGGCGCAGTCTCCTGGAAGTCTGCAAAACAGACTTTGATAACACGGTATACTTTTGAAGCCGAGTTATGTGCGTTGGATACGACTGGTACCGAGGCAGAATGGCTATTTGGGTTGTTATCGCAACTTCCCATTGTAAGTCAGCCTCTTGCACCTATTGCTGTACATTGTGATAGTCAAACCACAATTGCAAAGGTAAGAAGTCGTAAATACAACCAAAAGACCAAACGACACATCCAAGTTAGACTAAAGTCTATAAGGGCATTAGTGTCGGACAGAGTAATTGGCATTGACTTTGTGGGAACAAAGGACAATGTAGCTGATCCTTTGACAAAAGGATTGGATCTGTCACAAGTAAATAAATCCAGATTGGGGATGGGACTGAAAACCCATCAATGATATAACTACGATGGCAACCCAACCTACCAAGTGGAGATCCCACAAAGAAGGTTCAATGTGGTATTAACAAGTCGTAGGGTATGTCAGAGCACCAAAATAGACTGATACTTTGTATCTGGAGTCTATCCCCTGTAATTCTGGAAGGTGCTGATACTGCAAGTATAGTAAGAGTTTAGCTCTGAATGGGGTCAAGTCTATTAGACGAGATTATAGCAGTGCATCTCTAGAGACGCCCAGCTAAGTGAATGTAGTTGTTTGGCCGCAACTAAGGAATTGGGTTATTCCTGAAAACATTCATGAACAGGATCAGGACACATGGCCTATAGTGTCAACCCTAAAGATCAACACAAATCCGGTGGCTTGTTGTTACTAACAGACGCTGTTACACTCACAGGCTCAAATTCAAGGCATAGTTCCATTTGACCTGGTAACAGCTGACGTTAGATAACTTAGGCAATGGTTCAAACCGGAAGGTACCATTGTTGAAAGCAAGTCACAGAAACTTGAGTTCAAATCTATGGATTTGTGGGGGATTGTTGTAATTTTTAATTAAATTACATGAAATCCATAATTTGGTTGAGAAAATGAGAAGAAGAGAAAAATATTTTATTTGCAGCAAATTTTGTTTTTAAAAAAAATTATGGTATTCAATTTGTTTGTTTCATCATTATTTCAGTCAAAGAAAATAAAAACTGAAAATTAAATCCCAAGATGCTGTTACAAATTGGCCATTATGGCCATGAATGTTGCAATTGAATTTGAGGATTTAAATGCCATTATGGGTGTTAATTTGCTGCAATGAATTAGTGTTGTTGGCATGGCTATATAAAGCCATGCCTTGTATCATTTGAGAAACACACAACCACAACATCAACATATTTTAGAACAAATTCTCTTCTCTCTTTCTCGGCAACTTTTATCAAAATTTTCAGATTTTGATCTCTTGTTTCTATAAAGGCTTTTGAGTGTTTGTTCGAAGTGTTCTTCGGTATAGTGCTCAAACCGAAAGAACTGTAACCGTCTTATCCTGGGAGAAATTACGTAGCACCCGGCGCACTACTGATACGGGACGTATATTTTCTTCAAGGCAAGCAGTGTATTCTGCGATTCGGTTAATTCTTAAGATTACCATTGGACTGAGTATTGTTACAATACAATTCTCGTTGTAAGTTTACTATTTAATTTACTTGTCGTAATTGCGTTTCTAACTATTATCTTTTATTTGTTCCAACGTGGCTTTAATTGCTTTTGATTTCAAATCCGATTGTTATATTTCAAAACGTTGTTTCATTACTTGAAACCGTAATATTATCCAACACTATATATAATGACAATTTTATGCATAATTTTTATCACGTTTAATATATATTTGAAATGATAATTTTAAAATTATTGCTTAATATATTTAAACTAATATTATATTTTTGTGCAGTGATGCGTCCCTATTAAAAATTATGAAGGCGGCAAAATTATTTATTGCAGATTTCGATGGGCGGTTGGAGCCACAAGAGATGTTCCATTTGGGCTTTCATCTCACTGGAAAATATTTGGATGAGCTGAGGCGTCTTGGCGGGTTCAGTGATCCAAGAGATGGTTTGATTGAGCACAATACGGTTTCCCATTAATAATTGGTAGATATATCCACCTCCTCTATATAGCCCCACAACTGAATAGGTCCTATTTAGTTTCTTTTTCAATAATTATTTTTAAGATTAATAAGAGTGTGTTCGGCTAATTTTTTTTAAAATATCTTATAAACTCTTAGATCTTATAAAATATTTTAATAGTTTATAAGATGTTAGATTTTATTTTAAAGGGTAAAATATAGACACCCTCCTAACGTATGGGTTTTTTTCTCTATGTAATTAAAATCAGCAGACATTACAAAAATTGAAAAAAGACCCAGATGAGGAAATAAGAAAACCTTAGCGATCCAAATGAAGATATTAAATTTCAACAACCCAAATGAAAGAATCACGAAAGAGTGTAACTTTATAACAAAATCAAATACACTACTATTCTATAAAAAGAGAAAAAATCAAACCAGAAAAATAAAACAAAAAAAATCGTGTATTTCTATCCACCCCACCATCAAGCATATACGTATATTTCAATCCGTGTCAACATTAGATTTACCTTGTAACATGAAGTGGTTTATCTGCTGATCAAATATTAAATCTTCTAAAAAAAAATTTCCTTTTTTTTCTCTTTTTTTTTTTTTTTTGAAAATTTTCTCCATATTTTTCCTAATTTTTTAAATTTTTTTTTTATTCTGTAAAACTATCGGGGGACAAAGTGCAAATGATCACATACGTTGGGGGGCTATCTGCATTTAACTTTAGGCGCATGTATTCCATTACTATTCCTCAAAAAGTGTAAAGTGCAACAAAATCCAAAGGTTGGGTGGGGAAGTGCAAAAAAAAATGGTTGGGGGCCAAAGTGCAAATGAACCCACATGTTGGAGGGGTGTCTGCATTTTACCCTATTTTAAAAATAAGCTTCTAAAGTGTTTGGAGAAATAAGATATTGAAGCTTATAAAATGTGAAGACATCAGCATAATAAGATTTTTAAATGATACAATGACTAAAATGGACATAGTACAGGTAGAATCAAATAAGTTGTTATTTATTGATATATTTTGTTTAAAAATAATTAAAATACTTCTAAAATAGTACACATTAGTTTAATTTTAAATAAAAGTTAATAGATAAATATGATTTATTTTCTCCCTCTAAATGTATTTCCTCAACTTCTGCTTGAGATTTCTATTTAAGGTCAACTAGAGTATCCCAGTAGCATGAGTAGTGTTTCTGCGCCTAACTGGTTAGTTGGATAACGATCTAAAGACATACGAAAAAGCAATATCGGATATTGATTCGGGAAAGTAACTTAAAGCCATGAGATCCGATATGGACTCCATGTGTGTGAGCAAGGTTTGGACCTTTGTAGACCCAGCTAAAGGTATTACACCCGTTGGGTTATATGGGTCTACAAACATCAAATTAAGTTCAACGGGAAGTAGACAACCTTCAAAGAGAGGCTTGTGGCGAAAGGTTACACTCAACGACCAGGGATAACTTTGAGGAAAAGTATTTGCTTGGGGCTATGACCAAATCCATGTGGATTATACTCGTTGTAGCTACATGGTATGACTATAAAATATGACAGATAAATGTGAAAACGTCTTAATGGGTATAGTTGAGGAAAAGATCAATATGGATCAACCAGAGGGTTTCATATCCATAGGAGAGGAGCAGAGATTTGCTGTCTCCAAAGGTCCATCTGTGGACTAAAATAGGTTTCCTGAAGTTGGAATATTCATATTGATGAAGTTATATGGGGTCATGATTTTGTCAACAACGACGTTGACCCTTGTGTATACAAGAAGGTCATTAGGAGCTCAATTGCATTTCTAGTGCTTTATGTAAACGACATCTTACTCAATGAAAATGATGTCAAGATGTAAGGAGACAACAAAGCATGGTTAGTAACTGAATTTTCCATGAAGGACTTGGATGAGGCTTCCGACATCCTAGGTATCAAAATGTTCAGCAATAGATTTAAAAGGATGTTAGCAATGACCCAAATATCATATGTCGAGAAAGTCTTGAAAAGGTTGAAGATGAAAAACTCAAAACAAGGGTTCCTTCCTATGAGGCATGGGGTTAAGCTTTCTAAGACTCTATCTCCTAAGATTGATGAAGAATATATATAAAAAGTTTTATATCCCCTATGCATCTGTTGTAGGCTGCATACACTGTGTCGTTCAGTACACTAGGTCTGATGTTGCGTTTGCTTCGAGCGTAATGAGCAATTATCATGCATGCGCTGATGAGGCACACTAAACTGCTGTCGAGATCATTCTTAATAACTGAGAAATACTAGAGATATGTTCTTAGTATATGGTGGTAGAGAGTTGATTTAGGAAGGCTATAACGATTCTAGCTTAAAGCTAGATGTAGATGGTTTCAAATCTCAATCTGAATTCAATGTTCAGGCTGAATGGTGGTATGCTAGCTTGAAAAAGTTCCAAGCAAGATACCACAATAGATTATACCAAGAAGCAAAATACATAGTGGCTGCAAAAGCTGCTAAAGAAACGGTTTTAATGAAAAAGCTACATCCAAGAGTTGGTTGTGGTGCTTAGCATTTTCGAGACAATAGATATCTTGTATGATAACAATAGGGTGATAATGTAATCTAAGGAACCGAGATTTTATCACAAATTCAAGCACAGACATTTCCATTTGTTGGGAGATATATATATATATATATATATATATATATATATATTATTATATATAATAAGAAGAGGTGACGTGTGGATAGATTGTGTCACATCGGCAAAAAACACAACAAATCCATTAACTAAGTCAGTTTCACAGATTGCTCATACTCAACATCTTGAGAAGATGGGTCTAAGGTACATGGGTAATTGATTTTAGGTCAAGTCGGATATTGTTAGAAATAAGTGAACATAAAGCTAATTAGATTGGTGTTCTTTGTAATCTATTTAGCAATTTTTCTCCACATGTAATATTAAATTATTGAATAAACTAAGTGTTGGGTTTTTACACCCTCAAGTAGTGAGCCCAAAAATTACAAACTAATTGCAACATTACAGAGGAATAATAACAAGAACAAGAGATCACATACTAATATCATAACAGTAGATATTAAAAAACAACAGAAACATAAATAACCACTCAAGGAGCCAAATTTGGAGGGACAAACCCACGACCACACAGGCACCGCCACCAAGGCTCACCACCAAGGCACAAAGAACCGGTTCAACACAACCATCCACTTAGGAACACCACCTAGGCTCACCACACAGGTCTTCACTCTTCTCTATTCTATCTCTCGAAGGTAGAAGCATGAATGGTTTTTATAGATAGACACCATCAAAGATGGTGAGAGAGGGAAACAGCGCAATGGAGAAACCGAGAGAAAAAGGGAGAAGAAACTAAATAGAAACATGAAAGAAAATGAGCAGTCATGAGGAATAAGGGATAGGGTTAGGATTTAAGTGTAAATCGGGTCAGGTAGGTGTGGAGCGGGTCGGGATATGTGCCTGTAGCAAGTGGGCCAGTTTGGTGGTCGATGGGCTGAGGCCTACCTTAAAGGTACTGGCCACAAAAAAATCTCAACAATTCCTCCCTTGGACCAGGACCCCTAATGTTGGAATCTTTTTGGCCTATGACCATTTTTTGTAGGCCCAACCCATGGCCGCCCAATCCCTTTACCTGGATGGCTTGGCTCACCACTTTAACCCGACCCACTTACTCACCCGACCCATACCCAACCCGGCTACTTCTACTTAGATATGTTATTTATCCAGATGGATCATTTCCCGAACCTTAATTCTTTCTCCCGCTCTCTCTCTCTCTCTCTCCTCTCTCTCTCTCTCTCTTTCTCTCTCTGTTTCTTTCACCGGACTCCTCGTTTCTTTCCCTCTTCTCCCTCAGTCTTCTCTCCACCGCCTTTCAAACAGCCACTTTCTCCTTCTTATAACCCCAATCATCTTGACAATGAAATAGAGAGAAGAAAAAAAAATACTTTCTACTTATACAGCTCTCTGTGAACTACCTTTGTGGGTTTTGGTGTTAAGGTTCTCTGTAAACTACCTTGGTGGTAAAGAGGGTTGTCCTTTGTGGACGAAAATCACTGTGTGTGTGGGCCAAGCAACCATGATAGGGTTGCTGATATTTGGTGGACTTTGGTGTCCTTTCTGGATCTTGGCTCTTTAAGCCTTCATCGGACTCCTTAGTTTCTTTTCATATTTACTGTTGATAGTGTTTCTTGTTCTTATAATCATCAATTTTGTTGTATAAGTGTTATTGTAACCGTGGTCTATTGTATTAGTTGGTTAGCGAGTCCTTTGGGCTCATCACTGAAAGGTGTGAAACCTAACAATGGTATCAGAGCCGGGGATAAATCTCAGGTTGGTCCTGATTTCTTCGGCGGCGCACTGATAAGATTGTTCCTGTTTTGCTACGAAATAATTTATGTGTGAAAAAAATAGTTTAGATAAACTCTCTGAAAAATCTGATATTCTTTTGAGTATGTGTTGGATTGAAGTAAAGCTTATTATTTTACTCTCTTGGTCTCTAAATACTTGTAGTTTTATGTACACTATTTTTCATTAATACTGAGTTATCGACGAAATTTTGGTGGGTTTTTGGATGAGGGCCGAGAATTTTCTATCTGGTGAGAAATGCCGGGTAGGTTCATTAAGAGGTGGGTTGGTGTTCTGAAAGATTTCATGTTTGCTATGGTGCTTCATTGGTCTGTGATTCATTCCAAATTCCGTCTGTACCCTGTAATGCGGCAAAAACTGGTTTGAAGTGTGTAATTATGTTGGAATTTTAGATACATGATGTGATACTCGTTTTTTTGAAAATTTTTGCAATATTTTCTTTTTTGAAAAGTTAGTTTATGAAAATTATTAATCTGTGAACATTACTTCGTGCAAAATTCTGCTTTGTGCACTTTTTTTTCTTAGTAGTGTTGCTTAGTGCATTTATATTGTTTTCACTTAGTGCGATCTGTTATTTATTGGCTTGGTGTAAAAAAAAATTTGTTAAATGGCCTACTGCAATAATCAGTTGAATTTTTTTTTGCATAGTGTGAAAATCTTGTGTTATATTGCTAAGTGTTTATTTCCGAAAGATGGCCTTGTGCAATTTCGCTTTGTGTGAAATGAAGCTTTGTGCTAAAAATCGCCTTGTGCGAAAATGGGTTTTGTGCGATTGCGCTTTGTGCTAAAAATCATTTTGTGTGTGAAAGAGGAAAATATCTTTGTGCTAATTAGTTTCTGAATATCTGTTGTTATTTTTTGCTTAGTGCGAAAATCTGTTGTTATTGCAAAAAAATTGTTGTGATTTTGCTTAGTGTGATAGTACTTTGTGCGTTTTTTGCTTTGTGCAATTTTTTGCTTTGTGCATTATTTTACTTAGTATGTTCGCCCTGTTCAATTTTTGCGTTATTTTTTGTTGCTTAGTGCTAATCCCTCGCCTGGACAACCCCTTGAGGTTGTTCGGTATCTGGTTGAGGGTTAGCTAAGGTTTACCTATTTCTGTCTAAAATTGTACCCTTCTGCATTCGTTGATAATGTCTTTGTTTTACAGGTACTATTTCTGTGGTATGGCGATGATGAAAGTCAAATCCAGCTCCTTGGATTGGGTTCCCTTTTAGGTCCTAGTCCAAGGGAGAAATGTTGGAATCTTTTTGGTCCGGGATCATTTTTGGTAGCCCATGGCCGCCCAAGCCCTTCACCCGGATGGCTTGGCCCACCACTCTGATCCGACCCACTTACTCACCCGACCCGTACCCCGACCCGGTTGCTTCTACTTAGATATGTAATTTATCCAGATGGTCTTTTTCTCTCGATTTCTTCCACCGACTCCTCGTCTCTTTCCCCCTTATTCCTCGGTCTTCTCTCTACCGCCTTTCAAACGGTCACTTTCTCCTTCTTATAACCCTGATCATCTTGATAATGAAATAGAGAGAAGAAAAACGATATACTTTCTACTTATACAGCTCTCTATGAACTACCTTTGTGGGTTTCGATTTTAAGGTTCTCTGTAAACTACCTTGGTGGTAAAGAGGGTTGTCCTTTGTGGACGAAAATCACTGTGTGTGTGGGCCAAGCAATCGTGATACGGTTGCCGGCATTTGGCGGACTTGGTGTCCTTCTCGGATCTTGGCTCTCTAAGCCTTCATCGGACTCCTTAATTTCTATTCATATTTACTATTGATAGTCTTTTCTTGTTCTTGTATCAATTTGGTTGTATTAGTGTTATTGTAACTGTGGTCTATTGTAATAGTTGGTTAACGAGTAATTTGTTATTCCTTTAGGCTCATCATTGAAGGGTGTGAAAACCTAACACTAAGGAATCATTGCCAATATATTATTGTTTGCTTTCTATTATGTTTTAACTGTTTTATATCACAAAAGTCCATAGACCAATCGAACAGCAATATATTTAGTTGCACATTGATGGTTACTATGAAACCAACTTCAGAGGTTTTTGTATGAAATATTGCAAGCCGAGAACCTCGAAATAGGGCATCGAGGGTTCTATCGAGACTTGCACAAAGTGTGTAGCATTCATTAAATGAGTTTTGTGTTTCATCGGTGACAGACATTGGACAGCTATGCAATTTTAGTATGTGACAAGGGTTGTCAAGACAAACAAATGGCTCACGAGGAGTCGTTATATTGAAGCTTATGAGATTTGGTCAGTATTACTAGCACTCCTCAGCTCTGATAGTATCCTTAAATTTGAGGATCTAGGAGTCGCATGTATGTGATGGTTATACCTTGGGCTTTGACAAAAGATGATTGTGTCTTCGATTCGGTCATAATAAGTCTTGTCTAGTGTAGTAAGAACATATTGTGAGGATAGTGAGTTTCAAGAACGAATACTTCGCCCGTCATTGAATGACAATGAGATCTCTTTTACGGTCTAAGATTTGTTTATGCTCCTTAAGTTTGTGGACACAACGATTTATTCAATAGGGAAGGGTTTCCTATGTTGATCAATGGAGTAAATGCGTTTAGAGTGATAAGCATAGTTCTCTAATTTGGGATGGAAATTGACTCTCAATTCCTTGCCCTAGACTTAGACGGGGAGATGGTTGATGGAAGGACCATACATGTATGGTACTCAAGAACCTAAAGGTTCATTACATATTCATTTAGTCTATAGTGTCATGGACATTCTTAAATAGCCACCCAAGATGATAGGTGCTTCTGCATTAATGGTAAATTAGATGTGATTAATTAATTAAATTTGATTAATTAATGGTATTGGACAGAAGTTAGAGTCTAATAGATGGTGAACCTAAAAAGTCATACACATATCACTATGAAAGTAATAGAGTTAATTTTGGAATATTTATAAAAGAAATGAATTAACTTAAATAATTTAAATTAATTTTGGAGAGTAAATTATTAGATCATCTAATGGGAAAGTCCATTTAATGGATGAACCAAGGTTAATTAATATGATTAATTAGATTTGGGCCAAACACAATTAAGTTGATTAGATTTATTTAATTCGGCTTGATTCAATTAATTAATTGGATTGATTAAATAATATAGATAAGCGTCGTTTATTTAATTAGATTAAACAAATCAGTTGAGTTACTATTGGGCTTTAAAATTAATAAGATTAATTTTAGAAATCTAATGGACCTTCGTTGGGATTGAAATGATTCAATTGTTGAATTAAAATAAGCCCAGGCCATGCACAATGAAGCCCTAGCCATTTTTTACATTGACTAGGTCACGAAGAAATTGAGGACTCCTACTTTGGAGAGTAAGGGGCCGAGTGGGTCTCTTAAAGAGCCCACTCCGTCCACACTAAATAATATACAGAAGGTGTATTTTATTTTAGTTAGTCAAGCATATCTTTTGATACACGCAAGAGTTTGAAAATAATTTTTTGTAAGAATAGGTGACCAAAAAGTCAATTGAATTGGTTGTTTTCTATTCGTCAATATTTATCAAAATGATGAATACATTAGTGTTTTGTTGTGCTTACTAATTTACATTGAACGGTATTTCAATGTCACAACAAAATACCTATAGACCAGAAGGTTAAACCAGTGAAGTTTGGCAGCTATGAATCAATTTCTAAGGGTCAATCTGAAATATTTCGGGTAGAGTACCTCGAGATGAGGCATCAAATATCCTATAGAGACTTGCACTAAGTATTCGACCCATATTTCGTAGGCAAGCGACGTAGGTCAACTATGCAACTTTAGTGGATTAGTTGGCAAGGTAGCCGATTAACTGAAATGACCTGCGGAAATTGTCACATGGAAGCTTTGAGGACTTTAGTGGGTTGGATTTTTTCAAAAATTAATTAATTGGATTAATTAATTTTGGGTTTGTCCTACTAAATTAATTGAATTAATTTAATTTATAAATTATGAAAGATAGTGAACTTGAATCTTTAATTAGATTAAAAGACATGAATTTATTTGATGGGTTTAAAATTAAATTAAAAATTAATTTTCATATCCAGGAAATTACAACTATATTAGAAATTGAAAATTAATTTTTAAAGACATTAAATAGTTTATACTTATATCCAGGAGCACTTGAAAATTTTTTTATTTTTTATTCTTTTAAGATATTAGATAGTTTAAGACTCATATCCAGCAATATTTGGGTTTATTTTTTGAATACATTAGATAGTTTATGCTCGTATTCAGGAGCATTGGCATTTTTCGAAAATATTAGATAGTTTATACTCATACCCAAGAGCATTAGAAAGTTAAAAATTCATGATGTTGCATCATCATCGTCATAATCTTTGGCATCAACTGAATGTTCATTTTTCTTGCAATTTAAACTCATTTCAATACCATGTATATAAGTCGCTAGCTCTTCAATTGTTCCTGACTTCATTGCTTGAAAACTATAACAAGTTCCCAATGCATGTCATCATGAAAACATAATTCAACTGCAGAGATTCCAAAAAAGTACCTTTGCAATTTACCGATAAATTTCTCCAATTATCAATGTATTCAAGCATGGGTTCGTCTTTTCTTTGATGTTGATAAGCTGGTTTAATAATACTAACAGTACGGTTGAGTATTATAAAAGTGATTGAAAAACTTATTTTATAAATCATCCCAACTATTAATGAAGCTTGCTTCAAGATCAATTTACCAGTCAAAAGTAGAGTCTTTCAATGATAAAATAAATTGTTTGACTATAAGATCTTTATCAGTTTTAATATTGTTTCATGTTTCAATAAAGTGAGCAATATGTAGCTTAGATCCCCATGACTAGTAAATTATTGAAACTGTAGAGGCTAGTAGTGTGCTGTCATTTTTAGCTTCACAAATCTTTTTGTGTAAGGCTTCATGTAAGATTTGAAAATTCAAGCTCGAGTTTTATATATTTTTGCTATTGCTTCATTGATAGTATTCTCATATGCTCAATAGAAACAAATCCAGTGATAGAAACATGAATTCTTTTACTTGTATTACATGCAATTGAAAATTTTGGCTCTTCAAATTTATTTTATATTGGGATACATAGAACTTCTCATAAAGTTTCTTAAGCTATCATCATGTGCTTGAACATATTCCAATAAATTCCCACAGCAACTGTCAATGATACAACTTGTGCTTCTAGTAAAGTAGTTTGCACCATTATAACTATTGCAATATCATTCTCTGGGCTTGTTGACAATAAATGAATCATATTATCATCAAGAAAATCTTCTCCACAACTTGAATTTCTTACTTTGCCCACAACTTAAGCGAGAACTTTACGAGGTAACACAATAATACCATCTTTATTTGCCTGTACATTATTGTTTTGTTTCCAAGCTCAACATACAATATCTAAAATTTGAGAAGTTGAAAAAATTATTTTCCGTCTCCATTGGCCTTTCAAGTTGACTTGTGATGAGAAAATATGAGAGGTAAAGATGGTCCCACTAGGCATGCAAAAATTTGTGGACGCAAATTTTATCGTGTCTATAAATCAAGACACAAGAACATCATCACAAATAAAATATATAAAAAAAATTGAAATGATTACAAGCTCTATTCAATCCCATCGTTCTTCCCTTCAAATATACTAATATGTGACAGATTTAAAGGTAAATTTTCACGTAAAAAAACTCCTTTAAACTTGAATTTGAATTTGTATAACATTAATTCAAATATTCACGCCTATAATTTCGAATTAAACACTATAATATTAACTTGGAGTTTGAGGATTTGAAGTGAATTTGCCACTTGGATCTTTCTGAAAATTTACTTGGATATTTATAACATTAATTCGATGGCCTAGTGCCTATAATCCCGAATTAAATATTATAATTTATTGGGCACCTTCCATAATGACTTGATCTCGTCCTTGAGTGCTTTAAATATTCTTGAACTCTAAGGACTTCATAGAGATAATTATTTTTAGGCATTCTCTAGCTTCACCATCTTTCTCAGTGTATATGTGTGTCTTTTGAATGAGTTTCAGACCCCTTTATATAGTTCAAACACAAAGAGTTATGATATCCTTGAACATTTTTTGTATTATTTTTTTATAATTTAATTAAAAAACTAAATACATTAAATATTTGACATGGCATGATTTGTCAATTTGACAACAACTCTTTAACATTTGTATTTTTTAAAAAGATAATATAAATTACATATCTTGATTTGGTTGGAACGTACATCTAGTTGTTCCACGTGGCATTGTTTAATTGAAATCTTTGATTGTAAAGTGTGATTTGATAGGCCGAAATACTTCAATTTCCACACTTGTCGGCCATTGATTTGCTATCAAAATATATATTAAAATATTAATTAACTTAACTATTTATACTTAAAATTAATTTAATATATTCTAAAATATAAATAAAAAAATATAATTGATAATTAATATAATATTTAACAATTGCCATCGTTCAATTAGGTTTGAAATTTTGCTTGTCTACAAACTCTATATAACTTGAGGTATAAATCCATCACGACATCACAATATATAATTTAAAATAAAGTTTAAGATTTAATATATAAATAAATTCATTCATATATGTTTTTTAATATTCTATACCTATTTTGTAGATTCGAAATTTGGTTTCATGGAATATATCAAACAATACATTGAAAGGACCAAAATACACCCCCCCCCCCCATCCAAAGGCAAATTATTCTTATAGGACAAAGATCTGCTGCTATTAACCTGGTTTCGATTGTACTTAGATCGATCCTGCCCATCAACCTAAAATCCATACAATTGATCATCGTGCAATTTATAGCTCAAGATCACTTCATATGAGCCCATACAATAATATGTTATTTATTACTTTAACACTAGCATTCTGCATTTTTCTTGCGATCTCACAAACTGATTAAGTGTCAGAGAATCTTTGTTGGGACCAACTAATGAGTGTAAAAATCTTTTTTCTCAAATTCTCAAACACGTGGTCTGGACTACACTTGGGACGATCTCAATTCTCAACTCGGACTCTGTGCAAATAATTAATTTTATAAAAAAATAAAACAAATAAAAAAAGTGAAGTACCAAAATGAAGGTGAGAGCCGCAAGTGTGGCCACAATGACCAATTCTCCAAATGTATATAATTTCGTCGAACCCACAATAATTATTGTCCGCCAAAGGGAAAGGAAAGGGGGGAATAAGCAGACAAGAAGCGAGGAGGAAAAGGAGACGCGAGTTGTTAGAGAGACGCGTAAAGGGAAGCAAGGGAACACGTTTCGGGCGGTTATTGGGTGGAAGAAAGGGACGTGGGGCCCACGTGGAGTAGGGGATAATTTGAGGCTAAGGCAAAGACAGACGGCGGATTATTATAATTAGATAGATGAGAGATGGGAGATGATGGTAGGCGTAGTGTAAGGTGACAAACTGAAGTAGTGGGCGGTGGAGTATAGTATACCACTTTGGTACTCGTACATATATATGTACTTTTCTGTGTCAGGCGCCGTATTCTACGCCAACACTACGCCGTCTCCTCTCCTCTCCTCTCCCCTTCTCCCCACTTATTATTCTTCATTCGGATAAATTATATTTTATTATCCAAACTATACTCATTTTTATATTTATTATTAAAAAACTTTTTTCTTTTATGTTAATTTATTATCTCAATTTTACAAAAATTGTCATATATGATCGTCTTTTTATTGATTTTTTTATTAAAAAAATATCACATGCTATGTATATATAAAAAATATTACATCAGATAACTCTTAAATATCATATGTGCATTGCTTGTGGTGGTTCTTTGACCAAAAACTTGATTGAAAAATGATTATAAATGACACGGTGATAATTTTATAGAGTTGAGATGTTAAATTAGCATAATAAAAAAATTCGTATGCCAAAATATAAAAATGGTCATAGTTTGAATGACAAAGTGTAATTAACTTTTTTTACCCCTGCAACAAATTATTCCGTTCCTCTCCTTTCTTTATGTTTGCAAAGGGTTATTTTATTTATTTTAAGATAGATTATATTAATTTTTTCTGATCTTTAATTTAATTATAAATATTTTTTTAGTATTGATTCAATTAATTACATACAAAATTATTATTATGAATTTCATCCAAATTTTGTATGTAATTGAGCAAAATTCCAATTTGGATCTAAGATTATAATTTTATATATATATATATTTTTTTTGTAATAACATCCTTCCAGTATCATATTTTAATATTTTTTAAATAATTTGGAATAGTTTGTAATATCTTATATTGTATAAAATATTTTTTATAATTTACAAAATATTTAATTTTATTAAATATTAAACCCGTAGAATGTTAATAATAACATTATTATAATATTTATTTTAATATTACATGAATTTTTGTCTAAGTGTTATAAATTAGCTGGTAACTATCTGATTTTCAATTGCTTATAAAATTCTAACACGGGCATCTAAGATCAGTTAATTTGTGTAATTTTTGTAAAAATATTTTATAGGATATTCGGTATAAAATTTTTTGAACTTAAAGAATAAATATAAATACTCAAATATCTTATACTGACAACATATACATCAAAAAAAATTGAAAATCACAGTGAATACTAACGAATCATGATCGCAACAACCATTAATCGTTGCTTTTTATAAATTAAATTAAAATATTAATAAATTAAAAATTAGGGTAAATACTAAACGAATCATGATGTGCAGCAATTATAATCGTTGTTTTTTGTAAATTAAATTAAAACATTAACAAAAATTAAAAATCACAACAAATATTAATCATGTCTCCAAAATTGAATTTTCCACATTTATTTTGTTTAACCATAAAAAAAATATTTATTTATCATAATTTATAAATTATTGATATGTATAAAGAAAATAATTATTTTTCTAATATCAGTAGGTTAGGTAGGTGTAAAGTGATGTATATACTTAGGAAGCAAAAAAGCGAAAAATACGAAATACGTATAGAGGTACAGATTTATACGTATAGACATAAAATGTATAACTCCCAGAAACAGCGGCAGTATACAGTCCTAATTGCCGGCACATCAACGTCTTAGGCGCTCTTGTCTTGTGCATCTCCCGCGTGCCACGTTCCCACACACCACACGCACTAATCATCTCACAAAAACACACACTTTCTCTCTCTCTCTCTCTCTCACATTGCTTGGGCGGCGGCCCTCCCCCTCAGTCAAACCCCTCGTTGACCGCGCCCCCTATTCTCTCTCTTCCTTTCTCTCTCTAGCCCCTGCCCCAGCCCCCAACATTTTTTCCTATATAAACACGCTATCTCCCCTCATTGTTCCACAGCTCATTCTTGGAACGCGCTTTTTCTCTCTCAAGAATTACTCACTGCGTGTTGAAGGGGAACTGTAGGATCGCTAATCGGAGGAAAGAAGGAAGGAGAAATGGCGATGAAGGAGAAGGCAAGTGGAGGAAACGCCAAGGTCGTTAACGGCGTTAAGGAGGTGCACTACAGGGGCGTCAGGAAGAGGCCTTGGGGCCGCTACGCCGCCGAAATCCGAGACCCCGGCAAGAAGAGCCGCGTCTGGCTGGGCACATTCGACACCGCCGAGGAGGCGGCGCGTGCGTACGACGCTGCAGCTCGGGAGTTCCGTGGCCCGAAGGCGAAGACCAACTTCCCCCTCCCTTCCGAGGCTGCCCACAGCCCCAGCCAGAGCAGCACCGTCGAGTCTTCCAGCGCCGACCTTAACCCCAGAGCTCCGGTCGAGCTCGATCTCACCCGCCGCCTCGGCGCTAACCCCGAAACCGGCGTCACCGTCGCCGATGCCGGTGGGTTGAACCCCATCAACGCGTATCAGTTTTTCCGGCGCCCACCGGCGATGGCGGTTTTGCCCAACGGGCAGCCGGTTTTCCTGTTCGAACCCCTGGTGAAACCAGGCAGCATGGCGGCGGCGTACAGGGCGAACCAGGCGGGCGCCGGGTTCCCCCGCGGCGGTGCGTTGCAGAGCGAGTCGGACACATCGTCAGTGGTGGATGAGAACAATTTTGATGGGGCGGACGGCAAGAGAGGGCTGGATCTCGATCTAAATCTGCCTCCGCCGGTGGAAGCCTGAAATCTCCGATGATTACTAAGGAAGAAAACTTACGAGTTTTGATGTGTAAATATATTTCTGAAACAATTTACCCTTTTTTGCAGCTGAGAGGAATTTCTCTGGTTGTTCACCATTATGGCCGGCTTAGGGTTCCATTAATTTCTTTTTTTTTTTTGGAAAAAAATCAAGAAAAAAAAAATATTGATGTTATTTTTGATGTATTTCGCATCAGATCCGAAATTAGAGTTGTGACATAATATTTTCAGTGGATGTAATGTCTTTGTAGTAATGGGAATTTTTATTTTATTTTTATGATATTTGTGTTCAAATTATAGATAAATATTTTTAATAAATTATGGGCTCTTCTCAGTACAAAGAGATAAGATCCATGATTGATGTTTTTTTTTATAAATTATTTTTAGATAATCTTGGAGAGAATATACTTATGTGAAATAAATTAATTTTAATTTCATAATTACGTTCTATCTATATTATTTATTATGGGGTGATTGGAAAGATTCTGAAATAAACTGATTTAATTGCAAAATATGAGTCGTTTAAAATGTTTTGGTATATATTTATTCTTTGCAAGTAATAGCATCTTTTTTAGTAAAGGAGGTTTAATTTAATTGACGAGTTGAGACTCCATCATTTTAGAGCTATGAGTTCAAACACCGTTAGATGCATGAGATATTGTCTGTTGTATAACAATAGTTGGTCTGTTTTATAGTAGGAGTTGTTGTCTATTATAATAATATGTGTTATTGAATAGGATATGTTTGTTGCAATAGTCTTTGTTAGATATTAATATCAACAGGAATAATTGTACTTGTAATCAATTTATTTCAATTAATAAAAGTTCATCTCTCTAATCTAAAAAAAATTAAAAAAAAATCGCATATTTTTTAACCATTGATTTTACTAGTAATTGTTTATTTATCTAGCGAGTAATTACACTCTCTTTTTGTGAATTTTATTATAATTACACGTAAATTTTCTTTGGTTTGAAAAATTACATCTAAGATCCATGAGGGTAGTTTTCATCTAACAAATAAGTTCATTTATTAGTTAATTTCATTGAATTTGTTGATATTAATATATATATATATATATATATATATTAACCCCCGATTTATTACAAATCAAATAATTTTTTTTACAATCAAATTATCTTCATACGTCAGATCTAACATAAATAGGGTTACAAAATTATATAATATTGGGTTTAAATTGATGTATAAATAATAATAATTTTATTATAATTATTTCTATAAATAAATTATGTTCAGTTATAACTTTTTTTTATAATACTATTATTTAATTTTTTTCAAATTATTTTAAAATATTTATATTTATACTAATATATAAAGAGAAGTTCTCAACACTCACAAATGTCAGTTTTGCACCATTTTTTTGTGAAGCAAAAAAACACCCTTCATGATAATATATCAAATTTATTCAACTTTTCAACATTTTCATTAATTGACAAATTATTATTTTTTTCTTTCTTTTTTTATCAATATAATTTATTAATTTATATATTTTATATTTATTTATAATATATTTTAATACGTAAAATATTATTTATTATATATAAATAAAAACGACGTGCCACAATGGCTATAAATATAAAAAATAAGTTACTTTTTCACTCTCAACTAACAATTCACGACACCATAACACCAAATTTTAAAATATTAATTATTTCTTTAAATATTTAAATCAATATAACTACTACTTCATTACATATGGTTTATATAGCTTTTAGTTATTGATATACTATTATATTTATTTTGTATTTTCGTTTTTGTTAACACTTGATTTTTTGTTAATTATATAATGATTTTTACTTTGAAAACTTATGCTATGAAAAAAGTATTACGTGTCATGATGGCCATTAAAAAAAAAAATTGAACTTGTCAAGAAGAATACAAATTGTGTAAATTACAATGACCTTTCTTGAGATTTGACATAATTACAAATACCCCTCGTTTGAAAATTATAAATACTTCCCCTGATGTTTGATGAAATTATGTAATCCTTGGATGGAGGTATGAAACTGCCAACTTTGTTCTTATTGTACTTTTTTTTTAAATGAACAACTTATAAAAAAATCGAATTGGATGGATGAAAAGATTTTTAAAAAAAAAAAAAAAGTATCCACTTAGTCCATAAAAAAAATTATTATTTTTAAATTAAATAAAACCATAATTTTTAATCCAAATTTTGGTCAATTCATTATAAAGTGGATGAAAATATAACAAATTAGACCAACTGTTAGACGATCATTAAAATAAAAAAAATTAATAATTTTTTAAATAATAATAAAATATTTATAATTATATTAAGTATTAGGAGATATCACCGTAAATTTGAATAGAAAGATGAAGTAGAGTAGAGCGGTCAAAAAGTAAAGCCAAAAATTAAAAATAAATAAATAAAAAAAGAAAGGGCACCGACGGCGAGACAGGCAGCAGAATTGATACGAGGTGGGGGGCCCACACACACAAGCTTTCTCCGAATTCCCGAATTCCGTGTTGACGGGGTACATGTCGTGCCTAAGGTGGACGGCACGTGTCTCCTTTTGCCTTGCCGCCCACTATTATCATTTTTATTTTTTATTTTATTTTGTTATATTGATGCTAAGACGGATCTTTCTCGATCCGGTACCTGATTTTGGACGTATTTATACGGTTCTAAGTAAGTATTTATTTATTCTTCTATACTATGTCAAAGAAAATGATTTTCTGCTTCAGTTAATAATATTATTTTATTAATTTGTTATAAAATTAAAAATATCATTCAAATGATATTTATTAATTTATTTATTTAATTTTTTACATTTTACATTAATTGATAGTTATTTTTTTCTTTCTTTTTGCTTTTTTTTATTTTTAATATAATGTATTTATTTATATATTTATTTTTATTTATAAAATTATTTTAAAGTTTTTATAAAAAAGTATTCATTATATGCACATAGGAATGGTTTGCCACAATAGCTTGTTAATTATAATTGAAAATAAATTAAAAATAATAGTTTTATTTTGTAGTTTTTATTTTTAAATTGTTGGGATTCAGTTGATTTAAACCAAAGTTATAAGCAATTTTCAATCAATTTATGTAGTTTATTGATTGAAAAAATTATAAATTTTAAGTTGTTTTTAAAATGCTTCAATTTTGATATTTTTCACTTTTAGCTTTTGATTTAAACACTCTTATAATATTTGTATGTATATTTATGTGTATAAAAATAAGACATACCCCTAACATAATAAAGAGACATTAATAAAGATTAATCAAATTTAAAAAATAAGAAAAGAGTACAATATTTTACGTTTCTGTGAGAAAATTCATCATTCTTCTATTAATCTTAGTTATTTACCACAAATATTTTAACAATGCATAAATTTTTTAAATACTGAAATTTTAAAATTCATAAAGGTGAAGTATGAAAATTAAGAAAAATAATCTTTAATATTCTCTATAAATATGAACAACCAATCACTATAATTTAAAGCAATAAAAAAATCCTAAAAAATAATTAGCATTAGGTCAAAATTCAAAAATTAAATGATATTGGAATATAATTATAATTGATAGGAGATTAAATTTAAAAATGTAAGAAATACTAGATTTCTTTTATATTGCAAAAATCAAATTACTCGTTTGGTACTACTATATAAAAAATATAAAAAAATTAGATATGTTAATATTGTCATAAAATATGTAGTGATTAATTTAATTATAATTTAAATTATATATAAAAAATTTAATTGTTTGAAAGTAATTTTGTTTCAATAATTTCAAATTATTAATTTTTTATTTGTTCACGCATTTGTTTACAAAATTAAATAGTTTTATATGTATCATCTCAATTGCAAGAAAATAAAAAAACTAAACAGTACCCACTAATATTAAAAATATATGGTTACATATGGTGGATTTTCAATTAAAAATAATTTTAACATAAATTTCATTTGGAAATTAAAATGATTTAAAGTAATCATTACAACAAATATATATGGGATGGAGAATATATATGTTATAATCAATTAAGGAAATTATTGATATTGTCATTAATACTTACCATTAATATTTACCTATCAATTAAGTATTTTTACAATTAAAAAAAATTTATGTGTTCTAAGAATTCACCATTTTGGTCAAAATTCAAAAGGATTTGGGTGCAATTTAATATAATTGCACTAGAATATAATAAATTCTCTCTTTTTTTTCCCCTTTTTATTTTTCCTCTTTTCTTTTTTTCTCCTCTTCTCAATGATGAATTGGACATCTATACTTATGCAAGCTTACGCTAATTAAAGTAGGTGAGAATAAAATACTACTTTACCTTTACATTCCTCCTATACATGGTTAGGATGAATTGACCAAGGGTATTTAAGTAATTAGCTACATCTACATTGATTTGGTAAGTCAATGTTTCTTTTCTTTTTTGACTTCTTTCCTTTTTTAGCACATTCCTTTTCTCTTTTGACTTCTTTCCTTCTTCAGCACCTCTCTTTCCAAGAATGATGACCTTTCCTTTTCTAGGTTGGCTTTTTGCTCCATCAACAACCCCCGAATTCCTGATTATCCTTAGCGTATTATGAATTAAAGCGGACCACCAGCTCTTTTGCAAATATGGGGCCAATTATTTTTTTATTATAAAAAAAAGAAAAATAACGAAAAAAATATTTGTTTAATAAATTAACGTTTTTATTACGAGCCACGGTTTCAAACCGCGACTCGATATTTTTCTTTTTTTTTTTCCGAGTCGCGGTTCGAAACCGCGACTCGATATTTTTTTTTTTTTTTTCTTTGCCGAGTCGCGGTTCGCAACCGCGACTCGGAGTTTTTTAATTTTTTTTATATTCGAGTCGCGGACTAAAACCACGACTCGGTGTCGCGGTTCCGATCCGCGACACCGAGTCGCGGTTTCAGTCCGCGACTCGGTTTTTTTTTTAAATTATATATATATTAATTATATTTATATATTATATCTATTTAATTTAATAATTTAACGTATTTAAATTATATAAATTTATGTTATAATTTATATTTTACGTATAAATTATATTTATATAAATTGCAATATTACAAATTTAATAATCACAAAAATTATAATGTTAAAAAATTGTATTAATTAAAAAATACAAGTATTATTCAACAATCCTCCTATGGCACATTTTCTTGTATTGAAGAATCTCCTTGTTGTTGTTGGGCTTCTTGCCTTGCTCGCGTTTGCCCCAATCCATCTCATTATGAATGCGTGTTGTTTGATTTCGATCAGGACGTGTGACTGTACGGATAGTAGGGTCGTTGGACCAATTGGAAATGGTTCAAAATAGTGTTGTTGTAAGCTATCACATCATAATAATCCTTAACCATTGATGCAGCACTAATATTGAATGCACCGCATACTTTTTGAGCGTGAGAACAAGGGATGCCAAATTGATTCCACTTGCCGCATGAGCATTCTCGGTTGGCAATTTTGATAACATGGGTGTTCATCCCATTTCTATTTTGATTCCTGGCAACGACCGACGCGGAATGTTGAGCGTGACTGTATTTCATGACCGTGTGCTCAACAGCTTTTTGTTGCCAAGATATGAACATCTTGCATGCGAAATCCATCCACAGTTGGTTGTTTTGTAACATTTTTTTACCCTTAATCACCCGCACGTGAAAATAATGGACAGTACGTTCTAAAGTAATTTCAACTAGTGCACTTACCGGCAGGCGGCGAGCCCCTTCAGAACTCCATTAATGCATTCTGACATGTTGGTCGTCAAAATACCGCATCGCCATCCACCATCATGAGAAGCTGTCCATTTTTCCTTATTAATCTGGTCTAAGTATGCAAACGCTTTGACATCCTGCTTCTTTATCTCTTTCATAATGCGGTTGAACTTTCTTAATTGATATTCTGAGCCAGCTTGCCAACAAAGATCCTTCAATACCACATTTTTAATAGTACTGTTAAAATTGGAACACACATTCACCATTCACCATTCATCATTAACACCGCATTTATAAATTGCATCTTTCCGTTGTTGTAGGCTTTTTTATTCAACTGTTTATTTGTCACCCATTTTTATATTTTTAAAAAATGGATATAAGAGCAGTGTATGGTCCACGAGATGGAACTGTATTATCACAACAATCACAACACAGGTCCGATGAGATCCTTGATGGTGACATTGATGAGGTCCTGCAGGCAAAACGTGCCGACAGTAAATTTTGGAAAAATTTACGTGAACAAGAC
Organism: Sesamum angolense; assembly: GCA_034509725.1. Lineage (NCBI taxonomy): Eukaryota > Viridiplantae > Streptophyta > Magnoliopsida > Lamiales > Pedaliaceae > Sesamum > Sesamum angolense. The sequence goes on along the minus strand of JACGWL010000001.1, from coordinate 188,951 downwards.
CTCCCCATTCGTGTGCAACAAATACTACACCAAATAGGTTTTTATGGAGTCTATAGGTGCGGACGAATTCAATATGATTGCCATTTAATCACTGCATTGGTGGAGAGGTGGCGATCCGAGACACACTCTTTTCATTTTCGTGTCGGAAAAGCCATAATTACCTTACAAGATATCCAGGTCCCCAATAGATGGCGAGCCAGTCTCAGGGACTGACCTCGAAAGAACCAGTGTTCAGTGGCAAGAATACTGCATGCAGTATATAGGTTTCGCACCAGAAGAGGGAGCGTTGAAGGGTTCACGGTTGCAGGTTAAGGCCATCATATCTCATATATCACGTGTCCACATCACTCCCGACACTCCACCTTACTGTTGTACAGTATGCGCGTGCTGTTGCATTGCTCCTGCTGGGTGGAACGATGTGTCCTGATTCATCAGAAAACTTGGTATCGCTACTATATCTTGCAAAATTAGAGAATATAGTAGCAGCCCGGAACTACAGTTGGGGCAGTGCTGTCCTGGCATTTTTATACCGTGAATTATGTAATGCCAGCGAAAAAGGCAAAGCTGCAATAGGTGGCTTGTTGCAGTTGGTACAGGTAAGTTGAATTATTGAATTTATAGAGAAATATTTTTTTTTCAGGTAATAACTAGAGTTTATGTTATCTTTGCAGATTTGGGCCTGGTCACGCATCATTCCACTTTGTCCCGGACTTGGTGCTCCACGTGTACATATGGGCCCACACCAAATAGATAATAACCGTGTGCTCCAGGAGCACCATATGGTGCAATGTGGAACTGTGAGCACACTTTCACCCGGACAGTGCGAACAACTGTCCGGGTCATTAGAGATATATTAGATGAGATGCAATATGATCAGGTATTTTATATTCATGACTTTAATTACATATATTCGATCATATAAAATGACATTAACTTGCATTATTTTATTTATTACAGTTTATCTGGCAGCCGTATGACATGGAATCAAATGTCATTATGGCTTACGCAGGGATTTTAACCCCCAGCTGTGGAGATCAATATGTCCCTTGATATTTTATGCAATAGTGGAGATGCATCATCCCGAACGGGTCCTTCGCCAATTTGGATGATGCAAAATATTCCAGATCAGCCAGATACTCGGGACATGAGCCTGCATAAGATCACCCGTTCCAATCGTACGGGCACAGATTGGGTTTTGCAGCACATACTCTACATCACTAGATGGCAAAGACGATATGACACGGTCATACAAAGACAACCCATTTCCAACAGAAGATACAGATCGAGGATATTGGGAATGGTACAACAACATAACACGTCATTTCGTTTCGTCGTCTACTGATAGACGTGTGGAAAGCGGATACCAACCTGGAGATGCACCAGTGTTGCAGATTGTGGTATGCTACATAATATCACATGTTTATTTATATACTTCATTTTTAACAATAATTTTTATTAAAATTCATTATATTTTTATATTTTTCAGACTCAACAGGTAAATACTCTTCAAACACTTTTTCAATCTAAACCAGTAGACGTTGAAGGGTATCGCCAATTAGTGGCCCAACTTGAACACGAAGTACAAATTATCGCTGAAGCCATAAAACATCAGCCACAACAAACTGCAACACCATCCGATAGTGCTCCCACCACATCCCACAGACAAAGGAGAAGTTCTAGCCAAATGTCTATTGGTTCAGTTGAACGTGGTGATATTGGGGTGGATATAGCTGGTCCTTCAACAGCATATACGCCTCAAGATTACTACGTGCTCAACCGCCTCAGGATTACTATGTGCCTCAACCGTCACAAGATGATTGGTTTCAATCGACTTCATACATGCCAAGCCATGCAGAAGCTTATTCTTCACATGTAGATCTTGACCTTGGCCTTGGTATTAACCAACCATATGCACCAGAATATAACATTTCACCAGTTCCATTTCCATCATTTAGTGCATATCGTGATAATGTGGAGTCCAGTTCTGCAGCATCATCAAGTGGGTTGCATATTAATTCCGGTGGTGATGATAATGATGGACAAAATGAGCCAATACAAAATATGGGAAAAAATAAGAAGACCTCGACGTCAACGACACAGACGTAATTGTGGGACAGGGGGGCATTTTTAATATTTACTTTTTTATTGTAATATTTGTAATAATATTTATAATATTTTATTTATTCATTACTAATTATTATTGTGTTTTTTTAAATTGATTTGCGGATAAAATCAGTTATAATAATTTTTTTTTTTAAAAAAGACGGAGTCGCGGTTTGAAACCGCGACTCGGAGTCGCTGTCTCAAACCGCGACTCCAATAAAAAATTGTTTTCCCCAGCTTTTTCTTCTCTTAAAAATTAAAAAAAAATATCGAGTCGCGGTTTGAGACCGCGACTCGTAATAAAATCGTTAATATATTAAAAAAATATTTTTTTTGTTATTTTTCTTTTTTTTGATAATAAAAAAATAATTATGCCTGCAAATATGTTCTATTTTTAGGAGTCAATGGTTAAAAATTAAGAAGCTACATACAAAACTATTTTTGAAATGTGTTAGCTCGATTGTTGTAACTAGATTCATTGTAGAATAATAGTCAATACAATAAAATATTGCTTCCTTAGAAGCTAGTTCATTAATTGTATTTTAACGAGAACACACTTGTGTGGCTTAGACTCGCCTATTCGTCACTTAACTACTATGGGTGCTTTGGGGGATACTACGAAAGAACTCTTATGTGGACTAAGAACTTGATGCGTTTTCATATCCCCGCAAAAAAATCATAAGTGTCTGCAAACTTTTCTCTCGTGAATTCCTAAAGATTAGTACATCATCAACATAGACCAAGTGAGAGACCCCTTGACTCCCCTTAAATGATAATGGTTGGTCTAGCTCCATCAGCCTGTTAAGATTACAAGAGATTTATTCAGATGTGAGGACAAAAAGTGTCGGCGACAATGGATCTCCCTGGAGAAAACCCCTCGCAGATTTGAAAAACCCACTTAAGGAACCGTTAATAAGCACCGAAAACCAGCAATTTGTTATACAATTGCAAACGAGGAGGATCCACTGGGGAGGAAACCCGAGTTGCAAGAGAAGGATCCACTGGGGAGGAAAGCTGAGTTGCAAGAGAATTAATTGTAAGAAATTCCAATCGACTTTGTCATACGCTTTAGCCATATCAAGCTTGAAAGCTTCATTCCAATCGCTTGAGAGCAGATGTCGGAAATGATCTACCTACAGAATCGAAGAATGTCTTTGAAAATACAAATGAGAGTGATACCTCCAGCGTTAAGGATGCACCTGTTTTAAAACCCATCCCTACCCAAAGCAAGACAACAATATTCCAACAGATAATGAAGAGAGTAGTGATTCGGAGAGCATGCCGAGTCTAAGAACTATTCATGTTCCTGGGATATAGCGACAAAGAGTGGTGAGGAGGGTTCCCCGCAGGAGGACGTGAAGGATTGTCAAGCTTGGATTTAGCGGACCAAAATCATATTCGAATAATATGTATTTTTGAACCGATAGAGGAATGGGAAGGAGAGGAGATTTTAGCAAGGATGGAAGGGCATGTTTTCAAACCTAGGGAATAGGTTGAAGGAGAACATGAGGGATCATCTTGGAATCTCCGCGGGAATGACGCGTCTTTAGACCTTCCCGTTGTTGATGATAATGTTACAGAGGCAAGGGCAAGGGGTCGACACTGTCAAGGTTTGTAAACAGGATGATCTAACCAGATTATAACTCGAAGCCATGCATGGGTTTACTCTTCCTTTTTGCATACACTCAATGATGAATTGGGCATTTATACTTATGCAAGCTTATGCTAATTAAAGTAGGAAAGGGTAAAATACTACTTTACCCCTTACATTCCCCTATTACATAGCTAGGGTGAATTGGCCAAGGCTATTTTAGTAATTAGTTACATATACATTTATTTGGTAAGTCAATGTTTCTTTTCTTATTTGACTTCTTTCCTTTTTAGCACCTTTATTTTCTCTTTTGATTTCTTTTCTTCTTCAACACCTTCATTTCCAAGAATGATGAACTTTCCTTTTCTTGGCTGGTTTTTTTACTCCATAAAAGCCTCCCAAATTCATGAATATCCTTAGGATATTATGAATTAAAGTGGATCACTGACTTTTTGCAAATCTGTTCTGTTTAAGGTGTCAATGGTAAAAATTTAAGAAGTTACATACGAAAATATTTATGAAATGTGTTAGCTCAATTGTTGGCTTTGAGGCGTTTTATTATGTGCCTTAGGAAAACTTGATTATTATTGCTCCAGGGTGTTCTATTGTGCCCCTGAAAGAAGCTATTACGAATTTCAGTAAAAAGTTGAGTTTATTACTCCTTATTGATGGTGTATATGTTGCGTTGAACATTCTACATGATATGTATATTTTATTTCTTTTGCTTTTTAATTATTTAGATTGTTATATTATCATGCATAGACGAAAGTGTATTAGTTCAGTTATTTAGAGTATCAAGCTAACAATACTAAGGGTTCCAATCCAACATTTTGAAAATTTAACTACAAAAAATGGAGCTAGAACAAGAGACAAGTCACCACACACTAGAGGGAAAGCTTGGGCAATCTCCATACCATATCCCCTCGAACCAAAAATAATTTTTTTTATTATGTGTTGTCCTACCATATCAGCCCACCCATTATGAGAAATGTCATTTATACATCTATAGTAATCTCCTAACCAAAGTATCAGCAAAATTACAAGACACGGTGTCATCTTCAATATTGATGACCAAACTCGAATAGCACCTTCCAGGAAGCAAACGAACATCAAGGAACTGCCTTCCGTGGGATAGGATACACCAACTTTCGTGTATAGTCATGTTATTACTTTAAGTATATTATAATAGATGAGGGTCGGGCTTCCCAATAATAAATGCCAACATCACATATATATGATGATAATACAACATTCAACTAATAATAAACTGAGTCCTTAATTTATTTAATGATAAATAGCAAAAAAAAATATATGCAAAAAGTAACGCGTAATTGAAATGGTTGCTTGGCACATAAAACTTATTTAAAGTCAAGAAAACAATCTTTATGGCATAAATGAGTCGGAGATATCACGAAATTGGATGTTTGCAAGTTAGTTATTTTGGCTCAGACATAGTTTGAATAGTTTATCTACGGGCACAAAAATGCTTGCAAGTCAATTTTTTAGTTCATACAAAACTCAGTTTATGCACTCAGTACCTAAAGAGCGGAAATTCTGCTTGTTACACAACATAACAGTCGGAATACTGAATCAAATATGATTCTTGCGATTTGATTGGTGTTTTATAAGTCACTCAAACTTTTCATTTGTAACCAATATGAGACACTTGCTTATATCATCAATCCCTAAACAAGGGGTTTGGAAAGAGCACATGGCGCCGTTCCCACAAATGGCGTCAAATGATGTTACTTGCGACTCGATTGGTGTCCTGTTGCGCAAGGTATTGTCGATCCTGACTTTGTATGAAACTCACAGATTTGTATTGAAAAGGCGTCTCGCTAGGAAAATGAGATTTTTGGGCTTATAAGTACTCAAACTCTTCATTTGCAACCAATATGGAACACTTGCCTATATCAGTTCATATAATAATTGTTGAAAAGGAAATTGTATTAAAAAAAATCTATTGTTAGTATTACTTATATTGTTATTTGATAAGCTGGCTTTGTAAAATAATATTTTCATTCTAGGAAATAAGGCTTTTATTTCGGAATATCAAAAAGAAAATTGAATTTATCATTTTGGAATAGATGGTGGGAAATTTTGTACTTTAGTTCCAATATTCAAAACGACCAAGCGTGTGGTGCATTTCATCACATGGGGTCTTTTTTTATTTGGCTTTATATGATTTGCATGATTTTATCTTAAAAATAGGCTTTCCGCAAAGAGGAGGCTTTAACATTTATAAGTTAACTAAACTTTATATTTGTAATCATTGTGAGACGCATGCCAACTTCACATATTTATACCTTATTCATTTTTCATTATCTAATGGATGCATTGACGTCCTAACTTATTTGATTTACTATTTTTTTTTTATTTATTATAATGATGAAATTGGAAAATTTAATTTTGGCAAATAATAATAATGAGGTTATAATGGGTTGAGATTGAGGTTTCATGAACATATCAGAGATCACAGGTTCAAGGCCAACAAAAAATATGTATTTATTTCAATTTGTGTACCTTAGTTGTACATTTTCGAGGTCCCATGAATAAGTTTAAAATAATGGCTTTGAGTCCCATCAGATGTATGGTATTTATCTCACTTATAGGGAGTGCTTGCAAAAAATTTCTGCTTTTAGAAAAATGATTTTTGTAAAAAAAGTTGGACGTTGTAACAGAATCAAAAGTGGGTAATGTTCGTGAAAAAAGTAAAAAACATATAAAAGTTAAATTGAATAGTATTTGAAGAAAAAATATTTATAAAATAAACTTGATTGATGAAAGGACTGTTTTGTTCGCATATGTTAAAAAGATACTATTTTTTTTTGCTTATTATTTCACTTATTGTTTGTCACTTATAATTGTTTTTCCACAAAAAATCACATATTTTATATTCCATTAGTATTTCATATTTGTGTTTTTAAAAGTATTAAAAAAATAAATTTAATTTAATAATGCTCCCACTAAGTATAATTGTTGATTCATACACAATATTTAAACTTGCATCATTGCAAAAAATAATTATTTTATTAATTAATCAAATAATAATATGTGAACAAAATAATATAATTAGATGATATAGCACATAAATTATTAAAAACTTAAAATATTAAATATGTAAAAGTGTAAATTTAATTATTTTTAAAATTCAAATTATTCAAAAACTCCGATATCAACTTTAAATATATAATTTTAAAATAAATTAAAAAACGTAAAGTTGAATTAAGATTATTATAATAAGGGTCAAGTAGTTAAAAATAAAATTGAATTTATTTACAAAAAATGCTAAAAGCAGCTAGAAGCACTCCTTAAGGTGCTTCTAACTTTTGGCCTAAAAGCACTTCTTTAGCCATTTCAAAAGTAGAAGTTGGTATCCAAATACTTAAAAAAATACTTTATTGGAACCAAAAGCTGAAAAGTGCTCGTAAAAATTCCATTAATGTCAATGGATTATAATACGAGTTTTTTGATTGAATCGATGTGTTTATTAATTTATTAATATTGATTGTAAATTATGTAATTTCCTTTTTCTATATAAAAACATAATTTTACATTTATTACTTTATTATTGGTTGTGATTTAAATGTTATTGAGGAATATATCAATGTAAATTATCTCTTCTACAGAAGAAATTAATTGATAAGGACTTTTTTTATGTTGATTAATATAAAAATAGTAATTTGAGAGGGCAAAAAGTAAATTAGCAAATACCCATTAATTCAAAACTAATAAAATCTAGCCATTAATTTATTTCTTACAAATTTTTCATCCATTAAATTTAAAAAAAAAAAAGAATGATAGTTCATAAATTAAGATGCAAAATTAATTTTATTTATTAAGAGATAATTATAGTTACACCCTCTAATCTATAATTTATTTACACAAATCTGTTTTTTGCATAATTAAAAAAAATACTCCTGACAGCCAAAAAATAGGGTAGTTTGTGTGCAATGATACTAACATTTTTAGGGTGTGTGTGTGTAATTTTCAAAAAAAATTAAAAGGTGATTTGCGTAAATAATAATGATATTTTGATAGGTATATATATAATTATCTAAAAAATAAAAATAATTTACATAAACAAGTCATAAATCAAGAGGTATAAATATAATTATTCGTATTATTAAAAATTCATGTCTAGTCACATGAAGGGCGCATGTGCCTCACCACCAGAGTCAAGGGAATTACTCGCTACATTATAAAAATCATAAAAAAAAATTCATTATTTAATTTTTAAAAAAAAAATAATTTAAATATTTGCACAAACGTAGCGGGTAGCTTGTATTTTACCCGGAATCAAAAGAAAAACGGGCAGGGGAGGCGAGGAAGAAGCGTGTGGGAGAGGGAGAGGGTGCGGTGGGGTCCACGGAGGAGGACTTAGGGGTGTGGCGCTGCCGCTTTTGGTGGGCCCACATTTCTCTGCGTGGGCGGAATTTGTGGAGTAGACTTTGGTTTCTGCTTTCTCCTACATAGAGCCCCCCCACCCCATAGTCATTATGGAATGGGTCAATATTCGGTATCCATATCGGATACGAGGGTATTTATGTAATTTCAGGTGAAATTTGTTTAATTATTTTATTATTTTTATTTTTATTTTCATTGATGTTTTGGTTGATTCGAATATTTGCTCAATTTTTAGATTTATTAAAAAATTATTATAATTTTATAATTATCTCTTTTATTTATAAATAAAAAAAAGTAATTTTGAAATCAGTTCGGTTTAGAGTGTGTTTGGGTGTTTTTACAAACTTTTAAAATATTTTATATAATTTTCAAAAAATTATAGCATGTTACGAATTTAATGATTTTTTTAAAAAAAAAGGTTATAAGATGTTAGAAAATTGTAATTTTTTTTTCCAAAAGGATATTTTAATTTATTTTTAAAATCTTAACATACTTGTTTTAATTACATATAATTTCTGCCTCCCTTATAGAAACAATGATTAGTGATCATTGCATAATCATTATTACTTAGTACTTTGTTAGGATATATTTACTTGTAAGACATAATTATATATATATATATATATATCACAAATAAAATAAATGAATTGGAATTAAAGTTACACTAGGGTTTGAAATAGAAAAAAAAAAAATTGATATTATCAGCCAACCAATTCTTTAACGAAGATATAAGAAAATGGTTAACGCGTCCTTATTCGATCGGTAAGGTTGAGGCTTCGTATCATTTAGATTGGAGTTCGTGTGTTACGGATGCAAGTATATATATATATATATATATATATATATATAGCAATTTGTTATTTTTTGTTTCGTTTGAATAAATACGTTGATTTGAATTATCGACGTATTAAATTAAATTTTAAATTTAAAAAAAAATTGATAAAAAAAAGTGTGTCACAACTCATAATTAGCTTAAATAAACCTACAACCTATTCATTCTACATCTTTAATAAATGAATTGACTATATCAGTCTTTATATAGTCATTTCGACTAGTGATGTTTATAGACTATGGATCTAAATTAAGATTCAATCATACAATATGGCTAATTTTATTATCCTATATATAAAATATCTTTTACATTTTGCAGTTATTTTTATAGCAATTTCTTATACTTATTTGCTTTTATTAGATATATATTTAAAGAATTATATACTTACTCGAAATTAATTTTAATATTTTGATGCACACTACAACAAAATATTATATTAGTAATAAATTGATGGTTGTAGACATGTAAAATTTCATGTCTAATTGAATGATGACAAGTGTAAAATAATATATTATTTATCAATTTTTATTTATATTTTGGAATTTACTAAATTAATTCCAAGTATAAATAGTCAATGTAGTTGATATTTTGATATATATTTTATCATCAAATCAATAGCCGCCAAGTGTCAAAATGAAGTATTTCAGCCAATCAAATAATGCTCCGCAGTCAAAGATTCCAGCCAACCTGACCGCGCCATGTGGAGCAATTGCATGTACACTCCAATCAAATCAAGACAAATATTGATTATATTTATCTCTTTAAAAAATGCAAATATTAAAGAGATAATGTCAAATTGACCAATCATATTATTCCAAATATATGATGTATTTATTTCTTTAAATTAAATTATAAAGAGATAATACAAAAGATGTTCAAGTAGATCACAACTCTACCTCTTTGACACCTATATAAAGGGGTCCTTACACCCTCATTTGACACACAGAGCTCGAGAAGGAAGAGCCAAGCAAGGGAAGATTGCAAAATTCCCTCTACGAAATTCCTCAAGTGACAGAGCTCGAGAAGAAAGAGCCAAGCAAGGGAAGATTGCAAAATTCCCACTTTCAAGTCATCAAATTCCAGTCAAGAATATAGCGTTTAATTTGGGATTATTGGCGAAAGCCCTCAAATTAACGTTATAGAAATTCAAATTCAAGTCCAAAGGAGATCTACATGGAGATTACTATTTGAATTAGTCAAATTTGTCAAATTCATATTTTGGAGGAATAATCAAGGGATAGAATAGAGATTGTACTCACATTGATATTTTAATCCAAATATTTTATTTGTGATAATTTATTTGTGTTTTAATTTTTCAAACACGATAAAATTAGCGCTCACAATGGTTTTCAAGCTTTCACATAAGATATTTGTTAAGCGACAATAATATATTAATTTTGCAATATTATTAACGATATAAGATTGTGCATATATTTATCACTATATAAATAATTAGAAACACGATTATAATAATAATTTATGAAAATTATATTTGTTACTACTGTGTTATTATGACATATGCATCACTAATTATTATAGTAACGATTTTACGAATAATATTTTTATAATTAATTGTTACTCGTGACAACTTTTATGAAGTATAGTCACTATTAGACCATTGCGAGTTTGGGATTCATTATTTTGACAAAATATAAATTATAAAAAATTTAAGTTTAATATATTAGAAGTTTGATTGAAATTTCTTTTTAGTCCAACCAAATACTTTTATATTATAGTATTTTAAAATAACATAAATACCCCCAAACTTGCTATTAATTTAAAAAATGACTAAGGATTCACGCTAGTCTTAGTCTTATTCGGTAACAAATAACCGTCACTTGTTCGACTTGTATTCAGGTATGTATAAAATTACAGTATTCATAATTTTTTTTGTATTAATTGGTTCACGTATGATCATACAAGTCAGGAGTTATTTTTATATTTTCTTCTTTACGACTTACTAACTTAAGTATCGAGAAATTATAGTTAGTGTTTATTTCGATGGTGTTCTCATACATTTCTTTTTTACAAGAAATGTGACCTAAGCATTTTGCTCTGAAATCTTACTAAATTCGAACACACGAATACATATGGCATTTACCGAATAGAAAAGCTTCTTGTGTGTATTTAAATTTATGAATTTAGATTTAAGGATATGATTTAGAGAAAGAACTTTAAATAATTCCATTTGAAAAAAAATTGAAATTCATCTATCCATCAAGTTCAAACATATACAAATAACTTATTATTAAGAATTTAAAATTCATAATTTCAAATGAATCAATCAAATTGCAATCTTAGGTAATATTAAAAAAAAAAATTCACTTATTGTTTTGTACATTAAATATATCTATACTAATATAAAAAGGAAAGAAGCTCCATACTCACAAACGGCGGGTAGTGACACCGTCGCACTAATTTTTTATAAGTCAAAAATGCCCTTCAACTAGTAAGATAACTAACTAATTCCACTTCTCAAATTATTCATTAACTAATAAATTATTTTTATTTTATTTTATTTTATTTTTAAAGTCATGTATTGATTTATTCATTTAGCTCTTATTCGTAATAAATTTTAAAATATAAAAAATTATTTATTATATACATGCAAAATCGGTGTGCCACAACGGTCTATAAATTAAAAAAAAAAGTGGATGTACAATAGTTTTGATGGAGAGTGAGAAAACGAGGGGAAGTGAGGAGCAGAAGGAGAGAGAGCGCGTGGAGAGGAGATAGGAGGAAAGAGACAAGAAAGCACGTGGGGGTGGTTGGGAGCGCGTCTGCGGCCACCCGCTGATAGATAATTATACCATTTTTTCTAAAATTTAGTATAAATATACGTAGATCCTCTATTATTTGAAAAAGCATATTTAATATTATTGTGTAAAAACTATTATTTTGAATTAAGTATATAAAAAATTGATAATAATAATATATAATTTAAATAAAAATGATTTGAAATAAAATAAGATGGTAATGAGTTATAACAAAATCGTGATATCATCTATTTCAAGTTCTTGCATTTATCTACGACATACAAAATATAGAAGATTGTCAATAACCAAAATTAATGAATGAATTGATCTCATTTACATATTTATACATATATTATACAATACCAATAAAAAATATCGTCATTATTATTAGTCTTGAATATTAGTTTATGCATAATCAAAACTTTTGTATAAACATATGAAGAATTCAAGTATATTATTATTGCTCTCCTTCATCATCATCATCATCATCTTCTTCTTCTTCATATATTATTATTATTATTATTATTATTATTATTATTATTACTACTACTACTACTACTATCATTATCGCGATCGAACGCGGTCTACATAAACATAAAATCAAACCCGATTGCAAAAATACAGTATTTTTTTTAACTAGCCCAAGACCAACTCAACCTAACCCACCTTTAGCCGCTAATTGCTCTGCGGTTTAGGTTGGGTCGATCGGTTGGGGCGGTTCGACGATTTTATTAAACACCCCTACATTTAGCATTTCTGAGTATACTTCCATATAATAAATAGTTCCTTTTGTTAGTCGAAATTTATTGAATTTGCTGATATTAGCAAAAAAATCAGAAAGAACGATATTAACCACTGATTAATTTATTTTTGACTTATTGCAAGTTATATAAATATTTTTATGATCAAATTACTCTCATATATTTTCATGCGTTAACGTATATGGGGAGGTATATCTTCACTATTAGAAGGATAGTTTGATATAAATTTTTTTGACCTGTAATAAGTCAGTAATCAGCCATTCATTTTTTTTTATTAATTTTAGCAAATTAAATGAATTTTTACTAACGAAGGGATTTTATTTATTAGATGGAAACAAATATTAGGATGTTAGATGGAATTTCTCAAACAACAAAAGATTTACGTGTAATTATACCAAACTTTAAAAGATAGGAGTGTAATTATCCCTTATTTTTAAGTATGTTTGTTAATTTAAAAATATTAATATACCAAATTAACATTTGAATTTGATGTGGAAATATTTATAAAATTCACTAAAGACCTTCAAAGATATTAGAAAACTGTCGGAAGTGTATCATGACAGGAGACTCCTAAAGAGACTTTTCGAAAGCATCATTTCAAGCTCGTGGCGAAGGCCCTTCTTCTCTCGAAATTCTATGAAGTACCTAAGCATCCACGAGACCTCTGTATTTGTTAAAAAAAAGAAATATGTGTTTTTATCTGATAGAATCATTATCTCGTTTGCTTGAACTACAACTTGTTACTGTTTTATTCTAAAAAATACGAATCATTGCACGTTGTAAATCACATTTTGGATCAAGAGTACGCATGAATCATATAATCAAATCGACGTTTATAAATATTGAAACTCTATGCTCAGGTACAACTTTTGCCACCACCACTAGCGATACTCTTTCTCTCTAAATCTTGAATTCGACACTAACTTGAGCGTCGAAGAGCCATTGCCGGAACTTCTTCCAACATGGCCCTAATGCAGTCTTGTTTTGAAGGATTTGCGGTATCTTTGAGAGATTAACCAAAATATTTTGGAGTAGCAAAGACCTTAAACACTTACTAAAATACCTTAGATACCTTATTGTTGTTTGGATAAATTGCATAAACTCCCCCTGTATTTTTTTTTAGCTAAAAACCCCCTTTGTTAATTTAATAGGCTAAAAACCCCCTGTGTTTTTAAAAAAATATGCACACTTTCCCCTGCCGTTAGCTAGATTTGACAACGTTAAATTTTTAAAAGAATTGACTGTTATACCCTTGTTATGATAGCCATTGATTTTCAATAGTTTAAAATGAATGGTCTAGATCTAAAGTTATTTAAAAATATATTTTATATTAAATATATATTTATATTTATACGATTACATATAGATATGTATATTTATATATTTATATGTATGTATAATTATATATCTATATATATACAGGCGGCGGCCGAGCGCAGAAGACGCCAAGATCGGCCGCCGCCAAAGCACAGGACCACAATGAGGTCGCCTAGATCTGGACGACATTGTCATCACCTGCGCAAGCAAATTGTCGCCCCCGCAGAAAGGGGAGACCTCACCGTCACCGATCTCTTCTTTGGAGGCTGCCATTGCCAGATTTCTAGGCGATTGGAAGCTGGAGGCCGGAAGCGGAGGCGGTGGCCGAAAATCTGAATTTGAATAATTTTTTTTAAAAAATAAAGTAAAAAATATTTTAATTTTTCAAAATTCGAAAGTAATAAACTAAGGATTAAATTTTTTTTATTAAAAAAGTATAGTAATTCTAATTTAAATGTTATTGATAAAGATACAGCTTAAAATATTTGATATACTTTTTAAATATAATCTATTGAACATATGCAAACTAAATAATAATTTAATTAGTTGGTAATATATAATTGTTATAATTAATTTTTATTTATATCCATATAAATTTTTAAATTCGAATATTGAATTGTTTATTAATTTTTGTATTGTGATATGTTAATTTGAATTTTTAAAATTTTAAAACTTATATATACATACATTTGAGGTATTTTAATATTTAGTTAATATATTTCATAAATAAAATAATTTATTAAAATATATATCTATTAAATAATAAATTAACTTAATCAATAATATATTATTTATTAAAATGATGCTCTTTAATACGAGTAGAAAAATACTTTCACACTTAAATATCTAACAAAATGGGTAAAATGGACATTACGAACTAAAAGTAACAGTAAAAAGGCCAAAAATGATGCCAAATCGCATCAACAATGCACGTTCATCACTCTCCATTAAAATCTAATGGAGAGGGGGTATTTTGCTGTATTTTAAGTAACACAGAATTTTTTTTTGCCTATAAACACAACACATGGGAGTTTCATGCTATTTTCTTAAAACGGGGGGGCGGGGTGGTATGCAATTTACCCTTGTTGTTTTCTATCCAAAATTTATAAAATAGAAGTTAGTGGTAGAATTATGTAGTAAAAAAATATTTATTGAAGGAAAAATGTAATTAAAGGTATTTCAGATAATTTATATTTGATCAATCAAATAATTTCTTCACGTCTTGTTTGGATTGATGGTTTTGAAAGTAAGGATTTCAATGCTCTAATAACAAATTATTTGCGTCGTTTTGAACTGGATTGATGGTTTTGAAAGTAAAGACTTCAAATCTCTAATTACAAATTTTTTGCTTCATTTTGGATGATTCATATTATGAAGTATTTCAACATTTTCAACTCTCATTTTCAACTATTCTTGTGAAATATTTATAAATTTTAAATTATTTTGATATGGAGTCATTTGAAATCATTTTCTCAAATCCAAATATAGTTTCAGAGTTGATGTGGGGATATTTATAATGTTTACATTAGAGATCTTCAAGACATTAAGAGAGACTTCTAGTCATTCGTATTATGATTGAGGACTCTAGAAAGACCTTCCCCAGAAGGACCCGTGGTCTGGTCATTGGGTTTTAGGTTATTGTAAAGTTATCTAAGTACGAAGGTCTCACCAATACTTACGTACTTAATGAAAGGACACTTATCCTGTAGTGACATAGTTCCAACCACTTTTGATAGTGTCATAGCCTTTGTCTCCCTGGACCACTTTCTGTCACTGTTTAAAAGGATAAGTGCAACCTACTGGATATCGTTGATTATGTTTTAAATATAGGGTGTATGTGAAATCGTACAATCAAATTGACATTTATAAATATGGGCACTGCACCATCAAGTATAACTTTTGCCACCCCAACTATTGCTCTCTCTCTTACTGAAACCTTGAACCTAAATTGACTTGAGCGTCGGAGTGCCTTTGCCGGAACCTCTTCTGGTTAGGCCCTAAAGTGGTCTTGTGTTGGCGGTTTTACTCGTATCATTGAGGGATTACTTAGAGCATTTGGAGTGGTAGAATACCTTAAACACACACTATCATTTTTTGAATAACATGTGGCGCCGTCTATGGAAAAATTGTCCAGTTCTTTTCAAGTACGAGAGGATGGATGAGAGTCCCATCAACTTCCTAGGAGGACACGAAAAACAAGTAGTTGCTAGTCAGTAGGGTACGCACCCTATTAACCTGTCGGAGGCACCGAAACTATTAACTATATCATGGAATGGCTTGAAAAGAATGTTTGACGAGTGGATGGCTAAAAAAGGTATGGTTCCTCTACCTCATCCACTTTATTAGATGGAGATGGATGAGCATGAAGATTCTGTAGAACCATATATTCTTGAACCTCCAGTGAATCTGTAGTTGCGGAGAGAGTTTTTCCCAACTAGGGAAGAACAAACACCACCTTCTTCTCGGGAAAGGGTTTGTTAAAGAGTTCATCAGACCTGTTTATGAGAAAGTGAACAACAGACTAGTCACAAGAGAGGATGGAGAGCCGAGGAGAGTTGATGAGATTTGTGAACTGAGCAACCAAGTTGATTATCCAGTCATAGAATTGAAGGCTTGAGATGCCCTTTTGTCTTAGTACCTAAGAATGTGGTTCCAGAATTTGCTGTGTGTGAGAAGAGGATCACCATTTATATAAGAAATTTGGTGGAGACCTGAATGTGAATAATCCAGATCTGCCCAAGTATGATGGTGATAAGGATCCCAAAGAGCACTTGACAACATTTGGTAATATTATGAAATTGTATAGACTGTCATACACTCTTTTTGTCGATATTTATTACCACATTATTTGACTCCCTGGTTGCAGCCGCAGTTGTTTTGTACAATCAACTAACTAGGAAATTCTTACACCACTTTGCAAGTAAGAAAAAAGCAAAAAGATTGACGACACACCTATTTACGATTCGATAGAAAAATGATGAAACCCCGAGGAGTGTTGTTGATAGATTCAACATAGAGCTACTTGATGTGACTGATGTGAGAGTTGTTACTGTGACATCCATTCTGATTCATGGATTGAAAAAGGGGACTCCAGTTTCTGCACTAGCTAGAGACCCTCAAGTTGATGTGGAAGGGCTTCACTTGATCACAAAAAAATATATTCAATAAGAAATGAACATCTAAAAAGAGAATGAGTAGAAGGTTCAGCCTTGCAAAGAGAAGAGCAAAAAAAAAAAAAAAAATAAGAAAGGGAAAGATAAAACCTAGCCTGAGTCTGAAAAAGACCCAACACCTAAGTACCAAAATTCCATGAATACACGTCCCACCACGAGGGCAGAAACCTTAATGAACATTGAGAAAAAGTTGTTTAGGGCCACCTGGAACACAACCAACCCCATCAAAGAAAGGTTCCAAGTTTTATTGGAAGTTTCATAAAGATATATAGAGGGAATGACACAGAAGATTGGTTTCAGCTGAAAGATAAAACCCAGAGATTAATAAGACAAGGATACCTCAAAGAATTCAATGAAAAGATTGAGACCAAGATATATTCAAATTCAAAGTCTCAAATAATGAGGCTGAATATGCATCCCCCACAATGGGTTTGAGAATGGCGCTAGAAGCTAGGGCCGAATATCTTATAGCCTACTTGGACTCTCAGCTCATAGTTAAACAAATAGACAAGATATATGAGGCCAAGGAGGATAGTATGGTACAATACCTAAACAAATAGAAGAGCTAAAAGCAAAGTTCAAAAGTTTTTAGCGTACAAATCCTTAAGGAAGAGAATATTAAGGATGACTATCTATCCAAATTAACTAGTGATTTAGAAGATTACAAAACTCGATGAATTACCATAGAATACTTGCCAAAACTCGGTGCCCCCATAGAGGTCCAGACTATCCTCCCTGGGAGGGACTAGAGGATGCATTATGGTAGATTAGTTGAAGGAAGGGCGCCTCCTAAGGAATCGATGGGAAGCAACCAGGCTAAAAGCACAAACCCCTTGTTTCTTGCTTCAAGGGGATATCCTCTACAAGAGATTATTTGCACTCCCCCTCTTAAGATGATTATATCGAGTCACAAGTGAAAAAAATTCATGGCGGTTGCTGCAGAGCACACATAGGAATCTGGAGCTTGGCAAACAAAGCTCTAAGAGCTGGATATTTCTGTCCTACCATGAAATAAAATGCTAAGGAATTAGTAGATAAATGTGAACAATGCCAGAAACATTCATCCTTCATACACCGACCTGTAGAACCTCTCACCACCTTGTTGTCTCCGTGCTCTTTCTCCTAGTAGAGCATTTCATTTTGGCACCTGTTTAGAGAAAATTCCTGTTAGTAGCCACCGATTACTTCAAAAGTTGGGTAGAAGCAGAACCTCTCGTGTGTATCACAGGAGGAGAAGTCATGAAATTTATATGAAAAAATATCATGTCACTTTCAACATTTCGAGGACACAAAATATGACAATGGTGTAAGGAGTTACGCATTAAGAAAAGGTTTACTTTTGTGGCTCACCCTCAAGCCAACAGACAAGTGGAGTTCACTAATCGCACATTATTACAAGGAATCAAGAAAAGGTCAGAAAGAACTAGAGCACATTGGATAGAAAAATTGACCAGTGTCCACTAGGTTTACCAAAACATCCAAGAACCTCCATGGGAGAAAACCCTTTTACTCTGGTGTATGATACAGAAGCTATCATTACGCAAAAAATAGGATGCCTTCTTACATAATCATACATTACTCAAAGGAAAACAATGATAATCTCCTTAAGAAACTTTAGATCTTATTGAAGAAGCGAGGCAAAAAACATTCCTTTGGATGCAACGATTTAAAAACATGATGATCAACACCCACAATAAAAGAGTAAAAGCTCAAAATTACAAGTGAACGATCTGGTTTTACAAAGAGTGGATGCTCTGGAGCCAGTTAGTAAATTAGATAGCAACTGGGAAGAACCATATGGAATCACAGGGATAATGAGACGCGGAGCCTATGAACTAAAAGACCCTAAGGGAACCCCATAAAATGACCGTGGAATATACATAACCTCAGGAGATTTTATGCTTGAATTTTGGCAAACATCCTTCTCATCCCTCTCAAGCTCTACCCTCCAGGCAGTCAGATTTAACATTTTCCTCTCCAGGAATTTGTTTGAGTTGGAAACTTCTGAATTTAACCTTTAGCTCTTCTATCCGCTATAAGTATTGTATCATGCTATCTTCCTTAGCCTCATAGGTTCCATCTATTTATTTGACCACGAATTCAGAATCTGAATAAGCTACCAAATTTTGAGCTCCGACTTCATGTATCATTCAGAGCAGGGATTAGATTCTCTGGGGAATATTTGATGAAATTTGGTATTATATATAAGATATATATTATGAACATTTACATGTGTGCATTTTATATAGGATGAAAACATTAGGTGAACACGCTGTTGGCCCAATTGAGTAATTAGAATTTGCATTTGATAGTATAAAACTTTTACATTTGAGGCCTGGGCTTTGATGGTTGCTTGGGGCAAGTAAGAGATGTCATATCCACTTAACTGCACCGCCCATTTCACCAGCCTTCCTAATATGTTTGGTTTATCTAAAGTTTTCTTTAGATGGAGGTTGGTTCTTACCTTTATGGAGTACAAAATAAAATACGGGCGTAGTCTTCTAGTTGTGATTACCAAAGCGAGAGCTATTTTCTTTAAGGAGCTATACCTTCATTCTGATTCACTGAGTACTTTACTTACTAGTATTTGGGCATCTACCTTCCATCCTCTTCCCATATGAAGATGGAGCTGACCGTCTGAGGGGTAATGGATACAAGGTGTCTCCAGGTGATGGCTTACTAGCATGGGGTTTTCTTGCAAGTAATTTTTAAGTCCCTTAAATGCTTGATGGCAATCGAGGCCCCACTCGAAGTTCTTGACTTTCCTCAATGTACTAAAAAGAGGCAAACATTTTTCAGCAGACATGGAAACAATACGGCTAAGTGCTGCCATTCTCCCAGTAAAATGTTGTACTTTATTAATAATGGTTAGGGCCTTTAAATCGAGGATGGTTTTGATCTTTAGTTGGTTTGCCTAAATATCCCAAGAAGACTCAACAGAATGCACATTGCACACAAAGCGACAAGCCTCCAAGTCATGCACATCAAAGTAGCAAATATAGCAGTATCAGGTGACAGTTTGGATATATGGAAACAAAGACAATGAACGCATTTAAAAGGTGGGGCAGCTAATATATCACAAAAGTTTAGGAAAATAAAATTGTCTCATCCCCATCCTATTGGGCGGGGGGGGGGGAGGAAAAATCTCTAAAAAAAAATTATTTTCAAGGGAAGGGGGGAACATATCATTTCACTACCTCACATGCGGGGCCTTTGTTCCCTTGTTACTAGGCCCTCGCTTAAACGAAGGCGGGGTCTCCTTGGCAGCAAACTCTTCCTGGTGGGTAGAGGCATCCTCCACGATGGGCTTTAGGCACCTTCCTTAAGGGCATCCTCCTCAGTAGAGGTGTGAACGGTAGCTAGAGGAGGGGGGGACTTCTCACTTCCGCATTGACCACCCATAAGAAGTGATCTAAATCATGATCTGCAAAATATTTCTGAGATAGCTTAAGTAAACTAGAGAAAACTCAATTAATGAAGAACAAAAGATATGTAACTCGGTTACCTAAGTTAGTACGAGGCGTCTCGGTAGTTGGTGCAGGAGGATTAGCAAACCAGCCAGGGGCACCCTCCACAATTGTGTCAAAATTGAGGAAGGAAGCCTCCTCACTAGAAGGAAGGTATCCCTGGGCCACGAATTGATCTCGACAGGCTTGGAAACCATATTGCAAGAAGGGCAAAGCTATCTTTTCCATCATCTCCTAAAACTCCTCAGACTTTTGGTACTCCAGGAGCCGATTTTGCCAGTAGGTCTCCAGGGACCTTGGCCCCTCCTCGGTGTGGGGAAGTGTGACGTCGATAGGTTTTTGTACATAATTGAGAGACCAATTAGTAATTATCAAGAGATTTAAATTCAATTATAAAAAATTATAGGTTGAAATTCGAATATATTAAAACTCAAAAAAAGTTAATTGGAGCTTATTATAGTATTTGGTAGCAAATTATGTTAATTAAAAAAATTAGAAAAGACGCAATGGGTAATTTTAAAAAAAATTAAATTAAATAAAAAAAAGGGTGGAAATTGGCATGTGTAGCCACTTTCAACCGCTTCATTTTGTTTCTTTTTAAAACCATTTTGTTTTCATATACAAAATAACACATTACAAGCCTATACACTGTACACATACACAAAAGACATCTCATGTACTTAATATGTAAAATGTGTGTCCCATAGTATACTACCTATTGGTACCATAAGTACTCAAGCAATGACTCCTTCATCTTTACAATTTCATATATATATATATATGTATATCACATATATATATATATATATATATATATCTTATTGGACTTAATTAAAAAATAATTAAACACATAGGCTTGGACCTCCAATAGAATTAATCTAACCAATTCTTAGAATCCCAAATAAAATTTATTTAATCTTATCAAATAAATCCTAGCCCATAGTCCAATTAAATAATCCATAAAATAATTGAGCCTAACCAAGTTTATTTAATCTCATTGAATTGCCAAGTCATAACTCTAATTAATTGATCCTATCAATTAATTCATTCGGTTCATTTAAAATTGATCTTATCAAATTAACTAAATCTTATCAAATTTGTTTAATCTCATTAATTAAATCTTGGGCTTCTCATCACATCATTTAATCTCTAATTTAAACTCTTTAAATTAATTCATTTCTTCTACAATTAATTCACAATTAATTCTACTACTTCCTTGAGTGGTGTTTTGTGTGGCTCTATGGGTTCACCCTCAGTAAGACTTAGCTTGTGTCAACACACAATTTAATTGGCAAATATTTTTGTGCTAGATTAATTAAATTATATTTAATTAATCACTTTTGATTAACACTTAATCCGAAAGCATCCGTCACCATGGATAACCATCTAGCAATGGTCCATGACACTAAAGAATAGGTGAAAATGGCATAATCTTAAGGCCAGCGAGTGACATACAGGTATAATTCTTCCATTGACCATCTTTTGATTTTAGTCTATGGGTTCACCCTCAGTAAGATCGCTATTGTCTCATGAAAGGCGATGGATCCTCTCTTGAAACTCAATAACCTTCATACACGTTTTGACTGCAGTGAAACAAGGCTTATAATAGCCACATTTGAATCAGGTCATCTTTTACCAGGCATTAGATACAGTCTTCCCATATATGAGACTGTGTGGATCCTGAAGTCTGAGGACTAAACCTTATACTATCAGAACCGAGGAGTTCAAATCACACCGGCCAAGCCTCACGAGCTTCCATATGATGACCCCCCGTGAGTCAGTTCAGTTGGCTTGAAAATCTTTGTCATCTACTTACTAAAGCTACATAGATGTCATACGTCTATCGCCTACGAAATATATCGTCCATCATATGGACGCAATATTTAGTGCAAATCTCAATAGAACCCTTGATTCCCATCCTCGGGGCTTTTGACTTGGAACATTTCACATCCAACCCTCTCGGAAGTTGGTATCTTAGTTGTCATCGAATACGCAACCGACTGCATTAGTTGATTAGTAATATGTGGGCTTTGTTGCAATGTATGAAAATTACATGATAAGAACAACAAAGTAAGACCAAATGAATACTTACTCTCATTCATTTAATTCAATATAAATGAAAAGAAATTTCTTAAATATATTATGAAATAATCAATCTAATTAGCTTTCTGGTCACCTAGTCTAACAAGTGAGTGGCGCCTGAATGAGCAGAGCCTGGAGCAGGAATGCCTCAGGAAGGATGACCCAAGGAACTCATCCTGGTGCACTTGGAGGATCCCCTTAGGGCCATGACAACTAGCTTCTTCCCTTTGGAGTCATTGGAGGTCGGGGTCCCTTTTGGAGTCTACAAAGAAGGAGTAGCAGCCGAACGTGCCCCTAGGCTCCCAAAAAAACTTGGTCTCATAGCAATTTGTCGAACATTATCCTCTTTTCCCAAAAAACATACAACCACATCAACACTCCATGATTATAAATTCAAGAAAGAAGGAAACAAGAAGATAACGAAAATACCCAAAGGCTCTCGCAGGGGAACGACTCGGGGACTTAATTCAAAATGGCTCAAGAGTCTCTCATCAATGAGACTTCTATAATCATAAGGCCTCTCGTTCAACTCCTCTAAGGGAAGAGGGAATACTGTCAAGCTATCCATAAGACCAAAATAGGAGGTAAAATGGAGGTCGTGAACCCACTGGTGGAGGAACGCTTACTGACCAAGGGGCAAGATATAAAAGATACTGCCTTTCCAACTTGAGGATTGGAAGGAAACCTACCCCCTAACGAAGGGAAAAGTGGAAGACTCCGGGCTTGTAGCGTTTTAGCTGAAAACTTTGAAAAAAGATTGTAGCATTGATAGGGGCACTGTTAAATTTAATGACCATGGCAAAGCCAACCATCAGGGGGAAAGAATTAGGAACCAACTAATTGAGGGGGACTTGGAAGACTCGGGTGACCTAATAAAAATCATGGATAAGGGAACGGAGGCCAGCTTGAAGTTGGAAAGAAAGGGAGCGGGGAATCGGGACTGCTGTAGGGGAGGGATATAAATAGTGTATTCAAGAGGAGCTTCAAAATCCTCCACCTGTTGACGGACTCTAAACAATTTAAGGGAGGTGGGGGGCCTAATCCCCCACATACTGACCGACACCCCTCTCTCCCTCCTCACTCATCTTCCATTGATCCCCTCTCTCATCCTCTCTTGGGGAAAACCCCTTTTCCTCCCTACTACCCCCATATCCTTTGTCGCCTCTTCGTCAGAAGATTCATCCAACAAATGGTGGGAAGCCGCAGTGGCTTATCTCAAGCTCTACCTCCGGCCACCATCATAAGTGGACGGGCTTAGGTCTGCTCCGCTTAAGGTAACCTCGAGGGGATTACCCCCGATCGGCTTCTCCCCTTCAAACCTCATAGATTTATCTGAGGAAGCCATTCACAAAAAGCACACACAAAACTAAAAGTAGAAATGAAAGAGAGACAAAAAAGATGCGAAAAAGAAGGAGATGAAACAACAGGTAAAAATACTTATAGAGATAAAAAATGTTTGCAATGCTAAGAAAGAACCTCTTTTCAAGACGTGGCATGGAGAAAAAATGGGTAGTTGAGGTTAGGGCTAAAATAAAGGAAGACATAGGTAGTTAAGGCTTACTCAGCCCCAATAGTCGCCCGTTATTACGCAGTTACTAGGGGCGTGGGGCACAAGGGCAGTCATCAAAACCCATTCCCTTACCCTCAAGAAATGACGGCTATGCTAGAGTCTAGCCGTCAAATCACGTTCGGCAAAAGCAAAGCATGAAGCCCCAGGAGGAAGCCTTCCCGATTTAAGAGAACAAGGCGAAGATGGATTTTTTCCTTGGCAACTTAAGAAGGTATGTGGCCGGAAAAGCAAGTATATCCAAGAAGCCCAGAGATCCGACCTGATAGCCAGCTAGGAGTCTCGTTGGAAGATCGCCATTGGACTAGATCATCCCGGGGCGGACCCTTGGGGCAATAGACTCCTCATCTAGCTGAAGTCTCCTTATCAAGAAGGACTCCTACAAAACTCGCAGACCAATACTATAAGGGTGGCAGGGAGGACTTATCCAATGCCAACCACCTCCCTTAATCCACTCGAATGCCAGACCCGTCTCAAGCCAAGTAAACTCCACTATAAAAGGAAGTTCAATCCCCCTAGAAGGGGGACGACTCTGAAAACACTCATAAGCAATTCTTATCATATCTTTACACTGCCATAATCTTTTCATCATACTTTATCTCAACTCATACTCATTTTCTCTTTTTAATCGATACTAACTTGGATGTTAGAATGCTAAATTTTTTTTCGCAAGTGCCCTTTCCCAAGCTTGCGAACGTTTCAGTTCAATTTCCAGAGCAAGCCCACATTCGATCGGACCCATACGATTTTTGCACGCATCAATATTAATAATTTTAGCGTTTTTATGTAATAATTTTGTATTTAAAAAAAATATAATGATGTTAACCTCACTCGTTATATATATATATATATATATATTATATATATATATTACATTTATCGCTTTATAAGTACGAAAATATAAATGAGAATGTTAAATCAGGGGCAAAATTAAAAATTTATGTAATTTTTTTACTTACGTCAATATTATTCATCCAAACCCTAATAGAAGGGGATCATGTGTATATAGTAAATTTTTAGAGGGGGTGTAAGTATAATTTTAAAATTTTTTGGAAGAAAGTATAATTTTATATTTTTAGAGAGGATTTAAGTATAATTGACCCTTAAATATTTTTAAGCGTGAGTCGACTCTAATTATGACCAAAATTTCCTCGTTTTTGGTGGTTCATATGCATTTTTCCCTCACAAAGAGGCAATGCACATAACTTTTTAAAACTAAAAGTCATAATTTTGAATTTTATATTACTAAAAATGTTACCTAGCTACCATATATACTAAAAAAGCGTTCTACTTTCATTTAATGGGATTAAAAACGTATTTTGCCCAAAATATATGTTTTCAACTTAACTACAAACCATTTAAATAGTTATATATTATTTAGGGATAATAACATTTATACTCCTGATTTATAGTTTATTTATACAAATGATTCCTAGTTTTTTGGATAAATTACATAAATTATTCCTAGCATCTAAAAAATAAGGGTAATTTGTGTAATGATGCTAATATTTTAGGATGTGTGTGTGTAACCTTGCAAAAAATTAAAAATAAATAAAGAGTAATTTGTATAAGTAATAATAATATATTAGTGGATATATGTATAATTATCTAAAAAATAAAAATAATTTATATAAATAAATTATAAATTAAGAAGTATAAATATAATATATAGTCTAAGTGGGCTTCGAAAGAAGTCGATAATTGGATCCCAAGCAAAGCAGAGCTCTGAACTTTTGCCTTGCAAGAAATCAAAGAATCAAAAGCTCGTCCTCATCCAGATCGGTACGTTGCGGTCTTGCATGTTCACCACCTGTCCTGTACTTTGTGCCCCACTGCCACCTCAGTGACGTTATCTTTTATGCATCTTAAAACTGCGATTTGTCTTCTTCTATAAATATATAGAATCAAACTGGATAAGACGTAATTCTCTTTCAAGTTGATATAATGAAATTCACACATTATCTGCCCAAAAACAAAACTTCACACATTACAACAAAAAGAGAATATTAGCAATAAAAATTATATGTAATATTAAAATTATCATTAGGGATAATTATATTTATACATCTTGACTTATAATTTATTTACACAAATCACATTTATTTTTAGAACAATTACATATATACCCATTATAAACATCATTCTTATTTACACAAACTGTTGGGAGAAAACGAGGGATATACGGGATTTGTATATTATGAAGTCGAGACAAGAGTTAGACTCTTTATCTTTAAGACAATTATTGTCTCGCCCTGGTGCTAACGGAAACTGCAATTTGTCTCCTAAAATACGACGACTTACAATCTCAAACTAGCAGCACTACAAACTTTGAGACACAGGTAACCAAACAAAATTTTGGAATTCTCTTAATAAAAGACAACATGCTTTTATTGATAACACATTGTAATGCTCTAAAATGAATCGAATGAATGAAATGAAATGGGTTGGCTTGTTTATAAAAGTTGGAAAGGTATCATTGAACGGTCACATCCGATCAAAAAAGATGCCTTCGAAAGGTTATAACCTTTCGTCTGAATAGACATATTATTTTACCCAAAAGACATATCACTTCACTCACATGGACTCATCGTTTCATTCAAAGGATTTCATTCAACGGACACATCATTTCAACCAAATGTCACAACTATTCGGTTGAATTAAATACAACTGAATGATGATTGGGCGCTATCAATTATCATCCATGTGTCATGAGTTTGTTATGCGTCTCACATCGTAATCAGACACTTGTTACTATCAAAATAAATTTAAAAAAAATACAATTTTAGTCCTATAACTTTTGGGGGTGGTAATTTTGGTCCTGCAAGGACTGATTTTTGCAATTTAGTCCTATAACTTTAAAATTTTGGCAATATTCATCATTTTTCATCCAATTTGGTTAGAAAATTGCATGTAACTTGCACATGACCTAAGTAAATTGCAATTTTAATTAGTCATATAACTTAGGGGCGATGGCATTTTTAGTCCTATAACTTGAGAGAATTGGCATTTTTGGTTCTTCGTGAATTTATTTACAAGACTAAATATTTATTTACATTTTCTCGTCTTTTTAGAATTACACATACACCCCCCAAACACTACAAGAAAACAAGGATATACTATGAATAATATTTCGACGAAATTAATTCGTAGTAAATGAGATGCACTAGCAATGGATGTTTCGTAGCAAATTGTATATTAAAATTATTAAAAAAAATAAGGTATATAGGCAATAAGATGGCTAAAAATATTATAATTTTATAGCTAAGGAGATGGATTAATAATGAATATTACGTAGCACATTATATATTAAAAATATTCAAAAAAAATTAATACATAAGCAACAAAATGATTACAAATATTGCAACAAAGTATATTAGTTGATTTGTTTATTTTTACACTTTTGTTATAAATCTTCATTGTTAGTGCAACATCTTAGCTAAAATGTTTTGTTTAGGTAATAAATTTGAAAGTAAGAACTATAAAATATCTTATTTACAAAGTAAATTACGAAATTGTCGTAGTCTTGGAAACAAAAATTTGCTATGAAGCCTCATTTGCAGCGGAAACAAAAATGGTTATAAATTTTCTGTCGTTATAGTAACGAATATAGCTAAAGAACTTCTATTCTATAGTGAAGGCACTGCTACGGAATTTTGGCAGAAAAGATTACAACATAATTTTCGTACATATGCCATTGAAAATTAGTTGCTACAAACTTTTCACTTCCATTGCAGCAATAATGCCTTCAGGTTTTCTATTACTATGTGTGATAGTCTGTCCTGCATAGATTATGAGCTAATAAGATACATAATATATACGTATTGGGCAAAAAACTCGCATCCATTGGATGCTTTTCGAGTACTTGTTCATAAATGCACTGAACCGAGTTTGAGGCAATTTTTGCATCCAATAGGCTCGCGAGCCCAAGGCGTGATAAATTGTATCAAAGTCGACTAGCAAATAGAGCCAGCACTGTACGAGACAAAGTGTTACATGCTGAGAGTTGGCCTGAAGCATGATAGTATGAATATAGCAATAGAAATTTCGTATTTAAGATTATAAAAGTTATTAAATATTCACAACTGATATTTGGTCACTACTGCAACAAAATTAACTACAAAACTTTCATATATTATATACCTACAAAAAGAGTTACAAGAATCCGTAGCCTTGATATAGCTACAGAAATTAAGATAATTGTAGCCATAATTAGCTACAGAGGTAGAGGTTTCGAAAATAGCTACAACCACTTTTTTAGCTACAGATACATATATATGAGCATCTACTAAGACTAAGGTAAGCGAATACATTGTTTTTTAGTTGTGAAATTACATTAACTTCAGTACATAAATTATCCTTGCATTTTAACTAACAGGTGATTTCTGGAATCAAGCAAATTAGATAGAAGTGGTTTGTGTAAATAGATCATACATCGAAGGGTAAATGAAATTATCCATTAAGTGTAAGGCTTTTTATTTAAATATGATAATTTTATATTTTCAACAGTGATAATATTTAAACAAATATTATGACCAAGAATAATTATGCATAAAATTATTATTATAAATAATTAACACTTATATCATAAGCATATTACACATTTAGTCTTTTGATGAATTTAGTTTTGAGCATCTCGCATTTGGTCTTTTTTTGACAAATTTAGTCCTATATTGACAATTAAAATATTTGATAAAAAACATAAACTTAAAAGATAAAATATTAGTAGCTTATAAACCATTTAAAAAATAAAGTAAAAATATGTAACTTATTTAAAATGTTAATGAAATTTCTTCAAACTAATTATAATTTATCGTTTACTAAGTTCTTATAATCTCAATCATGTTATAAGAACACTTCATAACTCATCTTTAAAATAAAATTTAGGGAAAAATGCAAGCACCCCTGTGATATTATAAAAGAGCAAATTACTCTCCTACGAAAAAACAAATGGCAATTAACCCTAATGTATATATAGCAATTTACCTCCATATATTTTTTAAAATGAAACAATTTGTCTCCTTAGACAGAGAGGTAAATTACTTCATATTTAAAGTACATGGGGGTAAATTGGTATATTTTTTTATAGGGTGGTAATTTGCTCATTTTTAATATCACAGAAGGGTAAATTGCTATTCACCCATAAAATTTTAATATTTTTTTTTAATTTCTGAAATTAAATTATAAGATATTGTTTGATGTTATGAGACTTTTTAAACAAGCTTAGCTTCTTAATCAAACAGTGAATGAAAGCACCTGTCTCAAGTACCAAATATTATCCACGAATCTTAATTAAAACTCCATTAACTATTGGGACTTTGATTAATTTGTGATTTAAAGTCAGCTTAGTCGAATAATTTTACTTTTATGTTCTTGCAGTTTCACCTGGAAGTCGCTCTGGTCGGTCCAGCAGTTGTGTTGGACCAGTTTCATTTCATTTCTACCTACGACAGGCTTCAGCATGGGCGGTGCTGTGGAGTGGAGGGAATCGTCATTCCTACAAGCGATTTGAAGTAGAATTCGAGAACAGGAAGCAATGAGTTCTCGCACAGAAACTCTAACTTCGATTCTTTTAAAAATGTTCTAACTGCACTCCTCCAACCAGTCTACGGAATGTCGATATGGCTGAAGGATGTGGATCGGTTCGGGAGTATGGTGGAAGTGTAAAGAAATAGAAAATAATGAAATTAAGGTTGTAAAACCCAATCAAGGGGTGTACCTCTGATCTATTTTAGGAGTTTGGTGTATAATCAAATAGAATATAGGCCAAGAATCAACAAAGAAATAAACGAGGGGCAACAAATCATAAAGAGACCTTATACCCTCGTTCATTTTTTTTCAATCGGCTTCTAGCGTTGCTCCTTTTCAATCTGATCGATCATCCTCCATGAGGTTTCAACTTTGAGACCCTCTAATTCCGTCCACTACAATAACTGGGGAGGCCTTCCTTTCTCGTGCTAGCAAGACAAGGAAAGCGAAGGAGGGAAATGAAGAACATGTTGTGAGTTATCGACTTTGATTTCTCTTTGTTCGATCGTTCTTTGATTCAATGAAGCAAGAAGAACAATGATGGAGAGAGTTTTTGAGAGGGGAAAAAAATCGAGAGTGGGAGAGAGGAGAGAACTCATGTAATTCAAAGTGAGAGATGAGAGATTTGATAAATGTTTTTTACCTAATCTCAACACATTAGGCGTCACCTAACTTATCCAAACTCTCCTATCTCTTAATCGCTTTAACCTTGGCCGGATTTTTTCACTCAAAATGCTGCAAATTTTCGGCCCTTCTCATTCCACTAAGAAAGGTCAAACGGGTCTTGAGCTCGGACTTAAATGAACTAGATTTTGAAAGATTAAGTCCGTGTTCAATGGACCTAAATTAAATTTAATTTAATTATAAGTTAATTATTTTAAAGTTCATGTCTTTTAATCCAATTAGAAGACCTAATAATCTCACTCTCCTTTAATTTAAAATCTAATTTATAAATTAAAACAAACCCAACTAAATTAATTCAATTAATTTAAAAGGCTTAAGCCCAAAACTAATCCAATTAATTAATCTTTGAAAAATTCAACCCATGGATTTTTATATAAATGATCTAAATACTTATTCTCCCCAAGAAATTAATTTAATTCAGTTAAATTAATCTCTATCTTTTAGAATTAATTCCATCATATTCTGGTGATTAGAGTGTGACTCTTTAGGTTCGCCCTTAGTTAGACTTGGGCGTGTTCTCAACATATTTAACTAAATCTAACTTACTTAATTGTTTCCGATTATCCCATAACTAGAAATAGCTTGTTACCAAAAGTGGCGGTCTAGCAACAATCCATGATAATAGAGACTAGGTGAATAATATGATGTTAACATTTAGGCACCCAAATACATACAAGTGAGGTCCTTCCATCAACCGTCTCCCGACCTTACTTTAGGGCATGAAATTTAGTGTTTCTCTTGTTGGATTAGGTAACTATGCTTAATAACTTGAGACCTTACTTTTACCCTACTGAATTATCATCGGGAAATATCCCACTCATTCAGTCACCGTGACTACAGATTTTAAGAAAAACAGGTCATACCGCATAGGAGATGTTATTGTCATAATACTGATATGGAACGAATTCTTTCTTGGAATACACCTTCATCACTGCACATTTTGTTGTAGTAGATAAGGCTCATAATGACTGTATCTTATGACAAAGTCATTGCTCGCCAAATCTAAGCTACAACCATCATGTGTATAGGAGATCTTCAAGAAGATGCTGGAGGACCAACTAGCCCAAACAACAACCCACGGGCAACATCCTCCAGCCTCTTTCAAGGCCTCAATGGTTACCGAGCAACAATTATGGATGTCGATAGTGGGCAGCCAGAGCAAGGTACATGTCTTCGATCTAGGTTTAGAGGCCCACAACCGAACTACTAGACCATTACTACCGAGCCGGATGCATACACTGCCATAGCTACGCCAGATCTCGATGATCGTTTCACGAAGCTCAATGACATGTTCATGCATGTGATGACAAATCTATGTATCCCACCATTGCCTGATCGGTCCCAGCCTCTAGTTGATCCCTCCGCCCCCAACAACGATGCACGGGACAATTTGACTCTGCTGATGGGAAGGCCGATTTAGATCAAGGATCTTTTTTTTTTTTTTTTAATTGTATTAAAATACAATTTTTAAACTAATATTTATGTGTATTTTATTTTTAATTATTAATATTTACTCGTATTTTAATTTATTTAAAAGTTTATAAATTAGAATTCAATGAAAGTATTAGAATAAGAATTATTAAATTAATTTAAATATAAAAAATATTTAAAAAGTAATTTATTTATTTTTTAGAAAATATTTTACATTTTGGTAGCAGGTGTTGTGATACATTTTACCAACACATAATATGAAAATCGTTATAAAACTACTTTCGAAAGGCCGTTGCAATTTTTTGGTAATACATATACGTAACAATTACGAATATTCTCCGATTACAATACTCATTCCGAAAATTCTAAATTTGTTTCAAAAATCTGTTCCTAAACGATATTTTCTTCTAGTATTACTAAAGTAGCAATTTAGACTTGTATGTTTTAAATTTGCGTGACTACATCAAAGTTAATGAAAATTTCAAAATTAGCCGAAAAGTTATATCAGTTTCCTGCCAAATTTTCCCTACTTCTTGCCGACTTTAATCACTTCCCCGCTGGTTCTCATCACTCTTGCTCCAATAAAATTTTTATTATGAAATCGCAAAAATTAAAAAACACAACCTAAATTACTATCCTACTAATTATTATAGAACCAAAAGCCAAGGGACTATAATTATAAAACTAAAAATGCAACAAATTAATCTATGTAATAATAAATTTTTTGTCGTAGAAACATTTCACTCAAATTTCATGCTGCCATCTCCATCTATAACATAAATCTTCTTCTAGTTTTTAATTTCACATCAACAACAAGAATAAATTAAATCAGACCTAGCTCAGAGGCCGCATAATCCTAAAAGTCATTGGTTCGAATCCCATCAGATCCATGGGATGTTTGTTGCATAGTTGGCGTACATCTACTGCATAGTAGGAATGTTAATTTATTGCATAGTAGGAGTTGTCTACTGTAATAGTAGATATTGTTGAACAAAATATAATTATTATAATAATATTTGTTAGATATTAATATAGATAGAAATGACTATATTTATAATCAATTTATTTTAATTAATTATAATTCATCGCTCCTACCTTAAAAAAAAAAAAAAGTTACATTTAAGTGGAACCTGTATCCTTAGGTGAAAATCTTCATACCCAAAAATCTTTAAATCATGATCTAAAAATTAATTATAACCAGAAAGAAAATCATGAATATTCATTAGCCATTCACTATCAAATTGGGTACAAAGGCAAATACTTCGATCTATCTTATAACCCCACTACTACTCGAGCTTAGAAGACATTAATGCTTGAATAACTCACAACTCCCATCCAAGATACTAATTAAGATATAATACGCTTCTTATTATGATTAACTTAAATAATGAAAATTTAAAAATCCCAATGATCACTATCAATCCATCTTGTCGTTATAATTAATTAATATAAATAAAAGCAAAAAATAACGAAAGATACTAACAAATATGCTCTCTGTTATTTCTATAAGTAATTCAACAAAATTGATTAAATTATGGTTTAATACGATTTAAAATTTAAAAACAACTAAAATTACAACAAATATTTTAACTACAACTAAAATTACTACAAAAACTTTAACTCATATAAACTATCAATTAAACGCGAAACCATGAACAAGATATCATATTTAATTAATAATCCAGTAGCCCATCAGAGATTAAATTACAGAAGATTCACAGTGATCATCTCCAACTGATCATCAACAAGAATTACATATTTTAATCTCAACTTAAACAAGGACTAATTATTTGATTAATACAACAAGACCCATAATTGATAAAATACGTAAAAAAGTTGAAAAAAAAAACCATTAACAAGAACAATCTGCAGCAAAAATAATCACACACCGTCGTCGATCCCACATATACATACACTTGGATTCTGTATGTATATGCTGGTGCAAGATCCTATATATACAAAAATCTTGTTCATATCTCCTTCAAAATCTCCATCACCTTCACAATTATTATTTATATATGCGCCCTTTGTGGTCCATTCTCTCAGAATTATCTAAGTGAGCAGATCATTCACCCACCCAAGATCAGGCCCCGCCAAATTGCTCTCACTGTTGTACCTGCTGTCCTCCATCAGATTCCTGCCCGAAAACTCTCCATGGAAGAATTTGCCGTGACCACGACTGGCCGCCGTCGCCGTCGCCGTCGGCGTTGGGGTTGACGGAGATAGCAAGAACTGGGGTTGCTCTTCAACATTGAAATTCACATCCAGCCATGGTAGGTTCCCACTGCTGACAGCGGCTGGCGATGAAACTGCTTCATGATTCACATTCATGGCCTCGAAAGAAGCCATCAATTCAGTCAATGCATCCTTGTAACTCATCCCACCGCCGCCGCCGTTGAGTTTCGGCAACGAGCAGCAAGACCCGAGGCTCCCGAATCTGTCCCCATACGCCTCGATGTTGCCGTATCGGTCGCCGTATAGTGAAAAATCCGAAGAACACACCGGAGAGATGGGTGGCGACAGTGGAGGAGACGCATGGGACATATTGCCCATTAGAGTAGAAGTAGGAGATGCAGTCATAGAGTGGCAAAAAAGACAGCAAGGGTTCAAACTCCGGTACTTTTTCTCCATCGTGGTAGGAGAGTTCATCCGCGGAGAATGAGGAGGAGAAGTTTCCGGCAAGATACGAAGCTGTCGAGTGGAATGAGCAAAAAAACATACCTTTCTCTTGCAATTCTTCCCATCTTTGCATGCCTCAGTGCGGTAGCGAGTAGGATGAAGCCAGCACTCGAAAACCCCGTGTGAAAACTCGCAGTTATCTCCCTTGCTGCAATGGCCCTTGCGGAATTCAGAGCAGACAGTGCCGGAGTAATGGTACCTCCTCGGATCTCTTCTCCGGGCTTTCTCGCCAGGATGAGCGAACGGGCAGTCGGTCCAATCATGGCTCCGGCTCCGGTTGCATTTCCGGACCTTGAACTCGTACATTCTGAAGTGGTCGGAGGAGTAGGGGTCGGATTCGTCATCGTCGAGGTTGTTGCAAGGCAAGAACTTGGAAAAGACAGCGTCCTCCGCCTTGGGGGAGTCCATCATGAAGGACATGTCAGCGGGGGAGGCGGAGGAGCGGCGGCTGAGGAGTTTCCTGGGGGGGATGTCGATTTCCCTGAGGGATTTCTTGGTGAGATAGAGTTGGTGGGAGTGGTGGAACTTGTGTTGCTGCTCGGCACAAACACTGCCCATCATGTTTGATAAAGTTTCTTGATGAAATCTCTCTCTCTCAAAGGGGTAGGGGACATGAAAGAAATGCTTTTGGGAGCAAAAAGAGATGAGGAAATGAGAGAGATAGAGTGAGGATATATATACAAAGGGGGTGGGGGTTGGGGGGTGGTGACGAGGATCGTGTGAGGTATGGGCAGAGAGGTGCGTGGCTGCATAGCATTAGGGTGTTTGCATGCAAAGTGAGATATGTGGCAGTTCGATATCAAACTATTGCATGCAGACAGCAGCGCTCTCTCTCTCTCTCTCTCTCTCTCTCTCTCTCTCTCTCTCTCTGTCTCTCTCTCTGTCTCTCTCTCTCAGCCCTGTTTTTGTACTTTTCCTCTGATGATAGTTGTGATGCTTCCACACGAGGCTTGATGGAGGTTCGGACAAATTTGGACCATGCACCACTCTTGAATTTTTTCTTTTCTTTTTTTTTTTTTAATTATAAAAGTAGATAAATAAATTAATTTCTTAATTTTATGATTTGTATAAATATATATATAGTAGTCTCTCTTGATGACAATTAGGGGAATCAGCAATCTTGGAATTATAATTGCTTGTTCATATTAGGTCTATTTATTATGATGTACGGATACTCTTGATAATAATCCTACATGTCCCCTGAAAATACCCTTTTAATTTTATAGAATAGGATTCAACAATTTTAGTTATTTATTTTATTGAATTTTTAAAATGAATTTAAAATTAAAAAAAATTCGAGATATTTAGTTTTATGTTTTAGAAAATTTTCAAAATAGATTGAAAATTAGAAAAGCTTAACATATTTTGTCTTATGCTTTACAAAAATTTTAAAATAGTACCAAATGTAAAAAATTGAACATATTTAGTTCCATAAATTTTGTCTCAATTTTCTCATATTTACTAAATGAGTCTCATTTTCTCAATTTTGAGACTATTTTAAAATTTTAATAAAATAAACAACTAAATATGTCAATTTTATTAATTTTGAAATAATTTTAAAATTTTCGTAAAATAAAGCACAAAATATATTGAACTTCCTATACTATGGAGCTAAAAAGTGTAATTTTACCTACTTGTGCAGTATGTACTTTGAAGTATCCGAACCTTAAAACGAAAAAGGTTTCGATAAATGCTGAAAACGTCTCCCGTTAGAAGTATTAGACTTTTATTCCATATCTTATTCTATTGCATTTATTATGTGCGCTTAGCAGTAAAAGAAATATTAGTTTGATAATCGCTAATTGCTATGGTGAAAAGTATAGCAAATTAATTAAATAATTTTGTTCAATGGCTATTAGTTATTGATTCTGCAATTGAAGCCAAACTATTGGCCGCATCGAAAATTTATAGAAAAATATTTGGCTAATCATAACAAATGTTTATTAACCATAGTTAAAGTTTAACATTTCGTATCGATTTTATTTGACTGTGGTGGATAGTATTGAATTATCATAATTTTTAATGCGTGGTCATTACAATATAGAATTATTCATTCTTTCTAATATACGTGTATGATGCTCCCTAAACCTTTCATGTATATAAAACCCACAAGCAAGGCACATCAGCCCAGCTGGTTACGAGCCTAGTTGGCCCATCAACAGGAAGGAAAGACTCACATGTTTACATTATACATTCCTGAACTGGCAGGGGCTAAGAAACAAGTCTATTTTAACCGGACATATCACCATATAGCTTGACAAACACATCATAAACATCATAAAATATCTCTAGGTGGCTCCTAGTGGATTGATGGCAAATGAGTTGGGAATCCACAAGTAACGGATTCTCAGATTTTCAGGCAAACCTGGCAAGATTCAATCAACCTGATATATCTCAGTAAAATCAAGTTCAAATCGTGCATGGTTTATTCGGGTAGTTAGCTGACTCAAAGGGCTTTCCAACAGTATATGGGAATCTGCAATAAGCCCTATATCTTGCTCTGTACACTCCTATAAGTATAAGTTTTATACAGTCATTTGGTAACATCAATTTTTACTCTCAAATTCTCACTTATTCTCTCAATTCTCTCTCGATTTTTGGTTGTTTTAAGCCTATATTTTGCACTACCACAAATACATACACTTTATCATTATTCTCACTTTAATTCAAGTTCTCTTTACTCTGTTTAGTAAAATTGTTGCTAGCTTAAGCATTGGAGTGCTAACTTATATTTTGCAGTGTTAGTCCTTGTTGATTTTAGAATTTTGCTTAAAGATCCTTCGGATTTGTGGTGTGGCCAAAAATTTGGTACGCATGATTGGCACCGTCTTTGGGACATTTGAGCTTTGACATGAGAAATTGTGAATTCAATCAATGGAGTGACAATGGATCCTATGAGGGAAACTCTTCCTTCCCTACTGTAGCTAGCTCCACTTTTCCACCTCCAGATCCAACAGTAGGAACAACCAACGCTCCCGCTCCAGAACCAACCTTAGGAGCTACCAACGCTCCAACTTCAGCTCTCGACTCAACCGCTGGACCTGGTGCTATGAACCCGCTCTTCTGTGAGCTGCTTCATCAATTCATCATGGAGACTGATACCCCCTAAAATTATTGGGCGAAGTCCACAAGCTAGGCATACTAGCCTAGCCAACTAATACGGATAAGACCCATCAGCAAGACAGGTAAAGGCCCACCAGCAAGACAATCAGCAGGGAAGAAAGACTCACAGGTTTACCTGTTACTTTACTGAACTGGCAGGGCCAAGAAATAAATCCATTTCGGTCGGACACATCATCACGCAGTTAGGAGGACACGTCATATAGCTTACTAAGACGTTTGTAGACATCACACTAATGTATCTCCAGGTAGTTTCAGGTAAATCGGTGATAAACAAGTTGGGAAATCTCTAAATAACTATTCCCAAAATGATAGACATATTTGGCAAAGTTATGTCTAGCTCATGTATCTCAGTCAATCCTTATTGAAATCAGCAACGGTTTGTTGCAGATGATAGTTGACTCAAAAAACTTTCTAATGGAGTATGGAACTCAACAATTGACCTCGTATCCAACTATGTATAAGCCTATAAATAAGGATCTTGTGCAGGTTTTTGGGACACGATTCTTGAACATTATTCTGCACACTCACACTCTCACTTTGTCTCATTATTTTCTCTTAATTTTTGAGCTATTCTAAACTTATATTTGCACTCCACACGAATACATACACCTTACCACCATTTTATACCATTATTCTCATTTTAATTCAAATTTTCCCTTTTATTGCTTCATAAACCATTATTGACTTAAGCTTGTTGAGCATGGCATTCCCTTCAACGAGCACATCATGGCAGAAGAACTCCCTGCTCATTTCCGAGCACCTTCACACTTACCTGCTTATAATGGTACCACTAATCCAGTTGAATATATCCGCAAGTCAAAAAATGCATCCTTGGCATTAAATGCGTGTTTCCCTTATTGCAATAACGAATTCTGCCCAGTAATGGTTCGACCAGCTTCCAACTGAATTGGTTTGGTCTTTTGCAGAATTTAGCTCCCTCTTCCAACACTGGTTTCCTAGCAATAAGAAGTACCAAAATTCGGTTATCAACCTTTTTGGGGTCAAGCAGGAAAACAATGAGACTCTAAGGGCCTATGTTCCTCGCTTCAACACAACCATCATTGAGGTCCCAACAGCTCACCAGGAAGTGCTAGTCAACACATTCACCTAAGGACTCTGTGGAGACCCCCTTTTTGAGTCTCTAGCCAAGAAGCCAGTCGTTGACTACCTAGACGTGCTAGCTCGGGCTGAAAAGTACATGAACCTGGAGGATGTCTGGCTGGTAAGAAGGAACAGCCGGATAGGTGGAGGGAGAATGAGTTGTCCTCCTCCAACAGGAGTAGAGGAGAGCCTAGAGGACGCTTCAATCCTCTTGACCGAAAACACGAGCAGTATATTCCGCTCATCACTAGCCCATCTAGAATACTTATGAAATTGACCAATATCCGAGCTTACAATGGCCTAAAGGTTTAGAGAAAGGTCCCCACCTTTTAAAATCTAAATATTTTTGCAGGTATCACAGGGAATATGGGCATGACTAATCTGTGCCTCCAGCAGAGACAAGAGATAGAAAGGTTTATACAAGCCGGCTACCTAATGGATTACGTGGGCAAAGAAAAAATGGACGAGAAGAAATAAAAACGATTTTCTATCGCAGCTCCTACAGGAGCAAGGAGCAATCAGAGGATCTCTAGGAGGCTTTCTCGACCATGGAACACTTATAACCTCAGGAAGTTTTATTCTTGAAATTCCTACTCTCTATATGCAACTTGCTATCCTTGTAATCAAGTGTTATCTCACATGAATAAAGACAATTCTTGTTTCCATCTTATGTTACTTGCAGGCTTAGTTTTCAGCTCCTAGCTAACTCTATATAAGTCGCCGCCACCAGCTGATGCATATTTTTACATAAGTCATTCGTAGTTGACATATACACTTACATAGGCTGCCACCAGCCGGCACATGCTCCTAATAAGTCGCCACCAGTTGGGGCATCCTTTTAATAACTGGCCCTTAGCTGGCACACGTTTCTAATAAGTTGCCCCTAACTGGTGCATGCACTTACATAAGCTATTACCAACTGGTGCATGCAGTAATGTAAATCGCCACTAGCTGGCGCACACATCCAACTCAGTCATCACCAGATGGGACATATATCTTACAAGCAGCTAATAGCTAACACACTCACTTCATTTTCTAGCTGTCTTCTGTTGGCACATCTATTTTAGCATAATGCTAATAAAACCTGCTTAGACTAACTTACTACATAAGTTCTATCCTTTCTCATTTACTGTGAGATACATTCTCTCTTACTAACAAAATCATATCCCCCTCTCTAATAATAGGAATAACTGGAACAAATACACTTGAATCAGTTAAGCACAATAGGTCAACATTTCTTACCCTATAACAGGTTGCCTAAACCTACAAGTTTGTTGCAGTAAAGGCCTAGCTACTTGTATTGAGAACTATCTTATCCTACTTAGCATTGCTCTAACACCTGCAGGGAACATTGTTACGTAGCAAATAAATTGGGTATTCTTCAGCCAAGTATCTATAACTAACCTGTAGGAACATTAAAGCATAGAAGAAATGACACTCTAGCTAAAGTCCTTCAACCATCCAGCATTGCTTAAGAAGCTCAGCAGGACTTGTCTTGTTGACGAGTAGGAAAATTCTTCTCTTTTTTGCAGAGCATTTCATCTTCTCCAGCAGTCCAACTCTACGAATTACACTCTTGGAGTGGGGGGACTGATGATACCCTCTAAAGTTATTGGGTCAAGCCCACAAACCAGACGTACTAGCCCAGCCGACTAAAAGCCCAACAGGCTCATCAGTAGGATGGATAAGTCCTAACATGTAGCACCCTCCAACAGTACTATGGCTATATTTTCCCTAAATATCTTACTTAAAGATAACCTTATTTATATATACATAAATATATGCATAATCCTAGGATAACATATACACGTATCTCAATATCACAACAAACATAATCAATTCATAAGTTTATATATATATATATATATATATATATATATATAAATGCACATATCAAACATCAAAAAGTAAAACCATGTCTAGTAGTTCACCGTCCACATTTTTAATTCTTCTCTATACTTTCTTAAATCCGACTTATATTTTAATTGACGAACTAGGAGAAAACTACATATTAGCCCGACCTAATTGAATGCAGTGTATGGACCTACCCCTCGATAAGCAGACACATCAAGATCTACTTTTGAAAAATGTTAGCAGAGGGATGAGTCTGCAACTCAGTAAGGAAATAATGGACACTATCTATATATGTACATCAAATATAGTCTAGATAAAACAAGATGAGCATCATACACAAAGAACAAATAATTTAGTTTCATTACAAATAAACTTTATCTAATATGCAATCAAATCAACTTTAATCTCATCATAATCAACTTTATTGCACGACATTACCAACTCACAATAAAACAATCAATTAAACTCCTTTTCTCCTAGTTTGCTTACCAGAAGGTGATATAGTATTTTTCTTCACCAACTCAATCTCACATTTCCACCTTTTGTAAGTGGATTATCCCCTTTATAAACCACATAGAGCCAGCGGTGCCATTTATTTTCTTCCACGAAGAGCACCGAGACAAATTTATCCACGAAGAGCTGCTAGGGCCATTTTTTTTTTTCCACGATGAGCCACCAATGCCAATATATCTACATAGAGCACCAAGGCCAATTATTTTTTCCACGAAGAGCCTTTGGTACCAATCAAAGGGGTAATCACATAATAATTATATTAAGTTTCTGTAACTCCCTCATTCCCACATATCACCATTCTTGTAAGCAGCTAGTAACATAAAACCATATATCAATATATTTTTATTTCCAAGCACCAACAACACATCATACTAAATGGACTATTTCAGTGCATTTTCTCACTTCATGTTCACAATATAACCATTCAAATTAAATCAACCACCACTCATATATGTTTAAATAAATTAATTTCAGCACGAATCACATACTTAAATATAAGTAATATCACAAAGAAATGGAACATATATGGATAATGCTAATTATTCACTTACCTCGACCTTACAATGCTTTAATTAGCAAATAGACAATTGTTCAGTCATCTACTCTCATCCGATCCTATAATGAGTTATAATGCATATAATTAATATAAGGAGAATATCACAATTTTTAACTAGAATATTAAATATTATTTGTCCAATTTCCAATGATCTTTTAATATTTCATTTCTATTGAAACACAAATTTTCGTACCATTATATCCTAATTAACTAAACTTTCTAAACTTCACATTTATATATTTAATTTATCAACCAATTCATAAGAATCCATTTGCTCACAC
Organism: Sesamum angolense; assembly: GCA_034509725.1. NCBI lineage: Eukaryota > Viridiplantae > Streptophyta > Magnoliopsida > Lamiales > Pedaliaceae > Sesamum > Sesamum angolense. The sequence continues at coordinate 147,147 of JACGWL010000001.1, read as the reverse complement.
CCCTGATGTTTTTATAACTATCATTCTTAATAAAATACCAAAATTGAATTATTACGAAAATCTCATATTTTCTTTTAATAAATATAATATCTCCAAAATAAAAAATTTCTAATACTTCTTAAATATAATTTTTGAATTTTTTTATAAATTTCTCACTACTAAATAATTTAATTAAACACTAGTATATATAATTAAGTATTTGGTCAATATGCCCGATAAAATTGAGTAAACTAATTATAATAATGATTAACTCTAGCAAATCTAGCAATTTAATTAACCAACTATAATATTCTTATGTCAAATGTGATATTTAATTAGACACTAATTTAAATAGCCAAACTCATAAAATCTTCTGATTAAATACTACATCGTACAATATAAATTATATTTAACAAATGAACTAATTAAATGACATAGTTATGTTAATTAATTAATAATTTAAATGTTAATTACTCACCTCTGTTGGGGAAGGCAAACTGCTGTACATGAAGAACAAAAACTCGGCTACAGCTCTCTGTTCAATTTCTAAATTGACCTCCATTTATATAGATATATATATATATATATATATATATAATATATATATTATATATATATATATATATAGGTATATAATATAATATAAGTGGTGTTGTGCACTTTTTTACAAGTGTTTCAGGTAGCACGGCAGACCACATGTTGCCATTTGAAATTTTCACCTCATATTTTTTTCTGTTTTTTATTATTTTGATAACTTTTGCTAAATGACAATTTAGTCCCTAAATAACAAATTTATATTATTTAACCCTCAAATATTTTATAAAGCTCAAATTTACTCCATTTATGTTTTAATATAATCAAAATTTAAATATATAATTTATTTACTAAGTAACTAAATTTTATAAATATTTATTAATTAATCCCACAATTATGTATTAAAAATTTGTGGATGTTACACACCAGCAGGATGGATAAAAGCCTACCAGCAAGGATAAGGTCCATCAACAAGAAGAAAGGCCCACAGGCTTACCTGCTACATTATAGAACTTGCAAGCCCAAGAAATAAACTCATTTCGGCCGAACACATTATCGTACAGCTGAGAAGACACGTCATATAGCTTGCCAAGATGTTGTATACATCACACTAAGATATCTCCAGGTGGTTTTAGGTAAATCGGTGATAAACAAGCTGGAAAAATTAATTTCCAAAATTATAGGCAGATTTGGTAAAGTTGTGTCCAACTCACGTATCTTAGTCAATCCTTATCCAAATTAGCAACGGTTTATCGCGGATGACAGTTGATTCAAAGAGCTTTCTAATGGCATACAAAACTTATCAATTGACTTCATATCCAATTCTGTATAAGCCTATAAATAGGAATCTTGTGCAGGTTTATAGGGATAGTTCTTGAACATCATTTTTCACACTCAAACTCTCACTTTCTCTCATTATTTTCTCTCAGTTTTTGAGCTATTCTAAACTTATATTTGCACTCCACACGAATACATACACGTTATCACTATTTTATGCAATTATTCTTACTTTAATTCATATTTTTTCTCTTATTTCTTCATAAACCGTTACTGACTTAAGCATTGGGGTGCTAACCTCTGTCTCGCAGGGCTAGTCCTCTGATAATCTTAGAATTTTTTTGAAGATCTTTTGACTCTTGTGGTGTGGCCAAATTTCTAATACACATCATTGGCGCCGTTTGTAGGAACACTTGAGCTTTAGCGTGAGAAATTACGAACTCTAACAATGGAGGTGACAACGGTACCATGAGGGAAACTCTTCCCTCCCTACTGCAGTTGGTCTTACTGTTCTGCCTGAAGTAGCTACTAACACCCCTACTCCAGATCCGACCTGAAGAACTAACACTAAAACTCCAGCTCCAGCTCTTGACCAAACAATTAGACTTGCTGCTATGAGCCTACTCTTCTGTGAGCAGCTCCGTCAATTCATTATGGAGACAATCAACTCAACCCTCCATAGTTCTCAAGCTAGCAGAGCAGGACCCTTTTCCCAACTAGAAAGACGTGGAACACTAGGAAACCAAGGTATCTACTCCAATCATCGAAAATTACCACCTTCTCATACTAGAAATATAAGAGGCAAGAAGGGAGAATCAAATACACGTTATTTGATTAATGAGTTCTATTCTTTTCTCATTTCTTCTTTGATTCAAAAGAATCAAGAAGAACAAGCATGTAGAAAGTGCAAGAGAGAGAGAGAGAGAGAGAGAGAGAGAGAGAGAGAAAATACTGCTACTAGTGGGAATAGAGACATGAGAATTAGGATTTAGGAATCATATACAAGTATATCGAAAGACATAGTCTTTTGTAACCACTTGATCTTATCCTAGGTGGTTACCTAAACCACCTCAACCCCTATTCCACTTCATATAGACGAAATTTTCATAAAAAAAATGCTGCAAAAATTCATCCAACCCATCCCCTAAAGGAAATCATCTCCTCTTTTGACCTAAACAAGGTCAAATCGGGTTGTGTGCTTCGACTATAATGGACTATGCTTCAAAAGATCAAGCCCATGCCCGATGGACCTTAAATTAAATCTAATTTAATTATAAGCCATCATTTTAAAGTTCATATTTTTAAATCTAATTAAAAGAGCCAATTCCATTAGTGTAGTTGATTCTATCAAATTTGTTTGCCTCGAGTATAGAGATTAGTTGATTCTGAGACATCTACGTATAGAAATTAATTTATTCTTATCTAAAATTAATAGAAAAATATCTTAGTAGACTATCATAATATTTTTTCAAGTTAAGACTTGGTCTTTAGTTATTAACCTCTCCCATTATTTTTGCTAAAAATCCATAAGCTTGAGATGGGGTTTCTGGATTAAGATTCACATGAAAAATAAATTTGTGGGAGGTATTCAAAACTATTCTCGACCTACGAGAACCCATGATATTTTGCCTCACATTTTTATTTGATTCGGAGGACTCCAAGAGAATCATATTACTCGATGTTAGACTCAATCAATCAACCAAATCCTAGCACAACTCTTTCCCCCACACAACTCGTGAGACAAGGACACGTAAGTGTATTCACTTTGTTCACAATAATAGCACAACTTTACTTCATCCCAAACCTGCCACAACTCATGGACAGCTTGGACAAACAACCCTTGTTTAATTCTATTTTGTATATAATATTAAACTTGATCCAACCAAGTAAGAGTTAAGCTTTAAGTTTGACCATGACCACCTCACTTATCAATTAAGTTTTGCATGACACAATATATCATATATAAATGCATTAATTAAAACGCATGTGAAATATAAGCTAGCATTCTGTGATGATCACAAACCCAAAACCCATGCGATCCATTGACCCCGAAGTGAATCTGTGGTCAACCTAGGGTAAAGCCTATGCTATTATAAAATATTTAACCCATTTACAGATAATAAACCTTGTAAGTCTCATTTTTATTTTTAGGCTCTCTATCGTGGACTCCACCGGACCTCTTCTCTATGGATCCTCCATGGGGCATACAATAGCCTTCTCCATGGTCTGTCGCCCTGCTTCTTCCAAAAAAAATAAAAAATAAATCGCTCATCTCCTAAGTACTCTTATTACATCATAAAAAGGTAAGAAACTCCAATCAGGAGTTTGGGGAGTAAAAAAGGGAGGGATAAAGCAAATCTTATTATTTCAATACTAAAAGCAAAAGACATAAAGAAAATTAAGAGGCACGGACCCCAACCTAACAGAAAATAAAAACCATCCATACAGTCTAATGATTTTGTAATCATTAAATGTTAATCAAATTAACAATAAATAGCATAAAAATAATATCCAAAATAATCATGCTAATATTCACATATATGACATCCAATATCATATAATACCACAATCCTAGTCTAGAAAATATATGTAAGATAGTGAATAAAATTGGACAGAGGTGCAACTCATGCAAAATCACTCTTGCTTGAAAATTCTTTCCAAATTAATTTTAGTAATTTAATTTTAGAAAATACCAAATCTCAACCAAAATTAAATTCACAAAAATTAATCATCTCGTAAAATATACAGAAAATACCAGAAAAATAAGTTTTCCAGAAAAAAAAAATGGTCCAATTAGGCTAGCTGCCTATGTTGTCACTTCTGATAGTCTGTGCCGGTCGCAATGCAACAACAACGCCGGGATTTATTTTTTTGAATTTTTTTTTTTTAAATTTTGAAATAACAAGAAACATTGAATTTCCAAAAATTATAAAATTTTCAAAATTCCTCATGTCCAAAATAAAACACAAAATTAAATATTTATACTTCTAGACCTAGATATTCAACCAAAGCAATTAATGCATGCTTTCAAGCCAATTAAAACACGTAAGCATGCTCTGAACATGTAATACATATTAAATTCAATGCATATACACTAAACCGGGCTCTGATACCACTAGTAGGAAGTGGATCGGTTCGGGAAGCACAAAAAATCAAAATTAACCAAAATAAAAGCATAATTATGCCCGATCAAGGGGTGTACCCTTGATCTTTCTTGAGCATTCAGTGTACAAAAAACAAGCCAAGAATTAAAAGAAAAGCTCTAGAGGAGACAAGAATTTAGACCGAATTCTTACCCTCATCGTTTTTTTTATTGGCTTTGAGCGTTGACTCCTTTGTAACCAGATCCATTAACCTTAAGCTTTTAGGGTTTAAATCCTCTAAAGGTGTCTATTCCAATCACCGGAAATAGAGAGAGACGAAAATATTGCTGCTAGTGGGAGAGAGACTTGAAAACTAGGGGTAGAATCATAGATACAAGTATATCAAAAGACCTAGTCTTTGTAACCACTTGATCTTATCCTAGGTGGTTGCGTAAACTACCTCAAACCGTATTCCACTTCATATGAATGGAACTTTCATAAAAAATGCCACAAAATTTAGTCCAACCCATCAAGGAAGCCATCTCCTCTTTTAACGTCGATAAGGTCAAACTGAGTCGTTTGCTTAGATTTTAATGGACTATGTTTCAAAAGCTCAAGCCCATGTCCGATGAATCTTAAATTTAACTTAATTTAATTATAAGCCCATTAATTTAAAGTCCATGTCTTCTAGTCCAATTAAAAGACCCAAGCTCACTCTCTTCCAATTTATAAATTCGATTTATAAAATTTATCCAATCCCAATTAAATTAATGCAATTAATTTAAAAGGACCTAAACCTAAAATTAAATAATTCAATTAATTAATTATTAGTAAAATCCAGCCCATGGATTTTTATAAAAATAATTCAATCATTTCTTATCTCAAAAAAATTAATTTAATCCAACTAAATTAATCTCTTTCTTTCGGAATTAATTCTAAATTAATTCCATCACTTGCCGGTGATTAGGGTGTGACTCTTTAAGTTCACTTTCAGCTAGATTTGGACGTGTGTGATCAATATAATTAATTAAAATCTAATTTAATTAATTATTTCTGATTAATCGATAATCAGAAATAGTATGTTGCCATGGGTGGTCGTCTAACAGCAGTCTTTGGCACTAGAGACTAAGTAAATTGTGGCGTGAATGTTAGTCTCCGAGTTTCATGGAAGTACGGTCCTTCAATCAACTATCTCCCACCCTTAGTCTAGCGTATGAAATTGGGTATCGTTTCCCATCTTGGACTATGCATGTATACTTATAACTCGAGTCCTCATTTTCCCTACTGATTGAACCGGGGAAATCTATCTCATCCATTCAGTCACTGTAGCCACAGATTCTAAGGGCATAAATAGGTCTCAGAGCGTATAGGAGGCACTAGTGTCACAATACTGACAGGCGACAGATTCTATCTTGGAATCACTATCCTCGCTACATACTCCAGTTGCAATGGATAAAGCTTATAATGATCATGCCACACGACACAGTCACCGATCGCCGTATCCAAGATACAGTCTTTGTGTGTACATGACTTTCATGATTTCTCAAGTTCGAGGACTAATCTCGTACTATTGGAATAAAAAAAATCAATCATATCAATCAAGCCCTCAAACTTCTATATGATGATTCCCATGAGTCAGTTCAGTCAGTCGACTATGTTGATGAAACACGACGGTAGTACTCAGTGCAAGTCTCTATAGGGCACTCGATGCCCTATCTCGAGATTCTCAACTTGGAACATTTTAGATCAACCTTTAGAAGTTGGTTTCATAGCTACCCAATCTATGAGCAACCCAACTACACAGGTTTAACTTTTAGGTCTATGAGCATTTTGTTGTGACATTGAAACATTGTTCAATGTAAGTAGTAAACATAATAAAACATAATGTCAGTTTGATGAACTCTTACTATATTCATCATTACAATGTTATCTTGATTGGCAAATAAAAAACAATCAATCCAATTGGCTTTCTGATCACCTAGTCTTACGATTCGACCTATTTATTGTCAACTACAACATGAATGGGCTTAATAAAAACCTTCATGATTTGATAAATATATTTGTCCAGTATGAGGCAAAAATTGAAAAATCAGCACAGTTGGTACTAATGGGAGAGGCTTTGACCTCTGCAGCGAAAGGCAAAGCTGTTGAGCGCCTAAGGAGGAAGAAGGTTGAGACATCATCAACCACTGCTAGTAATTCGAGTGCTACTCCTATTACACCGCAAGGAGGGGGTAAAGGAAATAGAAACAGAGTTTGACAACCAATGATTCCTAACGATGTTTGCATATTCTACCGGGAAAAGGGACATTGAAGATGGAGTGTCCCAAGGAGCTCTCAGATGAAGGTATATTTTGTTTGAAGTTTTAATATGAATACTATTCTACTTGGTTTTGGACACCAGTTGTTCATAATCTACGAATGGTTGCAGGTGTTGAAAAGGAGTAGAAGGCCAAGACGAACAATCCTAATGCTTAACAATGACAGGGCTATTGTTGCAAAAGCTAGAGGACTAACAAGTCTTAGCCGAAGTGTGGTCATGTTAGACAGTTAATAATTATGTAACCTAGCATGATGAGGATGTGTATTCTTCTATCGTCGGAAAATTTTAGATTACATGTTGTGATCAATAAAGTTTCTTTATTTGACAAAGAATGACTATTCTTATCTGCTATGTTGGTTACATAATTGATTTAACATTATCTCATAATTAAACTATGAATGCTAAAAATTAAATAATTAAAAATGGATAATCAAGATAAAACTTAGCTCTAGTAGGTCAATTTCCTCTAGTTAAGGATAAGGAAGATTGGTAGATTCAAAGAATTTAAAAATAGACAATTATGGTCTACTGGCTTATAAAATTCTTTTTGAGAAGGTGAAGACTATAAAGCTCTTTGTGGGACACAGTGTGCTTGCCAATAGTCCGTTGGATCAGATCTAATGTGACATCTAATAGGTCACTAAATACACAGAATTAATATAAGATTCACAAGTCTAATGACCTTTGAAAGGTTCAAGAAATTATACTTGAAGCGATGAACAAACTGGTTACCTTTTGATTGGATTGAGAGAGCATTTTTTTAGTGGGAGTTCCTGAATATCTAAATGAGAATGGAATTCTCACTCAGTGAAATTCTTCCTAGAAGGACCATGATTAAACGGTCTTTGATGTGGGAGAAATTGGACATAATTGAACTTTGTTCAATCGATATTTCACTAAACCACCTTAGCTCGGATTGCATGATAATTTTTTCCCTACAAAGTGCTTGAGTTTGCGAGATAGTCCTACATACATCAAGGGACTAGTGGAAGTCTGGCTTGTACAGAATTAATATAGGATACTGCAAATGTCATTTGTAATCATACATTTTTTCACTGACTATATTCCAATCCTTGTATGTCTAATCAATTAGATTACGATCTAATAGGACATGAGGAATAGGGATGTAGGACATCGATCTTAATCAATGGCTTAAAGTCTTACTATAAAACCATGGTGTTCAAACTAAGTTTGGAACTTCATAACTGGAATATTCGTTTTGAAAAGATCATACGAACTGTGACTCGGTCAAGTATGAGCTCACAGGTCAATGGAAGTTTGGTTGTGTTCCAAGTGTTTAATTGTAAGTCTAAAACATCTCAAAGTCTATAAGAAATACATCCATTATATGATGACAGGGAACGGATTCTATCTTAGAATCCACCCTCCTCACTACATATTATGATTGCACTAGATAAGGGTTATAACGACCACATTGAAGACATGGTCATGGATCGCCAGATCGATGATTCAGCCATCATATGCATGCGATTGCTATGATTCGCAAGTTCGAGAACTAATTCCGTACTATCAAAGTTGGGAATCCAGTCATACTGACCAAGCTTCCAAAGCTTCTATATGACAATTCCCTCCAGTCAATTCAGTCAGCTAACAACCTTATCAACTAACCCACTAAAATTGCATAGACGTCTCACGTATATCGCCGATGAAACACAATACTCATTCAATTAATGAGATACTTAGTGCAAGTCTCTATAGCATTCTCTATGGCTAGTCTTGAGGATCTCGACCTGGAACGTTTCAGACCAACCTTCAGAAATTGGTTTCATTGTTGTCATTCAATGCGCAACCCAACTACATGGGTTATTCAATTGGTTTGTAGGCATTTGTTGTGACGTTAAAACACCGGTTGACGTAATCAGTGAGCACAACAAACATATAATGCCACAAATGAATGCTTACTACATTCATTAAGTTAATATCATATTAACAAAGATTGTTAAATAGTTTTCAAAACTGCCAATCAAATCGGTTTTCTAGTCACCTGTTTTAATACCACAACCTTTCACATGTCATTATCATGGCTTCTCAAGTTCGAGGACTAATTCCGTACTATCAAAGATGAAAATTCAATCATACCAACCAAGTCTTCAAGGCTTCTATATGGCGATCCCCGTGAATCCGTGCAAACAGTTGACCACCTTGTCAACTCACTCAAATTGCATAGACGTCCAATGTCTGTTGCCGTTAAAACACGCACTCATTCAATGAATGTAATACTTAGTGCAAATCTCTATAGGAGTCTCGATGCGCAGTCTCAAGATCCTTGACATGGAATATTTCAAACTAACCCTTAGAAGTTGGTTCCATAACTGGCATCTAATGTGCAGCCTAACTACATACGTCATCCAATTGATCTGTGCGCATTTATTGTGATGTTAAAACATCATTTTACATAATCAATAAGCATAACAAACATTATGCGAAGGATGAATATTCACTATATTCATCAAGATAATATTACTTCAATAAATATTGTTGAATAGTTCCCAAAATCTCTAGTCCAATTGGTTTTTTAGTCACCTATTCCAACAGTTGGTACCTCAAGTCACCACAAAACTTGTAGTACTCCAGCTAACTGTCGTTCTTTCAATACAACATGCAACCATTTTTTCATGCATCAATCTTCTCGTTATCATCTTCTTTGTGTTTTATGTTGTAGTAATTTAACGGAAGAGTGTGATCGCGGGGTAATCAATCACTAGCCTACTGAGACACCTGATCGTAACATCTCCCAAATATGTTGTTCTCATCCTTGATGTTCACTAGTCTAGCAACCGCTAACAATTAGAATTTATTACAGCCATTGTACTATGGCTGGTCGGCAGCGTGAACTAAATCGAAAAATCGGTTTGAGAATCCAAACACAACACACCCACATTTTCTGGCAAGTTTTTTTTCATACATCTACCATTTTAATGTCTTTACATGATGATCACTACCTAAATAACATATCATTTCCATATATAAATGTACATATTAAAGCAACAATTAAACTATACTAAAAAAAGGAAAAAGATTCCAATTTTTACTTGGTCAATCACGGCCCACCTTCCCAAACTCAACTTAGAAAATGCGATAATGGTAATATTTAAAATATACTCGATAATTAAAGAGAGATTGAGATTGTGTGTGATTAAATGATTCAAGAAAGTGGATACAAAGGGGGGCGGGGAGGAAGCAACATATATATAGAAAAAATTACGATCGGGTTTTGCAACACAATTTGAGATGGAAAAATATAGCCGTTGAAAAATAGTTATTGTCAAATTTGTGATGGTGTCCGCAACCACTTTGCAATGAAAGAGTAGTGGTTACTCTTGCGATGGATTACTTCATTTGCGATGGGAAGCTAAAAGTAATTGCAAAAGATTAGTAGTTTGCAATTGATATTATTACGATTTTGTGATGGAGTATAAAATTACATAATAACTCATCATAATTGTAAGTAACCCGTTGCAAATACCATCAAAAAATTGCGACTACAGCAACCCCTACCAAAAATACCAACTTCTGTGATGGTCTTTGCAATGGTAAGCCCGTTGAGATGCCAATCCAGTCTGCTTCATCCCCAAGACAATGTCATCCATCCCAAAAACATAGCAAAATCCGTCGTAAATTGGGATGGAAATATTCCTTCCCAAATTTTTCGTCACAATTATATATTTTTTAATAGTGTATTTTTTATTCAATACTATATTACATTTTTACGATTTTAATTTTTTATGTATACAAAATTATCTTATATTGAAAAATTACACAATAAGAGATTCACTCCGTAATTAAATATTTATATGCAATTTCAAATGAATAAAAATTAGTGCTATTATTTGTTGATATCTAATTTTATTCTAATAAAAATAAATATAATTCTCTTTCATTTGTTATTTATTAGTTTTTCTATTTATATCTTCAACATAATTTACCATTTTTTTATTTATTGTCTTATTGTTACTACGTTCAAATATTTGTTAAAAAGAAAATATAATTTTGTACAATTATATATAGACTACAACTAATATGTTAGCTAGTATACAGTTATTTCTATAATCTTACTTATTATTACTAATGTTTATTCGCTATTTTATATATAGAGTTTTACCTATCTTAATAATATTAGTTATACAACATTATACCTTTTCTTTTACTATTGTTTTATTCACATCTTTTTATTAATTCTAACTCATTTGAATTATGATATATTAATTGTTAGTTATTTTAATAAAGTTAACCTAAATTTGAATAAACCTTTAGTACACAAAAGCGTTATATTTTGTATTTTGTAGCCAAATATTTATATTGATTATATTTTTATAACATCTATTATAAATAAATTTTAGATTTGGTTATTTATTGCAATACTGTATATACTATTCTTCGAACTCTAACTTCAATCATTTCAATCACTTTTATTGTTACTTTACCTCCATTAGACGTAAGTAATTTTTATGTACTTTCATCTAAGAGTAAGGGAGTGTTTGCGAGCGCTCTAGAAAGCGTTTTTCAGCTTTTGTTTCAAAAAAGTACTTTTGAAGTGTTTGGATATCAACTTCTGTTTCTTAAACGTATAAAAAGCACTTTTTACTCTTATTATAATAACATTAATTCAACTTTATCTTTTTAGTATATTTTTAAAATTATATTTAAAGTTGATATCTGAGTTTTCAAATAATTTAAATTTCAATAATAATTAAATTTACACCCTCACATATTTAATATTTGAAGTTTTTTATATTTTATGTGCTATATCATCTAATTATATTATTTCGTACACATATTATTATGTCATTAATTAATAAAATAATTATTTTTACAATAATGCAAGTTTAATTATTGTATATCAATTAATAATTATAACTTAGCGAAATTATTATTAATTAAATATATATTTTTAATATTTTACAACATCAACATAAATTTATGATTTTTTGTGGAAAAAATAATTATTAGTGACAAACAACAAGTGAAATAGTAAGCAAAAAGATAGTATATTTTCAACATATAAGGACAAAATAGTTTTTATCAATTAAATTTATTTTAAAAGTTTTTTTCTCCAAAACTATCCAATTTAGCTTATGCTTTTCACTTTTTTTACAAATACTATCCACTTTTGATTCTGCTACAACTTTCAACTTTATCTACAAAAATCACTTTTTTAAAAGTAGAAGGTTTTGCAAACACTTCCAAAGTGATTTATTATTAGTATGTTATAACTTTTTTAGTTCCCTATACAAATTATTCTAAAAACGAATAGATAAATGACTTAAAGGAAAATAATTAAAACAAATTAATTCATGTTGAATTCTACCTAATTAATTAACTTGGTTACACTTATTATATACATTTCGAAATACTTTATATAAAATTTATAAATTGTGGTGCTAATTCTTTTATCATAAAATAGTATTTGCCGAATCTAATTAAAAGTTTCATCATGCATTTCATTGTAATTTTTGTAAATTGACATTTTTAATTATATTCAAAAAATCATAAGTTAACCGCGGAGAGGAAAAATCATTTAATCGAACTTCGTATAAATATTTTTATTTTTATTAAACTTTAATGAATAACTAATGGAATGAGCTATCTTGTATACATACTATTTAATTAATTCTAACTTCTCTAATATAATATTACAAATTATTAGTGCACTTCAAGTTAAATAGATGATTAATTTATTTGGGTTGAATTACGTTTTTCTCCTCATTAAACAAAATCAATAAGTTGAGTTTTCATCTTCTTTAAACTTTTTTTTTTAACTTTTTAAATGACAATTACGCTATAATAGTAAATTTTGTATCCTAATTAATGATTCAGTCGTCCCTATTCTATATCTTTTTCTTTCTTGAAATTGTATTATGTATTTAGTTTGGGGTTCTTAATCTTAGAATTTTAGGATAATGTTAAATATCCTTCATGTTCAGGCTGCTTAAATAATTTTAGGTAAATTACATCTACCTCTCCTGAGGTTTGGCATAATTACAAATACCCCCTCGTTGTTTGAAAAATTACAAATACCCCCCTAAAATTTCAAACAACGAGGGAGTATTTGTAATTATGCCAAACCTCAGGGAGGTAGATGTAAAGCAGATTCAAATTCTTATGTAATAGGACTCTCATTTACATTCATATTGCTTAATTAATTTTATGTGAAGCACGTTATTGAATCATATAATTACACTCCCCTCCTCCGAAATTTACTGAAATTACACGTAAATCTCCTATGATTTGAGAAATTACATATAACACTCTTAATCATAGGTTTGCTTCTATCTAACAAATAAGTCCCATAATTGATCAAAATTTATTAAATTCGTTGATATTAACAAAAAAAAAAACTGCATAAAAATTGATATTCACCCTCGATTGAGTTATTATTAACTTACTGCAGGTCAAATAATTTTTTTCGAACTAAAATACCCTTATAACGATGAAGACATACCACCTCACATAAATTAACACGTGAAGACGTATAAGGATAATTTGATCATAAAAAAAATTATTTAATCTGCAATAAATTAGTAATAACTCAATCGATGTTAAATATAAAAACAAATCAATTTTTTTTGTTAATATCAATAAATTCGATGAATTTTGACTAACATGTACTTACTTTTTAGACGGAAGCAAATTTCAATGGTATTAGATGTAATTTTCCAAACTACAGGATGTCTACATATAATTACGCCAATCCTTCGAGGAGGAGAGTGCAATTATCCCTACTTTTCTAATTGAGTTGGAACTGAACTCATAAGCTCGTGGAACGGTTTTTTTTTGTTCAAGCTTCATACATTAAGTTAAACAAATTGAGCTCAAACAACCTTTAATTGATCGAATCCAATCGAGTATCAATAAACATGATTTGTTTTCTCCATCCACATCAACGGGGAAAGAAACCACAACCGGGGTATATTCACCTCTATGTTCGGTAGCCTCCTCACTGGGTTGTTGCCAATGAAGGGCCCTCTGAAGGGGTATGAGAAATAGTGGAAAAAGTGAACAAAACCAGAAAGCTTCAACAATCAAATAGAAATGAAGAATGTCGATAGTGTTTATGTATAAGTATTTAAAACGACACTTCATAATGTTTCTTCGTATGTACAGAAAAATATCGTTCAGAGCGCAGTAACCGATCTTCCGCAAGCGAAAGAACAAAGGCGCCTTGCACACAACATGGTTCGTCTTTGCATCTTTCGCATTACAGGTAAAAACACTAAAGCAAGCATAACGTATATAAACTCACCGATTAATGAAATCTCACGACGATGCAGGAGATATCATCCTTGCTTTTCCGAGAAATGGCCTCATCAATCAGACGCTTGCTGCCGAGTGAGAGTCCTTGATGCTTCTAATGGATTCCACCGCTTCCTGGTTCGACATGACCTACAAAAGGATCGGACAAGAGAAAAAGGGTATCATGACTAGAGAAGAAATTAAAACACTGATTTATTATTAGAAATTTGAAATTCCATATCTTCAAACCCATCAATTTCGAACACAATTTAATGGAAATGGATAACTTTTTCCTTGATTTGTTTTGCCACCTCAACTCATGAACATGTATGCAGGTTACATTATAACATGGAGACAGGATGGTGTGAAATTAAGCCGAAGTTTCAGAGATAGTCCCACCTTCCACAATCCATCGCTAGCTAAAATAATGAACTCCACATCGTCATCTATTATCTCAACGGCTATATCTGGCTCTGAACTCAGATGTCTCTTCAAGCTCTTGTCACCAAATGCCCTGGCCACTGCCAGCTGACCGTCAACTCGAGGGACGTCACCTGCCAGATCACAAAATCTCAGTTTGTTTCATCGAAAATATGTCTCAGATACAGAGATTTAAAGGCACTGCTAGCTGATTAGAAATGTTCAGCGCAATACGTTACCTTTGAGAAGATAAAGTGTATATGCATAATTCAGAAGAGAAAAGGAAATATGAAACTGACAGTGGGCGAAATAGTCTTTGCGCCATGAGTTTCAAGAAAGAACATACGACCAGACTTAAGAATATTTTTGTGTGAGTTTATAAAAACTCTTTAAAACATACCATGAGATAGATGTTACAGAATATTTGGTAGGTTTTTCAGAAAAAGAGCTTATAACATCCAAAGTAAAATGTTAGGCGCTTATAAGCTCTTTTATGGAAGGGAAGGACAACCTGATTTATTTTTAAGACTTTAACAAACTTGTTCAAATTAATCATAAAATCATCGTTACAATATCTTATAAGCTCCATCGTCTTATTTTGTCCAAACATTTCAAAGTTTATTTTGAAAGTAAGGGGTGACATCCTATAAACTCTAAAAACATCTTATAAGAGACAAGTCTATAAGATATTTTAATAAGCTTAACCAAACGCCTCCTATTCCCTTTGAGCTTTCATGAAAATGGGCATAAAGAAAGAGGAAAAGCCGAATCAATTATAACAAATGACGGTAAACTAGACAAAGAATGGAGTACGAGGTGTTAATAACTAAAAACAATCCAGGCACTCATCCCAGCATGCGGAACTTGATACGGTGTACCTGGAATATTTGATACAAATCCACCCTTGCTCTCAATCAACTGCCTTTCCTTGCTAGGCTCATGATCAACAGATAGTTGTTTCGCAGCACCTTTCCTGCAGATAACAGCTCGAGAGTCCCCAACATTTGCAACTACAAGCTTGTGTCCGTTGATTAATATTGCAGTAACGGCTGTTGACCCACCTTTCCCCAACTGAAACGATTGCTCTAGTATTTCCTATCTGTTGTCTGATATGCATTCTTTAGTGCACTTACTGTGTCGGTCCAGAAGTCACTCTGTTTATACAAAGTGAAGAAACAAATGAGAAACTCAGAGAAACTAAAAGCAAATGTTGCAAATGAAAAGTAAGAATTACAGCCCAATATCATATAAACTAAGGTTCACTCAAAATCACCTGCTTCAAAATATTGTCAAATAGGTGGCCTTGCAAGTACTTTGCGACGTCATGCCCCATATGCCCGTCAAAGATAGCAAATAGGCCCAACTCATTATCGTCCACTACCTTAAATTCAGAAACCAAACAATCTTCCATCGCATGATTACTCTTTCCTTTCATCAGATGGAAACCGTGAGTAATATGCCTTGACAACCTGCTTTTGCCTTTTCCAGCGTCCGGTGTGAGTGGAGTCGAAAAGCATGCTTTTTCCTAAGTAGTTAGACAGATAAGAATTTGATGAAAGAGCTGGTAGTCATTGCCCCCAAGAACAATTTGTAAATAAACATATTCATCATCAAGTTTGGCTTCAATAACTTGACGAATACACCCTCACATTCGACATGCAATGCAGTTACAGAATTCTAGTTGAGAATAACTCAACTCCATACATGAATCCAGTAAAGGAAATAGGCATTGAAATTGCATATTGACTACACTATAGAGCTCAGTGTCTTTGCTGGCAGCTATAACTAATGCAGTCTTCTGAAAGTAAAAGAAGTACTGGGGAAAATGTGGTCTACAGTCACATTGCATGCACTTTATATCTGGTGCATATGAACAATCGAAGGTATTTAAACTGGAAAATTTGCTCACTGAGCAATAGTTGAGTGGTCATTATCACTGAACAGAGATGCCATGAAGTCAAGAACCTATAGCACTCTCCTCAGGTTAAAAATCATGTACACTGTTGACATTTCTCTGACCAGTTTTTAGATGCAATGCAAGCCTGATCATAAGAGTAGTCGTTGACCATCAGAATACATTCCCTCTTGGCAAGGCAAATCTTGAAAAAGACAGCAGCAGGCTCCCTCTGATAAAATGAGCAAGAGAGGAAGGTACTCGACGTCTTTTCGGGGATGAGTTCAAAAAATTCTCAGTATAAATACTACACAAGAACCATATAAAAAGAAAATATTTTCAGAAAATCACAAACAAGTACAGCGTCTTGTATTTGATGGATATTATCGCCGCACATTGGAGCCTTAACTTGATGGACTTTTCCATGATAGAATCATTTTAAAAAATCAAGAAACTTCTGTAAGCAGAACCACAAAAGGAAAAGACCCCTTTAGCAAACAAGGTGCCAACTTAATGTAGCAACTCTTCAACAAAACAGCACCAATGCAATCAACATTAATGAAAGCCTTTTAACTCTTGTAATTCATTTATGCTCTGGTTACAGGACCATCCCTAAACTGAAAGGATGTTTGCGTCAGCTTATATGTCTTCAAAAGATCTTATAAGATGCTTTGGTTACTTGTTAAGATATTCGGTATATGATAAAATTTATAGAAAGTAAGTTATAATGTCCAAAAACAAGATGTTAGAGTGCCATACACAGATCCCTTCAGTTTTGACCATATTTTTCACAAAATTGCCATTACTAAATTCTACAAAACTGTAACTCTTAATTTATCAAACAATTCCAAAGTATATCTCTAAAATAAAACATATTGGTTTATAAAAATATTAGATTATAAGATTAAGACCCTCCAAATCACTTCCAATCTTTTCCTTTGTATTTTCTGTTTTATATAATGCATATAAATCAATTAACCACAAACATGCTTCTGCTGATTTAATATCCACCAACAAAGTTCATACACTAACATTCCAATTGTTAGAATCACTTGATCGAACAGATTTAAGGTCAAACCGTTTGAACTTCATACTGCTCATTCATCACCATTCACCACCTTTCCAATCATACCTCTAATATATCAAATCCTCAAGTAGAGAAGCCATAATTCACCACAAGTAACACTGCATGAACAGTATATACCTAATTCATAGGGAACTGAAATCAACCATTATCCTCCAAAAATGACCAAATTAAGCAATCCTTGCCAATAACAAAATGAAGTTTGACAAACAATCATACCCTGTCAAATGGAAAAATTAACCAAAGAAATAGAAGAAAGGCAAATTAATTTTCCCAATAAGTACTCGCCAGTTTCCTACATAGTTTTGGAATAGCCTAATAGGCACTAAATTTTGTCTTTTTCCCCTTTTTATTTTCACAGCAAACCATCACCATTTACAGTCCACTGATCAAGAACACAGATCTTGAAATTCCTAATAAAGAACTAAGGGCAAAAACCCCCCAAGAAAGTCAAAAAATAACATCTTGAACAAAGAATTCAACGTTGACACAGTCAATAACTTAACAAGAACCACATAGGGGCTTATCTTCAACACACACATATATACATATATATGGAGAAACAGATATGAAATTAGGGGAACAAGAAGAGAAAGAGAGAGAACTTACCTTCATCTTGTTAAGTATTCTCTTCCTCCTGTCATGACTTGTCTTTTTCTCAAATCTTCACTCACCACGATCTCTCTGAACCCAGAAAGAGATGGGACTCAATTATTTCTAATATAAGTAACTAATTAGCAGAGTTGGTAAAAAAGATTGAATTTTTTTCCATGTATGTTTGTATATATAATACAGTATATTATTACTATCTGGTATATGCTCGCAATAATATGGGAGGAGGATTGCAATATACATGTATATGTATACATATAATCAATCTGTCTGTGATGTATTAATGATAGTGTCGACTTGGAACACAAGATTTGAATTGCTGACGAACTCATCACTGACTTTTTGGTTACTTTCTGAAGCCGCGTCTACCTTTTCTTTCTTTTTTCTTTTTCTTTTTACAGTTTCTTTTTCCTCCTCCTGCTGCCCGCACTAGCGCCGCCATTTTGGCCCTACATGTCATTTCATCGGATAAATTAATCAAAAATTGATTTTGATCCCCTATTATTTTAAGCTACCATTTTTGTCTTTATATTTTAGGGATAATTACGTTAACCTCCCCTGTTACTATGGGAATATACAAATCCCCCCTCTTACTGTGAAAATTACATAAACATACCTTGTTGGTTTATTACCATTACAAATTGGCCCCTCGAAAAGTCAAACTAACAGTCAATACTGATTTTAGTCTAAATATTTATGTAATCTTCCTATATTTATAATCACTTTCAAGGGTATTTTTTTCAACAAAATTTATAAAAATTTCAATCAAGGTCAAAAATAGAAAGATTAAATAAATAGTTGAATTTAAATTAGCATTGATCGTTAGGTTGACTAATGGAGGGGCCAATTTGTAATGGTAACAAACCAACAAGGCATGTTTATGTAATTTTCATAGTAAGAGGGGGGATTTGTAAATTCCCATAGTAACAGGGAGGTCAACGTAATTATCCCTATATTTTATAAACTACTATAAGTAATTTACGGGCACACTCTTTGTATATATAATTAAAATTAAATAATATAATTATTATTTTTTTAAAAATATATTTATTAATTAAATAAATAAATAATAATAAATAATAAAAATTGTGGGAAGTTATTTAAAGTATAGTGGAGGAAGAGGGAAAGGAGTTGGAAGTTGAAAAAAAAAAATAATTAAAAAATAAAATAACAAACAGAAAAGATAGAGACGTCAAGGTGCTCTTCCTTAATATAAAGGTATAGATTATCCAGCTATTTAATCATTTTACATTATTTAAAATAAAATTTAACCATTATTTTTATCTCTCTTGTTTATCATATAAAGTGGACGAATTAGTTTTGATATGATTTGCCAAATACACTTACTTCTATAAATATAAATAGTTAATTATATTAGATTTTCATTAATTAGTCTCTTCATTGTAATTCTTTCTCTTTTTAGTTATTCCCATATTAAATTCTTAATTATTTTCATACTAAATTACTTTTTTTTTTAATTCTTTATATTTTACCTTATTTAAATTTTAGGTATAATTTTTATCACTATTTTATATTTATATGTATTTTTAAATTTCTTGTCTCACTTCTATAGTTTTTATTCAACATGTTTTGATTAAACTTCTTTTGGTTAGATTTACATAGTACAATTAATAATGTAATAGTTTTCATGGACTGAGTTATGTTCAACAAACAATATAAAAAGTAATTTATGTCAATATTAGTATTGCTGCTTTAAGAAAATCATAATTTAAGTAAATCCAAAGTCAATATTTTAGATATAGTCAATGAGACTAATTGAATAGATAGATATAATTGATGCGAGCAAAATTACCTCGTTAAATATATTGGATCTGAATTCCTTGGCCAAAGCATTTGCAAGTCTAGAATGGAGGACCTACAAAAAATACATTAGTATTCTGATGTCCAATTCAATAAACAGTTGTGAATAGATGAAATTAAGCATAATAGATAGTAATGAGTGATAAAAAAAATAATAAGAAAATAATCTTGATAGAGTGCTCTTGTGTGAAGACTGTGCAAAAAATTGCGCTACCCTTGATTGAGGGGGAAGACCTTGATTTTATATCCATAGTACTGGCTGAAGGAGCGACCCTTAGGACTTGGGAAGGTGATTATCGCGGATAAGCTCTGTCAAAACTGGAAGTGGTTGGCAGGACTCTTTAAGGCATCCTGTTGGCTGAGGGAACCTTATTTTATAAGCTTTTCAAAGGATAAGCTCTGAATCCCTAGAGAGTTGTTGAGATACACGGACAGTCTGTTCAACCTAGCATTTGTGGAAGCAGGCGACCTGGCAGCCAAGCTGGCTTAAGGCCCTATCTTCTGATGAGCAACACACTTTTTTCACGGCCCATATCTCCTCAATTCATTTGCGAGCTCCTAGCCTGAAGATCTCTTGGAGGCCTCTTCTCTTGGTTGTTGTCCCTTCAGGGACTTCTCTTAAGGGGTTCCTCTAAGATAGGTCTCTTCTTGGGCTGAGTGCTTTGAAGAAGATGGAATATGCGTTCAATGCTTTTGCCCATCCTTCTCTCACGAAAAGAAATTCTCTCACAAGGTCTTCCTCGACCTTCCAGCAAAAAGTGAGATAACCTTTCTTGGAATCCCAAACCCTTGTCAGAGTGAGTTGATGGCTAGTCCTAGCCTATCATGATGCCCTAGGCAAGTGGGCGCGACCTTTTAGGCAAGGTGCGCAATGTTCACGTATAACTACACTTGCAGGTAACCGTTGTTTGGTTAATCACGCCAATGGGAAGCAGTTACCTAGTTGCAACGTGGCTCATCGTAGTTCTTGGCACCTTCTTCCTTATAGCAACTTCATCCTTTCCTTTTTCCTAGTTTCCCCCATGATTTGGAGAGTGAAAATTCTAGAGCTCTTGTGTTTCTCCTTCCTATTTTATCATTCTTGTAAGTGTTTATCCTTGTCTTCTCCTTATTTTTCTTTCTACTCCTCTTTTCTTGGATTTTTTGTGATTTTTCCTTTGGTTTTTTCACGGCATCTTCTGATGAATCAATGAGGTGTGAGGGAATGGTTGGTCATCGATGATCCCACTGAAGCTACTTCTAAATGCACGGACCTTAGCTCTGAAGAGAGTAGATCCGCCCGAGAATGAGGTGAAAGCGTAAAAAATAAAACCATTTAAAATATTAAAAACCGATCAAAAGGTCTACCCTTAATCTTTCCTAAAAGTTAGATGGAATATGTAGACACGAGATTCTAACATATAGGGCACATAGAGAAAACATAAAGCGGAGATACATTAAATATAAATGTAACCATTACCTTTGTAGTTTTCTTCGTTACCGGCTACTGGCTTTGTTCCTCTTTGTGTTCCAAACACGTTCACCTTCTTGATCTCAATGTAGAGATCCTCTGAGGATATATACACCATATCGGGAGATACTTAAATCTTTGTGCTAAAATAAATCAAGCCTAAGAAAGAATAGAGATTGGACTAACTATACTATGAAAATAATATATCCTTTCAATCTAACTTTGTTCTTCAAGACATCCTAAACAAGAAGAATAAAGCAAGCTATAGAGAGAGGGAGGTGGTGGCCGAGTGGAGAGAGTGCAAAAGTAAGGAGATTTCTTTGTGGTTTTGACATATATCTATAATTAGTGGGATGATTGGAATGTATCTAAATTCATTCCAATCATCTCCATTAATCAAGCTCTCTCTCATAAAGTATGATCAAATCATACCAAGTAAAAAAACCACAATCAAGGACATATATCTACAACCAATGGAATGACATAGATGTGTCTAGATGCATGGAGTTGTGTCTAATACATTCTAATCATCTCAATTATTCAAGCTCCCTCTCACAAGCTATGATCAAATCATACCAAGTGAGGAAACCACAATAAAGGACCAAGTTGTGCTTTCTAAAAGCACAACCTCATCACCTTCTAAAGGTGATGGCCAAAGCACAAAATCGACTACTCTCCTTATGTGGGAGGAGTCCAACTCTTTCCCTTCCAGATGTGGAAGTTAACTCAATTCTTGTGCCCTAATTTAATGGGTTGGGCCTTGTTCTAATCAAATCAAAGCAAGCCTAACAGGTTTAATGAATTAAATCTAATTTAATCCAAGGCCCAAACAAATTAAGCCTAAAATCATATAATTCAATTAAAGATTTAAGCCCAAATCCTATTGATTAATAAATTTTATTTATTAATTAGTGTAAGCCCAATGCAATATTGAGCTATCCATCCAATGGAATATCCTATGTACAAATAATTCAATTATTTAACATCTTTCAAAATTAACTTCAAATTAATTCATTCACCTGATTCCTCTACTGGGCCATTAGTAGGGAATTCGATAATAGGTGTAGCTTCCTTACGGTACCCTCTCTCGTGTTGGTCTCGCTACTTCGTGTAACGTCTTCTTACTTTAACAAGCTATTTCATACCCGATGCAGGTGTTATTCGAGAATAATTAGTCGATTTAGATTTATGCATTATTCTAGATAATTCGTTGGTAGAATGGAAAGCAAATACCGATCAAAAGGTTTAGTAGCCTTGTCCTCCTCAGTGATTTGTGTATAACTCCTTAGGTTCATTCTCAGCTAGACATAGGTTCGTGTCCAATCCAATTCCATTTTCATGGGTGGTCATCTAGCAATAATGTATCACACTATAGACTAGATGAATGTTGGTGTGAACATTTAGGCTATGAATTCTATATGGGTATGGTCCTTCCATTTACCGTCTCCTGACCTAAGTCTATGGCATAGATTGGGTACCGATTTTATTCCTGGACTAGGCAATTATGCTTGGTTCTCAAGACCATATTTGCTTCATTGAGTCAACATAGGAAATCATTCTCTATTCAATCAATCACTGTGGCCACAGTTTCAAAGAGGTTGAACATATTTTCGAGTGTATAGGAAATACCACTATCACATACTGACAAATGACGGATCCTCTTCTTGAAGCACATCGTCCTGAGTATACATTCTGACTGCAGTGGACAAGGCTTATAATGATCATGTCCATAACACAATCACCTCTCACAGATCTAAGATACAGCAATCGTGTGCACGTGACTGCCATGGCTTCTCAAGTCTGAGGGCTACTCCTATACTGTCGGTGTTGGGGAATTCTAGTCATATTGACCAAGCCTCCAAGGATTCTACGATTCTCCCAAGTCAGTTCAGTTGGTTGATTACCTTATTAACTAACTGGTTGAAATGGCATAGACGTCCCACGTCTATCGATGCCCAATCCTGAAATCCTTGACCTAGAACGTTTTAGACCAAACCTTAGAAGTTAGTTTCATAGCCATCATCCAATCCGCAGCCCAACTACATGGGTTATCTAATTGGCCTATGAGTACTTGTTGTGACGTTAAAGTAATGTAATTGGTAAGCACAACAGATACATATGTCGAGGATGAATACATACCATATTTTTTAGGAGAATATTACTATAATAGAGATCGTTGAGCAGTTCCTAAGACCGCCAATCCAATTGGCTTTGTGATCACCTATTCCAACAATCTCCTACTTGGCCTAAAGCTAATAAGCTAATTTTTTTTTCAAATTAATTTAATCACGAGCAATATATTGGCTCGGTCTCACGAGTCTAACATATTTTCTGTTGATGTGATGTGGTACAACTGCATGTCACATCTCCTACCGTTGCTCCAAGCATATGATGGTGTCTAAGAATTTTTCTTAGATCTGTGTAAGATCTCGGGCCCTTTTAGCTTATGCCACAACCAAGTTGTCATCCTCCAAGGTGACCACTGGACCGATCATACTAGGTATCACACCAACCTATTTAGTGTAGTTTTTCTATCTAAACCATGTTCTAAATTAATTTCTAAAGTCATTATACATCCAACTTTCATTATGAAACCCGTTGTGGTATTCTGCTTTGAACCTTTTCAAGTCACCACATCATCATGAAGAGGCCTATTCATTTTGAGACTAGGAATTATTCATAGGATACTAGCAGTTATTATCACTATAGCCTCCATAAACAACTATTCATTAACGTGCATCAAGAACACTTCTTTAACCCTTATTCAGGTATTAAAGATAGCTCTTTAATAGCTTCATTAAATATTTTGCATATTTAGGTTAATATAAAATATTAAAATCAAAATGCATCACATACAATAAAGCCTAGAATGTCCCTATTGGATGATCACAAGCCCAAAGTCCTATATGATCCATTGAGCCCGCAGTGAATCAACGGTATTACTAGGGGTAGGCCTTACATATCACAAAATTTTTTAAACCCATTGTCATGCTAATGGGCCTTTGTAATTCTTTATTTCTTTCGATTTTTCACCATGAGCTCCATTCAATAGGTCTGTTCTTGGACCTCCATCACAATGATAGGAGCTTCCTTACATTTATTTCAAAAATACATGAAAGCCTCACATTAATACTACTCTCAATACGACTTAAAGGAAACCTTAATTAGAAGTTCAGGGAGTAGAAGAAAAAAGAGAGCCTTTATATTTAAAGGTTAAGAAAAATAATAGAAGAGATTAAAATAAAGAGGCACGCAGGCCTCACCCACCAAATATTAAAAACCAACAACATAGGTAATGAGCTTTGTAATCATCCCCAATTATTTTATTAAATAAACAATTGAGCACATTCAATATTGAATATTAACATGCAAAACATAATAAATCCAATGCATTGAACTATGGTATCCAATATCATAAATTAAATTAAAATTATATGCATAAAACACATGTTAATAATGCATTTAAAAATGGATATCTAAACATGTATAAATCATCTTTTTTATTATGCAATTAAAAAACTTAAACTTTTAGAAAATTCAATTTTTAAAATTAATGAGACATCCATAAATAAAGTGCAAAATTAACATACACAATTCTAGACACATAATTATGCTTCAAAAACTGTAAACATGGTCAAAAATAAATTAAACATGTAACATGCTCAATCCAATTAAATACATAAAATCCATAACCTATAATAAACACCAAATTGGGCTCTAATATCATTGAATGGAACGCTACAGCCTGGAAAAGTGTTGAAGCGCAGCAAAAGCCAAAATAAAGAGAATTAAATTTGTTTCAGAAGTGTACCCTTTGAATTTTCCTAACTTTCAATGTTAAAAACGTATAAACATGCATTAGATAAAATCATACATTTACAAGTGGCTATGAAAAAATAAATGGATTAAGAATTTGAACCATGGACAATCTATTGGTGCCCAGGCGGCAGATTCTGTCGTTCGTGGGCTGCACACCACCAGCAATGTGCCCACCATCAACGCATCAGTATATCAGCCTCGATGATACGAGGTAATTTTTTTTATTATGTTATTTTGCATTGGTTTATTTTAAAAATGATTAATTGACATATTATTTCAGATCTGATTATAAATTTCATGAACACATCAATTCGGTGGTGTGAAGGCACTATCCCCACCCATCGGGATGTTTGCTGCAAGTGCCACCAGAGCACCATCAGTTAGGGGTGTGCTTCGAATTAGTTTATTCAGGTTCGGATTTTTTGAATCGGGTACCCAACATATTGGATAGTGTAAAAATGGACTCAGTCCCGAATCTAATTGAACCAGATACCTGACTACTCGGGTACCCATCGGGTTCCGGTACCCAAATAAATATGTAAACTTTTAAGTGTGTAAATAATTTAGTAATCAATAGAATGATATTTAAGTTTTATAATTAATAATACTCTACCTACTTGGATGAAAATTTGTATGTATAATACTCAATAATACAAAACAAAAGATTCTACATACATATATATATTATTAAAATATGATATTTCCTAAAAGAACAAAGAACAATATATATTATTATATTATTGAGTATATATTGAAGGCAACTAGACAAAACTGCTTGTGGTCCACTTCTTTTTCACAATTTTCAACTAACATTATTAAATAAAATCTCAATGTCCAACCACAAACAAAAGCCACATAAATTGATGAGACTCTTCCTCTTTCTCATTTTGTTCTCCCTGCCTCTTTCTCGGTTCTCACCTTTCACTTTGAGTTTTGTGTTTGACCTCTATGTATATCATTGAAATCAATTTCTATGTACCGAAGTAAAAGAAAAAAAAAGAACAGTCTCTTGTTTTTGAGAGACAGAGACCCATATGCAAAATATGGTGGAAAAACTATAGACCATTTTTAAGTTTAATTATAATACAAAGGAAATATATATATATATATATATATATATATAGAGAGAGAGAGAGAGAGAGATTTACTGCTACTCTAAGATAAGGCAGATGACGAGTTGACAATGACAATGGTGAACAACAACAATAAACGGTGTTGAATCGAGTGGTAAAAGAAACTATTTTTCTCTCGCTCTCTCTTAGAGTAAAGTGGAGGTAAAATATTGGGTGAAAATAGACAAATCACTTAGGTGGGAGGTTGGAGACAGGAGTACTAGTAGTATACTTTTTCCTTTTTTTTTAATTATATTAATTGGGTATCGGATCGGGTTTTCGGATGGTATTATTCTATCCAACACTCAACCCAGTATACTTTAATCGATTTTTAGATTTGTCCAAACTCGATTAATTATCCAAATCACTCGATTTGTATCATCAGAATTCGATCAGGTCGGATTGGGACTCAAAAAATCCAATTGGAATGCCCACTCCTACTAGCAGTTTTGATTCGAGAGTTTGAAGGTAATTTTATTTTACATTTTCTATTATCGAATAATTTAAATTTTTTTTAATACTTTAATGATTTTTTTACTGTTTCTATGATTGCAGATGACATAGATTGTGACTATGAGTCCATGTTCAAAACTTCCATATGTGGGCGGGGAAGCTCATCCAAACATGGTTAACCATCGTCAAGAATTAGTTTAACAAACCAGTTTGGCTGGCCAACAAGGTCTAGCGTTTGTTGCAGCTATGCTAGGCCATACGGACTTCAAGGATGAATCTGTCAAGCCAATCGGCTCACCCCGCGGCGGCATCTACACTACGAGGGTGTTCCTCTGTCGGCATGCATTAGACGAAAATGGTAATTGGTAAGTAATTGTAATTTTTTAAAGCTTTTATCAATAATTTATTAAAATTTTGCTAATTGTTCTTTTTTTTGTACAGGAAATAGAGATCGATCGGTCTGTGAAGCAGATGGAGTTATTTGTTAAATGCTACAAGAAAAAGATCGACAGTGACTAGATCGGTCCCAAGCTAGCAGCAATCGGGGGGAAGAACTAGGTCGTGTATTCGTTCTTGATTTTGAGGCCCACACCTTGAGCTGGACCCTACACATCACCATCGCTACTGCTACCGCACACTCAAACATGGAAGATTGGATGATCCTACTAAAAACGATGATGGTCGACATCATGGGCATGATGAAGTCGATGCAAGCCACCACCTTGAGTACCTGCTCATCACAACCCAACGCCTCAAATAACGGCCCATCACAGTCTCCAATAGACCCCTGTGCCCCAGATGATGATGACATGGATCATGCTGAGAGGAGGTCGGAATGTAGATTAGGTTTTTTTTATATTTAATTATAAATGGAGAGATTTTATATTGATAAAATATTTTTTCTATAATTATCCATGTTTTAATGTTAATTGCAATTTATTATTCGATGTTTATTTAATTTATCAAATTAAAATAGAACAGTTAATTTTACTAATTAATTATAGTTATAAAATTATCATTTCAAAATTTAAAACAAAAGTATTTTTTTAATAAACATATAATTTACGAAGCGGGCTTTTGAATGATTTGTGAATGTGTTTTAACAAAACAAATATCGTTCCAAATATAATGGCTAAATATCATAGGAATCGTTCTAAAAAAACAACAGTTTCAAATATGTATTTGAAGCAAAGGACACAACCGCTCTAAAGGGTATTCCAATGAAAGGTTCAAAATTGTGTTCCAACGGCCATCCCAACATATTCAAACAAAATAAATATCATTCCAAATTCAATTACTAAATATCATAGTAACCATTCCAAAAAATATCCTACAACCATTCTAAACATATATTCCAAACAAAGGATATTATCGTTCAAAAGTATATTCCAAATAAAAGTTCAAACTGTGTTCCAATACCCATTTCAAAATATATCAGTCGGACATATAATAATTGTACCAAAATGTATTTCTAAAGGAATGAGAACTTGTGTCTTTCTTCATTCAAATTTATGTAAATAGTGTTACAAATACCATTCGAAAACATGTCAAAAAATAAAATTTGAAATCGTTCCAAATAGAAAAAAGTGTTCCAAGAAAATAATTCACACTTTAAAAAGTTAGACGTATTTACACTACAAGAAAAATGATCAATAACTACGAAATATGTTGGTGCTAAGATCATCGAGATAATTATCAAGTAAAACTTTCGTTGTTAATCTACATTATTTAATATGTCTTTTAAACAATTCGTTGCTAAATTCGTTGTAAGTTAATTTTTCTTGCTTAATTCATTGTCAAGTAAATTTATTGTATTAGATAATGTACATTAACAATGAGAGTTTTACTTGCTACTTACCTACAACTCTAATTTTTTTCGTTTCTATTGAACAATTTTCTTGTACTGTTGGAACAATTGATGAACAAATGATGCAAAATCCATTACTAATTAGGAACGGTCACAATCCAACCGTTCCAAATAATTAGAAACACGGTCTATTATAACGGAAAGGCTCCCATTCCATGGCCATTCCAAAATTGGCCCAATAGTGTCCAACTAGTAATTTTTCATTCCAAAAAAAAAAAAAAAAAAAAACACACTAAACCCGCTCCAAATCCTGCAATTTTTTTTGTAGTGTAGATGATAACAAACAAGTTGGTAATCTATAAGTAACAGATTTTTAATTTCTAGGCAGAATGGAAAGACCTAGTCAATGAGTGTATCTCAAACAAAAAATCATATATGAATTTTTTGGTTAGTTACCTAATTCAAATGTCTTTCAAATAGTATAGGACTTCCTACAACAAACTCCGGTATTTTGCTCTATAAAAGCCTATAAAAAGAGGCTTTGTATAATCATTTGGGAACATTAATCTTCACACTCAAAATCTAACTTATCTCAATTTTCTCTTGATTTTAGGCTATTTTAAGTTTATATTTGCATACCATATAAATATATATTTTCTTAATATTATATTTCACCAGTATTCTCACGTTGATTCGAGTTTTTTTTTATATTTTTCAATAAACAATTATTGGTTTAAGCATCGATTTGCTAATCTTTTATTTTGTAGGGTTAGTCCTCCATTGATCTTAAGATTTGTCTGAAGATCCGTCGATCACTGTGATGTTGAGACTTGGTACGCACCATATGAGATTGTTAAATAAGGGGTAAAGTTGATTTTTTTTTTACTTTTTTGCTACCATTACCATTTTCGTAAATGTTAAGATTAGTGACAAAAAAATCAAGTGACAATTTTATTATTGTCGCTAATTATATATGATGTGTGCAAAAAACACACGGGTCCAATGAATTTGGACAATTATTCAAGGCTTGGGCTGGAGTGAATGCAAATCTTGAAGGAGGGACCTACAGAAAAGGAGTTAGCACTCGAAAGCCCAAGTTAGTATAGGATTTGAGATGAATTAAAGTAAAAGAGTAAGTGAATGTGATGGAAAATCGTGATATAGTAAATAAGATTGATGAAAAAGTGTAAGAACACTTGATAATATACTTAGAAAGAGCTTAAAATATAGTTTAGAGAGTGAGAGGGGCGTGAGAAAGGTGTGAAGGGTGTCTTTTTCAGAGTACTTGGGTGTGTGAAGAAAAGTGTCAGAAAGTGTATGTCCTCGGCTTAGAGGACCAAGGCTGTATTTATAGAGGTAGAGCCATCGTCTGCTGGGGGTCTATCCCCCTTCTGAGATTCTTAGGGAAGTTGGTTGGGTGGTAGGATGAGGGATAGTCGTCTTTATCCATAGCTAGGAGTAGGAGACTTTCTTTAGTCCAAGGAGATCCCTCGCTTGCAAGAAGCCCTAGCCGCCAGGGAGTCATAAACATCAATGAGTCCTTCCTTACCTGTTTTGTCATTTTAGGACTGACGTGGTCCGAGGTGGCTGCTGACACCTGGGTTGATGGTGTGTCACGTGAGAGAGTAGGCGGCCACGTGTGTGGGCCTTTTGGGCCGAATGTTTTGGTGTGCCTTGATCATGGTCCCAGTCGAGAGATGTCCAGGCCTCGAGTCCAAAGGATGTCCTAGGCTTAGAGTCCAGGGATGTCCCAGGTCTCATTTCCTCTTCCTGAGCTTTTCGGCCTGCCTAATTAGACTGTGGATTGGGTCATCTTTGGCCTCCTGGGATTGTTATGGGCTTGGAATGTCCTGGGCCTTAGATTTCTTTCTTCTTTTCAGGCCACTTGGGCCTCTTTGGGCCAATTTATTTTCATGCACATCAATATATATTTAGTGATAAAAATATTTATTTTATCAGAATAATGAATTTCATGATTTTAATAATTACTATTATTTTTCAAAAAGTGTTGGTAGCAAGAATTAGTGACAAAAAAATGTACTCAAAGTTGTCACTAAATACAATTAGTGACTCATCTATTGTGATGACCTAGTGACAACAAATAATAGTTATCACTTTATTATATTGTCATTAAGTTGTCACTATAGATATATCACTAATTGTATTTAATGACAACTTTATGCAAAATATTTATCACTAATAAGGTAAAATTACATTTTTGGTCCTGTAACTTTAGGTCGTTAGCACTTTTAGTCCTGTAACTTATTTCATTTACACATTAAGTCCTTTTTTTGACGAATTTAGTCCTTAGCATCTCACATTTGATCATTTTTTGGCAAATTTAGTCATGTATTGACAATTTTTGTCCTAACGACTCATAGTTACAGGATCAAAAATGAGATTTATTATAGTTTGAATAGGACCAAAAATTGTCAACACATGACTAAATTTGTCAAAAAAGGACAAATGTGAGATGCTCAGGACTAAATTTGTCAAAAAAGGACTAAATGTGTAAATGAAGTAAGTAATAAGTGCTAACGACCTAAAGTTACAGGACCAAAAATGTAATTTTGCCCACTAATAATTATAAAGTGACGACATAAAAATTCTTGTCACTTAATATATATTTTTAGTGATAACTTAAAAATTGTCACTTGATATTTTCACTAATATTATATTTTCTTGTAGTTTGTGTAAATAGAGAATTTCAAAAGGAGTGAAAATATAATTTTAATTTTTTTTGAAGAAAAATATAATTCTACATTTTTAGTGATGATTTTAAGTGTAATTAACCTTAATTATAGGGAAAACTGCAATTTAACGTCCTATGGTATGAGAAATGTGCAAAAAGAATTCATGTGAAAAATAAAATAGTAAATTACTCTCTTTTGAAAAATGAAGCAAATTACTCCCTATTTAAACCATTGATAAAGGGATAATTTATTTCATTCTTTGAAAACCAGGAGATTATTTGCTATTTTTCTTTCACAATAGATATTTGCTCATTTCATATATATAAGAGGGTAAATTGCATTTAACCCCTTAATTATAGGGAGGTTGAACTTTGTGGGCAAAGATGGAAATAAACTCCTTGACCACCAAATCCATAACACTTAAATTCATGTCATTCAAGAGTTGCAAATATAGAACATAAAGAACTACAAAAGAAATGCATGAACCCGAATTCCAAACAAATCCAGCACGAAAAACATAAAATAACTGAAAACCGAGCAGAAAGCTCAAACAACGCTAGCAGAAACCATGGTCACCACAAAAGTAAACACCACGAGCAAAACAAATGAACCACCGAAATTTGCAGCAGCTGACGGCGCAGGTGCTGGAGCATGGTTGGGTGGAAACACCGGTGCATTTGCATACGGCGGCGGAGCAATGTGGTGATGCTCAAGGTTCGGCTGAGGTGCACTATGATTGTTCTTTGGGGATTGAGACGATGGGGATGGTGAATGATGATCAGGGATTCGAGATGGCGCAGGAGCTTCCTTGTGCGAAGATGGCGATGGAGAATGATCATAGGGTGGTCCAACAGGTGGCCCGTCTGATGGGGTTTTGGCCACTGGCAAAGTGGACGGAGAATGAGAATGTGGTCCAACATGGTCTGACGGAGATTCAGCTGCCGGAGATGGGGGGAATGAATGAGAGGGTGACTCGACAGGGGGCGAGTCTGCTGGGGTTTTAGCCTCCGGAGAAGGGGATGGAGAATGAGAACATGGTTGGAAGGGGCGTGATGGGGTTTCCGCCGCCGGAGCTGGGGATGCAGAATGGGAGGGTGGGGGCGCGTGTGTAGGAGCTTCCGGCTCCAGTAATGGGGTTGGCGTTTGATGAGCAGATGGAGCTGGCGCTGGAGCTTTATTGGGTGGTTTCACAGGCGGCACTATTTTCACGGTGGTGGGAGACGGAGAAGGGGAGGAAGACGGTGGTCGAAGAGGAGCTTCTGGTGACAGAGATGGAGCACTTATTGGAGTCCCGTGGTGATGATGATGAGAGAGGACTACAACGATGAATTTCTCGCCCTTCTCACAGTTCTGATCATGGCCACTTATGAAGAAGAAGGGCCCTGATTTTTCAAACTTGAACTTTGAGTCACCATCCTTCAGATTCTTAATAGGGTTATCCTTATTACATTTGGAATAGTCATCTTTGCTTACACAAGGACTGAATCCTGACCTTTCTCGTATCTGAAAACTGCAAAAGCAAACAAATGTACATTGTAAACATTAGTGTCATCCTTTCAAAGGGTTAGTAGCATTTTAGCACAATGTGAAACACAAGATATATTTTCTTTTAAAATAAAAACCTCTAAACATTAAAAAGAGATAGAGAAGGAAATGCATTTTTCATCCTGTAATTTTGACGGGGCCACATTTTAATTTTGGTCAACTTTTATTTCAATTTAGGACAATAATCTACAAAGTAGTATATTCGGACCAATTTTGTTATGAAAAATGCTAATTTCACTCTAAAAATATGCATTTAAAAAAAAATACAATTTACCTACTTGAAATATAAGAAATGAGCAAAAAGAACCATTTGAAAAAAAAAATAGCAAACTATCCTCTATCTAAACCATTAATCGGGTTAATTTGCTTCATTTTTCCAAATAGAAGGGGGCAATTTGCTTATTCTTTCTATAAGGGTTTTTTAAGACTTTTTCCACGTATCACAATAAGTAAATTGCATTTAACCCTTAAAAAAAGATCATAATAAAAGAAAGGAAGGAACATACAGAGCTCATCATTGATTTGAAAGCGGTATCTTTCAGCCCAGCGGCTGTACTTCTCCGAGGGCTTAAGGGTCCAACCATCGTGGCCGCCAACATAAAACGTATGAGCATGAGAAGAGCACAAAACCCGCATCAAAACCACCAACAACAAGCCCGTTGCAGAAGGACAAACAGCCATTGCCACAGCAAAGAAAAGTAAACCAACAAGGGTTTGGAGCAGTTGGGGAATGTGGATTAAGTATATATAAATGCAAATTTGAAAAGACTGAAGGGAGGATCGAAGAAGGAAGAGATGAAGGTTTTGAGTGTTAGTGATATCATGTGGAATGCACATCGATCACTCTCTCTATATACTGATGGAAAAAGTATGTGAAATGTTATGAGATTAGGCTGCAAGAATGTGAGTTATGGTGGAAATTTATTGCATGCTTTGGTCTGGGATTTTGCTTTGAACACACTAAATTTTATATTTAAAAGCTGCAGCGTTTTGTGTTGGGTGTAATTGTGTTGACATTTGGTGAGATGCAGTACGTGAGAGGATTAATGAGGAGATTATATTCTTCACAAAGTAAGTTTAGTAGTTAAAAACATTAAAGTAGACTACAGCTACTTTGACATTATTACGAATATTTTCTACTTGTTTGAAAAATTGTAAATATCCTAGGATATATTAGTTATTAATAAAAATATTATTAAACCGAATACACAATGTAGGAAAAATTATACTTTTACTCCTATAGAATAGAGGGTTTAATACTTTTAGTTCTCTGATTTCAAAACCGTCCAAAAATAATTAGGACAACTCAGACAAATCTAGTTCTGTGATTTATGGAACTTTAAAATGGTCCCAAAATTAAGAAAATTTGACACACATTTAGTCCTGTTTCAAAGTTTTTGTTAAAAAAAAAAAAAAAAAAAACAGACATAAAAGGTACGTGCAATACGCATGTCCGTTAGCTTGATTGCACATACAATTGATGAAAACGAACATTGCAAGTGTTCTTGCCGTATATATATATACACACACATATATGTCGAGTTTTTCAATTTTAGAACTATTTTGAAAATTTCATAAAGTCGAGAACTATATATGTCCAATTTTTCTAATTTGGAATATTTTAAAATTTCCATAAAGTAGATGACCAAAAATATTAACCCCTTATCCCATGAGACTAAGAGTGTAATTTCACCCACAGTGTAATTACAACAAACCCCTAGATGGTAAGGTAAACATTATTACTTCACCCTTGTCGAATTTTTTTGAAAGAAAAGAAAAGATGTGGAAAAATATAAAAGAATTCGATGGTGGATAAAATAAATAATCCGTAAGGCATATCAGTGCAGAAACATAATTTAAAAAAATGCATAAAATTGTAATTCATAATCCAAAAATGCATTTTAGTTAGTTCACCATAAAAATTAGATTGACACTTAATGAAGGCTAACGTAATATACTCGTTGGTAAATAAAAGTTAAAATTAGGGGATATTTTTAATTTTTAAAACAACGAGAATATATTTATAATAATGCCAAATCTCATTAGGTATGGCTGTAAAAAAATAAAAAATAAAGGAGGAGAACTTTTTTTCTTGATATTAATTTTCTAAAAAAGAAATTATTGGATATATATATATATATATATATATATATATATATATATATATGTGTTAAGGTTGAAACCAACCTTTTCTTCATCTAAAACATATCTTTCCTAATTAGAGATAAGATGGCCTTAAGACAAAGTCGTTTTCTTTATTTTCATTTTGATAGAAAATCTACTTTTTTTTTTATCACTAATTAATGATGAAAATAATGACCTATTTTATTGCAGTCAAGGTTCATGTCTGTACGTGTTGATGTAATATATATTGTCTGTGATTCTTCTAATTAATGTCTTTGGACTTCAATATTATTAAAGGTGTAAGAGAAAGTAAAATGGGTCAAATTAAGCGTAATAAACTTGTACATTTTTGCTTTCTTCAAAATTAATCCAACGTAATAAATGTCATAAAACTGAATTGTCATTTCAGGCAATATAAATTTGATAATAGGTTATTTTCTTTTAATGAAATTTCTGATTATTTAGCTAAATTCTACAAAAAAAGGTCACCCTTGTCATAGGAAAAGATAACTAAGAAGAAAATTGATAACCCAAAAAATTGTTTACACAATAAGAAATATATAATTTTTTCATTATAGTTAGTTGTGAGTATTAAAATAAAAAATCATGGCAGATATTAATTAATTACGAATGTACAACAACTATTAGTATTTATTTTTATAAATGAGGTGAAAATATTTGCTATAATTAAAAATTATGGTAAATATTTTTGTCATAAAAAATTAGTGAATATTATTGATTAATTGTGGTCAAAATTTAAATTATTATATTTATTTTGTGTAACCATGATATATAGTATTGATTTACGAAGAATTTTAAAAGGCTTAATTATATTTATTGCCCCCTATATTAGGGGGTTGGCAAAACAAGGACCCTAAATATAGGGGTGGCAAAAAATACCCAACAATTAATTTTTTTTTTGGCAATTGTAGGACTCCGGCCATCGAATTTTTAAAAGTGGCCGGAATTTGCTTATGTGGCAGAAATTAGGCTTTTTTAGGATTTTTGCTTACTGGATATTGTTTTATTTTTTTTATGTGACACTTA
The DNA here is from genome assembly GCA_034509725.1 of Sesamum angolense. Lineage (NCBI taxonomy): Eukaryota > Viridiplantae > Streptophyta > Magnoliopsida > Lamiales > Pedaliaceae > Sesamum > Sesamum angolense. The sequence continues at coordinate 111,316 of JACGWL010000001.1, read as the reverse complement.
AGCACTTACATGGGAAAAAAGCAGATTATATAAATTAATTTAACATTTTCTATTATGTATATAATTATAGAAATAAAATTATTTCATGTGATAAAAAAAAAATTAAACACCCGCCCCCACACCCCCCCCCCCCCCACCCACCATTCTTCCCCCATTCTGCCTCGCCGCCACCGGCCCCAACAGAGGGGAGGCGACGCGGCGTCGCTGGCCCTAAGGGAGTCTAGGCGACACCGCGCCGCCTAGATCTGCAATTCTTGGTGACGACGTAGAGGCCGGCCGTGGTGGGTGGGGTAGGGGGTGGTCAATTTTTTAATTAAATTTATATTATAGAAAATAATAATTTAATTTTTTTTACAATTATCTTTAATATTATAATCCAATTTTTAATAATTGAAGTATTTTTATTTTATGTATATAAATTTTAAATTTATGATGTATTTTAAAATGTGTAAATTATTTATACACACTCAGAGACGCGCGCGGTACCACGACAGCTAGTATATAATATAAATTCAAAATTTATTTTTATGCAATTTGATTTTTTTTTCATCTAATCAATTATGTGGTAGAGGAGAAATAAAAAAAATATTCAATTAGTAAAAAAAACAAAATTTCCACATCATTGCTTATATCGAAGGATTTTTTTTCACTTAAACGCTTGGGTGGCAGTTGATTTTTTTTAAAAAAATTCAGTCAACAAAAAATCCAAAAAAAAAGCCCTAATTTTTGCCACATAAGCAAATTCCGGCCACTTTTAAAATTTCGATGGCCGGAGTCCTACAATTGTCAAAAAAAAAAAAAAACCTTTAATTATGGGCTATTTTTTGCCACCTCTATATTTAGGGTCATTGTTTTGCCAACCCCCTAATATACGGGACAATAAATACAATTAAGTCAATTTTAAAATATGGTGATTTATAGTATAGGAAATAATCAATTATTTTTAGTGTCACTTACATTCTCCAAGTTAATTACGTAATAGTTGCTCATATATGTGTGTGTATATATATATATATATATATATATATATATATATATATTCTCTAATAGTTATTTCACAATAATCAGTAAAATAAGATGGCATACCTGAATAATTAAGGATGAAAATTATAGTTTATTAGAAGAGAAAAATGCAATTTAGTTCTATAATTTATGGAGATGGCAGTTATTGTCTTACACGAATTGATTTTCTCAATTTAGTCATATAATTTTAAAATTTTGACAATTTTAATTTTTTCTTCATCAAATTTAATCGAAAATGCATGTGACTTTTACGTGACCAAATTGAATTGTAATTTTGGTTCTATAATTTAAGGGAGTTGATATTTTTAGTCCTCTAAGTTAGGAGGTTGGCAATATTGATCCTGCCTGATTGATTTATAAGACTAAATTGCAGTGTATTTGGATCATGAATGTGCAAGTCATATGCAACATTTTTTAGCCGAATTAGTTGAAAATGGACTAAAATAATGAAAATTTTTTAAAATTACAAAACTAAATAAAAAAATTAATTCGTATAGGACCAAAATGTCGACCCTTTAATTACGACTAAAATTGCATTTTTTTTCTTAAGTTGAATATTAAAAGTTTTAGTCTACAAGTGTTTACACCACAAAGCATATATAACGTGTTAGTCATCTAATTAATAAATAGAGTTAATTAAAGAGTACATACCCAATTTACTTTATATGGCTTTTCTTCATGCCTACTGATAATTAGTACCGAATTTCAACCGCACTGCAAGGGGGGAAGGATTTTTAGAGAAAATCTTAATACTAACTGAGGACTAATCTGCAAAACAGAGGTTAGTGTTCACACAAAATTTTATATTTGCAAAAATAATTATAAGATAAGAAAAAAAATTTCAATTTAGTCATGTAATTTTAAAATTTTCAATAATTTTAGTCATTTTTCGTCCAATTTAATCGAAAATGCATTTGGCCAAATTAAATTGTAATTTTAGTCCTATAACTCAGGGGAAGTTGATATTTTTAGTCCTCTAACTTAGAATTGGCAATATCGGTTTGCATGAATTGATTTATAGGACTAAACTTGCAATGTGTTAGGATCATGTGCGAGTCACATGCAATTGTTTAGTCAAATTAGTAGAAAATGGACTAAAATTGCTAAAATTTTAAATTTACAAAACTAAATAGCGAACTTCAACTTGTATAGGACCAAAATGTCAACCCCTAAGTTATACGGCTAAAATTGTAATTTTTCCTTTAGTTGAATATTAATACAAGTGCTTACACCACAAAGCATAACGTGTTAGTCAGCTAATTAATAAATAAAAGTTAATTGAAGAGTACATACCCAATTTACTTTATGTCTCACCTTTCTTCAAGCATACTGATAAGTGCCGAATTTCAACCGTATTGTAGGGAGGGAAGGATATTAAGAGATAATCCTAATATTGAAGAGGGACTAACTTTTAAGTTAATAAGAATTTATTGATAAAAATTAATCTGAAATTTAAATTAAAATGAGAATAATAATGAAATATGATATTAAGATGATATATTACATAAGGTAAATTGCAATTAAACCCCCTAGTGAAAAAAATAACACCAACTTATCCCCCTAAATTTTAAGATAATGTGCAAAACACCCCTTCACATAGGCAGTGTACATGCGCATGGGGTGATCTTGCTTGACTTTTAGCTATAAAATGACTATTATACCCTTACTCATAAATTGTTAGATCTTGTTTTATATGTATCAGTGGTCTAGATTTAATAAATAAATCGATGATCTATATCTTTTTTAATTTAAATCAACAGTCTATACTTGATATACAAATCAATGGCTTTACATCCATTTGAATTAGATTAATGAGTTAAATTTATTCAAGTTACAAAAATATATTTATACAATGAACAACATATAAAATATACACATACATGTGTATATATATACATATATACAGTATTTAGAAATAAAAAAGTAATACAAAAAATAAGGGGTAGCGGAGAAGGGGCAGGGAGAGGCGCAGCTGCGTAGGACAAATTGGGGAAGCGGGGATATGGAGAGGCGAAGGCGGAAGCAAGGGGGAGCGGTAGAGGCGGGGAGGTGGAGGCGCTGGCAGAGAGGGGAGCTGGTGGCGATGGCAGACGCAGGGCATGAGGAAGACAACGAACTTTTCTTTTTTATAATTATTTGTATTTTTTATATTTTATATATAAATAATATATTAGATCTGAACCGTTGATTTATATTATATAAGATCCAACGATTGTAAAATAAAAATAAAATAATTAAAAAAATCCGCACGTGCGCAACACCAATCCCGTTATTTTGCACCTTTTTAAAACATTGAGTGGGTTAAATTGCTTTATTTTTCATATGGGGGCTAATTGTCTATTTTTCATATCACATATAGGTAGATTAGAATTTGTCTTCTATATATATATATATATATATATATATATATATATTCATATGAAGTGCTAAAATATATTGAAAATAGCCTCCAAACCAAGGGAACTCTTGTGTCATGATGTCAGTGCTGAAAGAAATACCACGCTCCAAGAGCAGGACTTTTCTTCTTACACCTTGGCGGAATTCCACCATCATCTTCATGAGAGTGCCATCTTTGGGGGTCCCTGAGGAACTACTTCCTTGCTTGTAGGCTCGATGGGTACAGGGTCGTCTTGCTAGAGACTAGTAGGAACTTGCTTGTTAGTTCCTTGCTTAATAGGTGTTCCGCTTTTCTCCTGCCAGGAAGGTTTTCCTACTCTACTTGCTGGAAAGCCTCGAAAAGCTGCATGGACAATTTTCATATGAATTGTCGAAGATGTTCACCTAGCAGCGGGTTGATGGTAGCAGCTGCTGAATCGAAAGCTAGATCGAGGATACTGAATCCCCCTATGACTGTGAATGTGGAATGGTAGAACCAGCTACAACAAGTACGGAAGTGTTCCCTCAACGGATTCGTTGTCACCTCTATTATCAGAACTTGCCATTTCTTACGTCTAAACTCAAATGCGCCTAGAGACAATGCCAATGATGCGTACCAAATTTTAGCGGCACCACAAAAGTCAAAGGACTTCAGAAAAAAATCTAAGATCAACAGGGACTCAACCTCAAATATTTTTCTCTTAAAGCTCGAAGCTTAGGAAGTTAGCCCAAGGCATACACTCCAGCCTAACTAGTAGCAAATTGGCTAGCTCACGAGCAAGTAAGGAAAGCCCACAAAACTCTCTCTCTCTCTCTCTCTCTCTCTCTCTCTCTCTCTCTCTCTCTCTCATCTATATTGACAGACCTAAGAGCAAGCTCATTATCAGCTTGCCACATCAATGAACAGCTAGGCGGACAAGTGCCATCTCTTACACTCATGAGCTAAGCTCACAAACAACATGCATTAGCCCAACTTATTAAAAACCAGCTAGCCACCAATTGGGAGGTAATGCCAATAAGGTTATCTCCCTTTAACTTTATTGAGCTGACAAGCCCAAGAATCAAACCCTCTATTAGCCCTACAACATCATCAAAGAGTTAGGCATACAAGTATTATCTCTTACACTCATGAGCTAAGGCCACAAATAATACGCATCAGCACAGCTAGTTGCAAACTAACTTGCCCCCCAGCTAGGAGGTAAGGCCCATAAAGCTATCCCCCTTTAATTTTACTAAACTAGTTAGCCTAAGAATCAAACTTATTCCAGCCGAACACATCATCATACAACTAGATAGACGCGTCTTACAGTTTTCCAACACATCAACACACGACATATTAAAATCTCACTTAAATTTGCACAAATTGGACGGGAATTGAGCTGGTAAACCACTAGCAACAGCTTTTAAAAATCTCGGCAGATCGAACATGACTTGATAAAATAGTCGTATCTCTTTCAACGTTTATTTGAATCACAAAAAGTTTTTTTGAATGATAACCAACTCAAAGGGTTTTCCAATGTTATACGGAACTCAGAAACAAATATTTGAATCTGGTTCTACAAAAGGCTATAAATAGAGGATTGTATAGTTATTTGGTAACATCAATCGTCACTCTCAAAGTCTCACTTATTCTAAACTTTCTCTCGATTTTAGGCTGTTCTAAAGCTTATATTTTCCACTCCAAACGAATATTATACTATTTTATCATCATTTTTTACCATTATTCTCACTTTGACCAAATTTCCTTTCATCTTTCAGTAAATCGATACGGACTTAAGCATCGAAGTTCTAACTTTTTTTTTTCAAGGTTAGTCCCTATTGATATTTGGATATCTCTTAAGATCCTTCGAACCTTTTGATGTGGCTAAAATTTGATACGCATTATTAATTATAAAAAAAAATGATAAAGTTATTTATATTTGTCTATATTTTTTAAAAATAAAGATATAACCATGTATAAGTATTTTTTTTTACACATTGTAATTGATATCTCATATTTTTATAATGTTTATAATTAGCAATACAAGAAAATACAATAATTATGATAAAATAATCAGAACAATGCTATTTCCACACTTTCATCGAGTCATCACATTCATCAATTTTTTGTAGACCCAAAGTATTGCTAGAAATATAGTCACTAGCGTTGTTGGTTTCATCAAATTATCAAAAAGAAACGAAGAAACATAGTTGGTTTCATCCTAAAAACGCAGCAGATCATATGCAATGCAGTGTTAACTTATCCATTACTCGTTCTAAGATCATATGCAGTCACAACATCAAAACATTCAAAGATGCATAATGAGGCAGAAAACATGCTTTCTTGGGCTATTGATCCCATCACATGCTAATGTTAAAAGTATACGCGTAGTGACTAATTGGAACCCCCAAAAGTCGTGGACAGGTGGGGGCGTTTAGAAAAATGAATGTCCGAAACCTGGCTAATTTCAAGGCATGAAACGTATCGCTACTTCCTCTGCATCTTAAACCTAGAAACAAGTTTTGTGCTACGAGCACTAGTCTGCTGCTCCGGCATATTCATTCCAATGTTCTGAGCATGCTCCACGATTGAATGAGTAAACACCTGTTCCATAGTTTAAATATATAGGGGAGGAATTATAATAACACTAAGATAGAGCACAAACATTCATCTTAAACTGAGTTGCTTTATCAGTGAATCAACTAAGACTAACGAAGATGTTAATATTGCTTGATAGAAGTAATTGAGTTAATGAAGATATGCCTTTGGCATCACAACCGGGTATGGAAGAGGCATAGTAATCAATTGCTCAAGGCTCACCATGGCACAAAGGCTCCTGGAGCTATGGCGCATGGAGCACACGCTTTTTCGAAGGACGACGCTAATGAACAAAAATATGTATGTATTTATATATTAGTATTTTTCTTAGAGAATAATATACAAAAGTAAATTTTATTTTTCATAAATCAGATATAAGATAGAAATAAGATTTTTAGTAAAAATTTTTTGCACTTCTAAAGTAATAGCATAAATATACATAATACTCTCGTATCATAAATTAAATATCATCAAACTATTATTAAGCAATAATAGTATAATAATTTCAACAATAATAAAAAATTAAACCTTACTAATTTACTAGCATATACTAAGTAAAATAGACAATAGAAAAGAGAAGGAGAAGAAAAACAGAAACTAATAAGTTGTGCAAAAAAAAAGTTGAGAAGGGAGTCTGAGATCTAAAAGTAAACAGAAGGAAGAAAAGAGTAGAAAAGCAAAGAACATCATTGGTTTTGAAGGAGAAAGCGATAAGCGTGCAAGAGCCTTACGATTTTTGTTGTTTGGACTCTTATTTTTATGTTTTTTTTTTTCCTTTTAAAATGGTCTCAGGCCTGAAAGGCGTAGGCTAGCAAAGGCGCGCTTGGGCAACAGCCAAAATGGCGCCCAGGCACTCACCAAGGCAAAGCCCATCGTGTAGTAGAAGAGTGACAAGGGCTTGCGCCTTTAGTGCCTCTCGCCATGGCATGCACCTTTCTACGCCATTAACTACTATGGGAAGAGGCACACGAATTGTATGTGTAATGTCCGGAAAAATCTCATTTTTGTTCCCATATATTAGACCTGTTCAATTTTGGTCCAATTCATTATAAAAATCTCAATTTTAGGACATTATCTTTTGATTTATCTCAATTTTGGTTCCACCGTCAACTATTTGACGGAAAATATTAAAGTGGTCATGTGCTTCTCACGTGGTGTATCATTGATTCGCATTTGGGGAAGAATTATACAACTGACCCCTAATTTCTTCCTAAATCCTCTTTTTTCTTTGTGAAATTTCTCTACCAAAAACTCACTCTAACTCTTCCCCACATTCTGTTCATAAATATGGGGTGAATTTTCATGTCAAAAACTGCAATTCTACATGACTTGGGAAAAAGTATGAAGATTTATTCAAAATATTTAAGTAAGAAATTTGTTTTCTTCTTCATTTCAGCCACCTCTTCTTCCATTTTATGCAATAAGTTCACATTCTTCCTCATTTTGAAGAATTCTTCTTCCATTTTGTTCAACTTGCGAATGAGCCCAGGTATGGTTTTCTTTGCCCTTGTGCACACAAAAAATCCACACCCACTTGCAATATCATTAAAACCATGGAATCTTCTTCCCCAGTTTTGAGTTTTCCATGGGGTTCTTAGACATGCTTTCTTATCATAATAACACTTGGGAGTTCTGATTGTAGAAGTTGAATTACTTAACACCATCTTCTCAGAGATTGAAGCTTAATTTGATTGGAAGAGAAGAGAGGAGGCGATGGAACCCTAATTTCTAATTTCCCCTCTTTTCTGTTCTATCTGGTGTAAATTTACCCCCAAATGCGCATCAGTTGATATACCACGTCATAAGCACGTGACTATTTCAACGTTTTCCAGTAAATATTTGACGGGGAACTAAAATTGAGGCAAATCGAAAGATAATGTCCTAAAATTGAAATTTTTTAATGAATAAGACCAAAATTGAATAGAACCTATTAAATGGGACAAAAAAATGAGATTTCCCTGTAATGTCCTATCTCTTATATTACCAAGAGTCTATGTAATTTGATAAAACCTCGAGGGAGAGCACCGTAATTATCCCAATTCATTATAATCGAAGACATAATATTTGGTGTCATCAAACATTTGCTTTCTCTATTTGATGTGAACTAGTCTCTCTATAGCTACCTATTTATTCGGTAAATTAGCCATGAATGTTGGATTTTTTATGTAAATCTAGTTGTCACGCCATTGTTGGCAGATGTAGGAGTGGTATAACCTATTCTTAAACCACAAGTTCTTTACAAAATATTGTCAGATCAGGGATAAAGGTCTCCCACAGCAGGACCTTTGGTCATCCCAAGACATCTTTTCCATCTTCAACTTATAGATGGCATATTGGAAGTTGAAGTTGTGGCTTCAATGTGAACTTAAAATTTTTTGAAAGAACAATTGCATGGGTCCATACCTTAGGAGTAGTTATGATATCCCATTTAGTCCTGAGTAAGTTTTTTTTACTTACAAAAGTTCCAGCCAGTGACATAATTATCTAGCCTGTAATTGTGAATGACTATTGCATGATATCAAACCCGATCAAAAGCTCTTCTTAAAATTAACCTTGGCCCACACTTGGTGATTGCAATATTAGAAGCTCCAAGATGTTCTCATTGATACAAAATTTCACCCGATAATACCCATGTACATCAGGTACATTTTCCAACAACCTTATCAGGTAATTAATGGTCCAAAAGTTACTTTATTGACTTTTTACTCTTCTTCCCCATTGTAGTAATACTCCCCATCTTCATTTAGCAACATTTTTTGAGCTATTCACTTTGATTAATTCTCATTTCAGAACATGGCTGTGAGTTTTTAATGTATGTTTTTTTTTGGTATACTGATTGTTAAGTCCTGTATTTTCTGTTGTTTGATCTGTATATTAGCTGTGATTTTATCTGATTTTTCTATCATGAAATGTTCTTGGAATTTTATTTATTTTTGTTCGATCAGAGGTTTGCGTACCAAGGACCAAATCCGTATGCATTTGGTGCCATTCCCATATCATTTGTTCCCAAGTAGTAGACAAGCCTTTGGGTTACAACTACAAGAACATTGCGACTGGAATGGTGAGAAGTGGTGGGCTGTTGGGGGGAAGAAAGAGTAGATTTCACCAGGAGAAATGAAAACACACAAACAAAGTGGTAAATGAGAAAACCAAATGCTGACACATGATGTTGACTAGCGTGACTTTTGCAAGGGTTTTTATGATATTTTCATATTTTATCACTCAAAATAAGAAAGCAATGTAAAGATATTATTATTTCCATCAATCATTATAGAGTACTGATTGTGTTTCAATAACCTAATATAAATAACTAATAAGAATGTCCATCCTTCACTAATCCTAAATTAATGATTTAATCAATCAACTTTTAATCACATCACAAATGTATAGGAGACCTAAAGCTACTCTATTATAAGGATTAATATTTTCCTTAGTCATATTGGGACCATCCATATAATATCATTTTCTACTTCCACCTCTTAAAGTCAATACAAGAGAATTTTTCTAGTTTTTTTCTTCATGAGTAGCATTGGGGAAATAGTTGTTGATAACACTATTATTTAAGCTGTATTGAATCTTGTTTGAAGATTGAATATTACAATGTAGTTTAAGAAAGTGCAATCGATCTTTCTCTTTAAGATAAACTGACCTTATACTGATGCATCCAGTTGAAACACAAGTGTCTTTACAACTTTCCGTAGATAGTAGCACTGGGAACATGGAGAATCAACAAACTCAAAATAGTGGATAAGACCCTCTTTTTTTGTTAAAAAGAAAAATAGTAACATATGAGTATAGAATCAAAATGAATAAGATGTTCAAGTAAGGAGGTCCATTTATAATTTTTGAACAGTTATGTCTGATAGGACAAGATTTTTGGAATACGATACTAGATAAACATATCAGTTCAATAATAAAATGTGCCCACTAGTCACAACTGTTGGAATGTGATGACAATCTGATAGACACATAAATTTGACATTAATCAGTTAGTGCTAATGGCTGAAAACCTCCTTATATATGATCATGTTGATTGCATAAATTGAGCCTTAGCACATCCACGGCCTCGTGTAGATTTATGGCAATTCTTAATTTATTCTGTCTAAAAAATTGTACGAGCAAGATCCCAATCAAAGCCCAAGCCTGGATTGCTCCAAGCTAAGAAATGTAAATCCAAGCACCAAACTAAAACTAAACTAAATCGATCTCAAACACTTTTCTTCTCAATATGGGAAGGATGACGTTTCATCTTGTAGCTATTTTCCAAGTCAACAACTTAATTTATTTCCAAGCACTCACTTCTGGTTTCAACTTTACCCGAAATTAATTTTGAAAAATCAAATATACCATCTATACATATATTTTCAGAGAAAATAATGCAATTTACCCCTTATGATATGTAAATGTTCAAATTACCCCCTTATGATTTTCTTTTAGCAATTTACCTCCCGTGTTCTTTAAAATACAATAATTTACCCCTTTCCCCCGGTATTTTTAAAATAAAGCGATTTACCTCACTAGACAGGGGTATATTGCTATATTTTTTTTTTCCATAGGTGATAATTTGCTCATTTGCAATCTCACAAGGAGGTTAAATTACATTAAACCCTATATTTACAGTGCAGATCATACTAAATCAAAATATTCTCTTAATTGATATATTATATCTACGTAAATAATTTGTGATAACGCAATTGAAATATCAACTTTCAAAATCAACTTTTTATAACAACCAACCTCCAATAGCATAATATAAATGACAACCAAAGGATTATAATAAAAGTATGGCATCAAATAATTAACTAAACATGATTTTGAAATATAGATGATTCAACTTTAATTATCTATTTAACACGAGCAAAGGAAAGGCAAAAAAATATCAAATATTTAGGGCTACAATCACCCATTGACATCAGCTCAACCCCATAGTTGATTTCATCTTTACGCTGACAACATACTTATATACTCATATTCAATGTAATTTGTATAATCCAAAATTAATGAAAATTCAACCTTTATAACAAAAATAAAATAAAATAAATCTAAACTAACAATTACCCAATGCTTCATATATAATATTTTGCATGACAAAAAGAATAATTTTTATAGCAAGAAAAAGCTTGTATAAAATTGTGCAACTACATAATGTTGGTTTTCATGAAGACAAACCTCAGATGACTACTTACATATGATTCTTGACATTTCTATCAATTTCCTTTCCTTTAAAAACAAGAAGGCATGCTAGTTAGATTTGATCACATTGCCATAAATTATTTTTCCTAAAAATAGAATATCTGATTTTGTATTTTTCAACCTTTTTATTAGTATTGGGCTTAATACAATTTACTCCTTGTGATATTACAAACAGCCAAATTACCCATCTATGATAAAAAAAATTGCAATTTACCTTCATATACTTTTTAAAATGAAGAAATTTACCTCCCTATTTAAGCAGGTAAATTAAACAGAGAGGTAAATCAATTCATTTTAAAAAACACAGGGAGTAGATTATTGTATTTTAAAAAATATGAAGAGGTAAATTGCTATTTTTTCTTTTTATGAATAGTTGACTCATTTACAATATCATAGAATATGGCTTGCAATTTTTCCCTATTAGTATTTTATCCATCATCAAACTTTATAATCTTGGGATATATAAGATCAAGTAATCAACACTTCTTCACATTCCAAACATAATAATAAATGAACATTCTCATTAAATATAAAGTGGTAATTTTATCTTTTTTCTCAAGTTTTAAAAGATTATATAAATTAAATATTTTTAGTTGGTATAAAAATGGAGTTCTTAGACAAATATGTAAAAAGCTGACCATGGAAGAACAATGAACATCTTCATTTTGACTGCATGATATTAGGGTCACAGGCAGCAGCTTCTGTCATCCATCACGGGTCCATCTAAGCCTTCAATTACCTTGACTACAATCAAAGATTAAATTTTCCCCCATGATTTAATTGGACTGTGTTACTCATTATTTCACGCACTCCGTAACGTTATAATTTTCTCCACACCAAATAGTCTCATTTATTTCTCCTCTTGACTTCTGCTTTACCCAACAAAGGAAAGAAATACCTCCAACAAATAGCCCGTGTAGGAGCTCGCGAATTTCAGAAAAGAATTCAGAAAAAGGGCTTGTGCATAGCCGTCTGTTGAATAAAGAAATAATTAAATATGTAGTTTCTGGTGCAAGAATTGACCAGCGAAGCCGCAATTTATTTGGAACCCAGAAAGAAACAATTTTTTCCTTCTTTTGTTGGGTACCAAATTGCTGATTTTTGGGTTGTTAAGCTCTCGCTTTTATGGTGTATATTGATCGGTGCATTTCGTCGTTTCTGGTTGAGTTTGTTAGCTAAACATTGTTTGCCTACACTTTAAGCAAAAAACCCGCCAGTCATTTGTCTAGAAAGGATACGATTTCTAAGCTTTACTTTCCTTTGCGTAGTATGAGTGGCTTCATTTTTTGTGCGGAAATCTCGAGGATCACTTGAAGAAGGTGAATTTGAGTTGAGCTTGAAAATGGGTGCGATGAAAAGTTTGGATTTTTGGAGCATTTTGTTTCGGTTTCTAACTGGGTTGTGGTTCATTTTCGTGGTGATATGGCCTGTTAATGGTTTAAGACCCTTAAGGCAGAGGCCTCGGTCTTGGGGTGATGAGGTTAGTGTTTTCTCTTTATTGGTACTTCTTGACTGAATTACATCTGAGTTGTGTGAATTTTGTTTTCCAATGGTATGGTGTATTTCTGTGTGTGATTAGTTTGATTGTGGGCTAGCAATAGTGATATGATTTTAGTTATGCTTTGGAGCCATGATTAAGGAAGTGTAGTCTCTGAGTGTTGTTAATGCTTTACTTGCTTAATTTCTTGTGGAATTCCATCCATTCTATTTATGTTAGAAGTGTGAAAACTGAAAAGGTCAATAAATTTGCATGACACTGATTATGCGGATATTATTGGTTCCCCTGAAAGTTAAGTGTTGGAATTTTGGTTCACATTTCATGATTCTGAAACATTTTTTGTAATTCTGTAAATTTTTTAAGATTTGAAAAACTGTTGCTATCGTAATGCCTAATGATTGACGAATGACTTTTGTCGTTTCACTGTCGAATTGATGTTTGGCGTTATTGATACTTTGGAATCTAGTTACAATTGTGTTTCCCTTTAGCGGCGGCTGATAATTGGTTTATCAGGATCTGTACGTGGTCATCGTGCAGGATGTCGTAATCTGATATTACTGCATCCGTTCAAGATTGGTTGCCTTTTTGGTTACCGTTGAACTTTTAGGTGTATCATTAAGATTTGGAAACTAATTAGGTTATATAAGCTCCGGAAGTTAGTAATAGAGAAATTGAAATATTAGTGTGATATTTGATATTTTGTCGGCAGGCATATTAAATTATAACAGTGAAGCATGCTGGGGATTGATATGAAGGACTACACGTCATCACAGTGTGTTTATGGAAGCTCCATGACACACAAAACTTGATATTTGTTATTTTAATCTCCAAAAAGGCTTTATAAATACTATATGAGTCATGACCACCTTGTTAATTTCAAGATAGGTATGCATTTCTATAAAATAGATTCATTTGTATTCAATTGTTCACCCTAACTAGAAGTAGCGGCAAGTTTGTATTAGTTTGAATTTTGAATCAGCAAATTTCTGTAGCAAAACGTTGATGAATGAATTTTGTATCAAACATATAATTGTGCCTGTAGGTTGTATAAAATCAAATCAAGCCAGTATGTTCAATGAGCTAGTGAAGAGTAACAGATAATATATATGTATTTTAATTTAGAGGAGATACACACACTTGAGAATATCTAACTGTAGGGGGGCTTGGTAGAAGCATCTCTCTCTAGGTACCAACATACTTGAGAATATCTAACTGTTCTTAATGTGGAACAGGAGACAATGTCCTGGGCTTCTCTTCAGTATCTCTAGGTCCCAGAGGCATTTGGTTGGGATTGTCTTGCATCCCTAAAACTCCACAGGCCACTAAAATTATCCATGATACTGAGTTTATGTCACTTGTCTCAATCTAATATGAATTTAAGAATAAGTGAGTATAGATATTTTGGCTTTAACTGAAAAAGAGTACAGATTTGTTCAGCTGCCATCTATTCTAGACATGGGACCCATGTGTGTGTATATTTCTTTTTTCGTGTTTCTCTGCTGTCTCTTTCTTCAAGGTAGAATAATTTCTTTGGTAGTGGACAGGAAGAATAGCTTCTCATGCAATTGCTATAAACCATTGTCAAAATTAAGCAATGGATGCCCATTCATGAATGAGATCCCTCTCTCTTTTTCCTTCCTCTTGCTGAATTTTCCTTTGATTACTTCTAATCTTTTGACCTTTTCAATTCTTGCAGTGGCTTCCTTTAGGGAAGGAAGAGCATGAATTGGGTCCATTTTCTTCTTGGAATATAACAGGGACATATAGAGGTTTGTGAGTTGTCTATATGTGAAACTATTTAGTGACTGTTAATCTGCATGAATAACTTATGTTGAATAACTACACATTCATTTTTTGGCTTATGGCATTCGTTAATGCAATATCATTAATGTGCTGATACTGCAACATATTAAGATATCATGACTGTTTGTAGATTGTGCCACTATTATTGTATGATGTCCTTTCCAAAACTTGCCACTATTAAGATATCTTGTTGTATCTTTTGATTAATTGTCTTGCCAGCTAAGTATGACTACAGAATTCTGAAATGTCAAAATTGTTGGAAATACTTTTGCATTCCATTGTCTTGTGTTTTAACATGTTTGCTTAAAAAGGATTCTACTTTTGAAATATTACAATGTATATTAGTACATGATGTGTAATGGCTTAGATATAGCATTAGGATATTCGCCACAAGACAGAATCTCTCAAGAATAGGGCAGGAAGTTTTTGGTAGATTGCTGAACCATCATACATATGATGTCCAGCCCATGAGTTGTGGATTCTGTTCTGTTCGGTTTTTCAGCTTGTAAAGATGATGGCTATATGAGTTCAATCAACTTGTAATTTTTGCGTGAGAGGGTAGATCATAACTGCTCTCGATGATATGGGGTCCAACTACCAATGTCAATAAAATAGGTCTCTTATGAATTATGATAATTAATAGGTTTAAGCCTATTCAAGTATGTAGGCTGAGTAATTTGCAGGGAGGATGAAAATTTCTATCTCTTGATTAATATTGTCTCATACCGTTAACGGTGGAAGGACTATGTCAAAGGTGGATCAAATGATGAAGATAGGTCCTTTGTCGGTTGGCAGATGGTGGACGGACTCTATTGTGTATCACAGAACTGATGTCATGAATGGATCTGGGAGAAGGTTGTGGACCAGGCAATTTTTGTAGGGTATTTTCTAAGTTGGCCATTTTACATCCATTTTGAGTATAATCAGCTTAATGGATGTCTATGAATGGACATAATATCACCCGAATGAGAGTTCAAGTTCAGCTGTTCTGGTATCACCAAGGTCAGTAGAACTGTTAATCTTGCTAATGTAGATCAGCGGGATGAGGCTCAATCATTTTGGCCCCATCATTGCTTGTATCACAGAACTCACTGGTTATGGAGAGACTAGGCAGATAGCTGTGCTTTAGGCTTTTTGTCTTTCTATTATTTGCATAGTTGGAGTTGTTTGCATCACTAAGGTTGTTGAATCATTAACCGGATGAATTCGCTGGGGCGGGTGCAAGGGCCCTGGGCCTCTCAGCACTTGGCACATTAGATAAATATTATATTCAATAGCATATAAACATCAAGTTCGGCTGTTTATATATCCAGTTGTTTGGATCCCAAACCCAAAAAGAAATTACCAGTCCAACTCATGTATCTGCTATTATTAAAACTAACATTAACAAGGAGAAAAATCATAATTGATAACCAAAGACACCCCAGTTCTGCAACTTCATGTCTATTTCTCAGTTACCGTTCTCATTTCAACTAATTAGTTCAACCACGATATGTAATTGTAGTAACAAGTATTGCTTATGACATATTCTTTCTTCTGATTATATAAATGGCTCATGGTGCCTTTGCAATTAAGTAGCTTCTTATTTTATTTGTATAAGACTAGAGCCTCCGGACCACTAAGGTAATCCAAGGGGGATTCCTATTTCATTCCACCACTGTGCTCCAGTTTACCCCTATGACTCACTGGCTCCATGTAACTTTATCCGAATCTTGGCTTTTAATTTGGAGCAAGAATGGTCGAGGAGATATCACGCTGATAGGGGACCCCGGAGCCTGTATGTATGAGGTTCTAGTTTGCTTGAATCTAGTTCATGGGTACCCGGGAATATAGGATATGGTGGAAGACACTCCGCTTATCGAGGATTGAATGGACCTTGATGAATACATACTGTTTAGGGTGTCCTGCACAAGATTTATGGTGGAGTTACCAATATACATAAGAATCTTATGAAATACACTACCAGATAAGAAAACAGTTTCAGCCGTTCCTGTACTATGTCAAGGTGGTCATGGTTAATTACTGGGGTTTGTCATTAGAAGATTAGGAAGATTTGATTTCCATGTGATGGGAGTCAAGATAGGACAAGTACATGGTGTGGGGAGGTTGTTCACGTGGGATGCATTGACTGGCAGTGGGCTACGACTTTGGAATCATTAGTTCCTGAGACAATGAGTTCTCTCCAGGCGGACCCTGTTGTGGGGGGGGGGGGGGAGGGGGTTAGTTTGGCTTGAGTATGGGAGTGCAAAAGATATGGGTTTTCACTAGAACTATGAAGTACCTGTGAATGTCTAACTGCTTGTTCTAGGGGTTATGGAGAGATGTTATGATTATAAATAAAAAGAAAAGAAAAACATTTTTTTGCCAATCGGCGCTTATGTTGTTTCAGTTTTCCTGGTCCATAAACGTTTCTTTTTATGCTCAATTTATATTGCTTGCACAACTAATTCTTGTGCTCTCCCTTGCTTGAAGGGATATTTAGTGGTTTGTAGAATTGCACAACTAGTATTGTGACTAAAAATAGGCTTCATCTTTGATCATTCCGGTGTAAAATTCTTGCAAAAGCATAAAGCGCATTGTGTTAGAGCTGATTGTAGAATCTTGAAAGTAATATAAAATTAGCTCACTTCAATCTTATGTGGAATTCAATGAGTAGCAATATCTGTAAATAGGCTGTGCATTAGGAGGTTGTAAGTAGGATCCGCTGATTTCACGGAAGTCAAATGCGATTGTGCGAGTGTATGTTTGATTCTCATCACTGTTGATCTAGACATTCCCTGACGTAGAGTGACTTAAGTTGCTGGTGATGATATTGAGCACTACAAACTTCATTTGTTATAATTTGCTGGGTATTTTAATCATTTGATTGAAATGGTCCTTTGATATCCTGCTGATACTGTTACATGGGAGTGTTCTCAGCTAACTATGTAAATTTTGTTGTTTCCAGGCATTATTTCATTTATTTGATCTTGTTGATTAAATCAATTTCTAAATTTGTATGACGCAGGGAATTGGAAGTTTCTGGAGTTTGCAAATAGCTCTTCCAAGTTTCCTGATTTTAGGAATTCAAATGGGAATTCCATACTAGAGTTGATCAGCACACCAACAAAAATAACTGGTGTACACTATGTTCAGGTAGTGTGCTCATTCTTAAACTTGATGTATGGAAAGCTGTCATGAAATTGAGTTATCTTGTTGTTTCTAGATGCCTGTTTGCTAATTGATTCCACTTAAATGACTGTGGTAATTTTGATAAGGTGACCATTCATTGAGTAAGTGATATCTTCAAATTGTTGGATTAAAAGACATTGTTGGTGACCATGGAAAAAGGAGAGAAATTACACCAGAAAATCCTAAGCAGTCCCATCATTTATTAAATAGTTAGATACTAATCAATTGTGAAATATGGATATGTGATAACAACATACTGCAAAAATACTTACTTGCATGGATATATGTGTATATATGAACTGTGTGCCAGTCATTAATCCTTTGGAAAAGTTCAGATGAAGAGTTTCCTTGGTTGTTGTCTGCATTTATGCTGATTGAGACTCTGCCTTAGTCTGCGTAATGGCATCTTTGCTAAGTATAGCAGAGTTACATATTTCGCAAATACGTGATTGCACATTCATATGCATGCTTTACACGTCCTGCTCTGCGCATGTTGAAACTTGATAAGTGCTGCTCTTAAGTTTTATTATAAATGCTTGCTCCACTATGAATAGGCCCCATAATTTTCATCATTTTACCTCAGCAAATGTTTGAGAAAGGCTGTTTGTGCATCTATTTTCCAAGTAGATACTAATTTACTGAATTTCATCTCCACTCCCTGCTGCATAACGCCCTGCATAACGCCCTGCAGTTCTTAGTTTCTCAGAATCAGGGGAACAAACTTTGAAGCTGAGTTATGTTCATATCGTGGCAATGGGTGATTCAATGCTCTAATTTGTATTTCATTGTTTCTGTTTGCGCAAGCATTGCATCATGGCGTTCAAGATTGGTCAGACTATAATAATAGAATGTCAACTTGGCTAATAATTTTGGCATCACGAGCTCATGTAATTTATTTGCTTTTTTTGAAATGCCTTGTTTTGCATCACATTTTCCTTTTTTCTTGTTGTAATTGTCAATCTTCATGATGCAATACACTAGGGGATTATAATTTTCCATGATGTGTTCGACAATGAGCATGATGTCCGCGGTGCTCAAATCAGGGTAGAGGGTGTGTATATATGGCCTTTCAGACAACTAAGGATGGTAGCTAACAGGTACTTCCTCTCTATTGCTATCACTCTCTCTATGTAGGTTTTGTAATTTTACTTTCTACTTACTATTGTCTGCAGGTTTCATCATATATGTTGGAAATGCAAATTATGATGTATAATTGCTTGATGGTCTCTTCAGAACTGTGCATTTGGGAGATAAATCTCTCTATGAATTTATATTTCAATATTTACAGTTCTTCATTCCTACTAACTCCTCCAAATGCCTATATTTATGTTACATGTATGTGTCATTTTCTTTCTTAAGTGTTGAAAACTTCAACTATTCCCTGTTAAGGTTACAAATTTTGTGGAAAGATCTAGGGCGGGCTGGAGATAATACTTTTTACTTTCAGTGACTAGTATCGTAAAACTTTGACACGTATCAGAACCTACTTCTTTCTTTCAGCTTCCTTGATTTATTGAATTAGTTTAAGAAAGAGAAGACAGTCAGATACTTCCTTGAAGTTTCACCAATGAAATCAATCCTAAATTGGAAGTTTTATCTACTTTGTTTGGAGTAGTGGAAATTCATTTTTTTGACTCAGATCCACCGCTATGCTAATGCTATCTTTGGATATTTCTGCAGTGGAAAAGAGGGTGAGTTTGGGCAGGAAGATGAGTACTTGTTATCTAATCCATATCACTTGGTAATCACCATTACTTCCTCTGGCAGATTATTTTAACCCTTCCAGTGGTGAACATAATGATCTATTGTTCCTCATATGCTTCTTTAATTTACAGTACATGACTGCTATTGTTTCTTTCCTTTTCGATTATGTCTCTCTTTTCCTTTTTTTGGGAAGGCATAGAGTGGTGGTGGTGGTGGTGGTGACGGATGATATTGAGATGATTTAATATAATATGGAACAATATTTTCTTGAAGTGTTGGATTAGCCAGAATCTTTATTAGTTAGCAACTTGTAGCTAATAATGTTTTCTGCTTCATGCTTGGTATAAGGTTCTTGAGGTTGTGCATAGAAATTCACCATTAATTTTAGGAATAATGACACTCCCCTCCCTAGAAGTTTGGTGTAATTACATGTAGACCCCCTGTGGTTTGGGAAATTACATCTAGCACCCCTGAAGTTTGCTTCTATCTAACAAATTAGTCCCTCCATTAGTCAAAATTCACTAAATTTGCTGATATTAACAAGAAGCCTGAATGAAAATTGATATATACCCTCGATTGATGACTTATTGTAGGTCAAATAATTTTTCTCGGACTAAACTACCCTTATAGAGGTGAATATATACCTCATCTGCATTAATACGTGAAGACATATGACGGTAATTTGATCATAAAAAATTTATTTGACTAATAAGTCAATTGGGGGTAAATATAAATTTTGTTTCAATTTTTGTGTTAATATCAACAAATTTGTTGAATTTTGACTAACGGAAGGACTAATTTGTTAGATGAAAGCAAACCTCAGGGGTGCTATATGTAATTTCCCAAATCACAGGAGGTCTACGTGTAATTATCCCTTAATTTTATTTCATTTTATCTCTCTTTAGACATCACCTACTTAACTCTGGTTTTTACGTTGCTACCAGAATCTGCCATCAGTAGTAGTGCAGTTTTGTATAAATCCTGATCCAAGACTGCACTAATTTGTAGAATATTGGATCATTGAGGCAATGCCACCTTTTGGGATGGCAAACCTTCCCAGTTTTACTGCCTTTGCTAGGTTGTATTACTCATGATGATAGAAATTTCATGCCAACTGTATATTTAACTTTGGCAGTCCTATGGATTTCCTCCGTAGGTTTTTAGACTGCCATAGTAAACAGCATTATCGTACTGGATTCATAAGAAAAGGCATGTGAAGTGTGGCTTACTGAATGCCACATCAAAAGAATATTTAGTTTGAAATGTTTTAACTTGAGCAGTAGAGAGCAAAATCATGCTTTTTACTTAAGACAATGGGAGTCAGATCTTTAGATGGTATCTCCGGGATAATGGAAACTGCTGCAATCTGATTACTAAGGTTAAATATTAAATGACATCCCAACATGTCAGCCATTAAAGGAAATTCTTTTGGAAAGTTTATAAATTCAAAGATTTTGTATTACACCTTACGTAGAATTCTTCAAAATGAAAAGAATGATACATCACATATTTGAAACTCTTATTTTGATATAAGCACAAATAGCCAATATGTTTAACTATTAATAACTCGTGCATGGACTTTCCAGGAACCTAATACTAAAATTAAATATCCAAGTGAAGTGTCCATCCTCAGTTTGTACCTCTTTTGTTTACTATGTGTAAGTAACCAAATACAAAGCTGAAAATCTGATGACATCAAATTCAAAGCAATGACTGGTTTTGTCAAATATAATTGTTTCTGGATGTGTTTGCATTGTTACCTAGGGGATCTCGTATCCCAAATACTTGTTCTATCTCCTATGCCAAGTCTTGGATGGACACCACATGCCCACTCTCGCACAACAAGATTGTTTAAGAATCTTTCAAATCCAGTAATTCCCATGACTCCCAGGTTCTCTAAATTTGGTACAAATGCCACATATACATCCACTAAAATCTGTTATTATGAACATGTGGCTCTGCCCACACTCACCATACTCAGTATTGGAGATGAAATGTTGAATATAAAATCCAAAGTGTTAATGTATGGGGATGCCTGTGCAGGTGTGGGACTAACCTCTCTGGCTATGAATTTGTTTTTGGTATTGAGCATAAATTTGCACGTGGAGAATACATACTTGCTGCTGTTAGGTTCTCTCAAGACACTTCCATTATTAGGCATGGATTATCTAATTGATGCAAATATTGAGGATCAAAAAGTGAGATGTATCTTTTCTCGTGCTGAATTGCCCATTAATAAAAAGTGGATTGTCTTTAACAAGTATGATTCTGTTTCTTAGATGTACTCATCTGATTTGGCTTTTTATGTATATTCCCTATGGTTTAGTCCGAGATTGCTTTCTGTAGAACTGGAAATGTAAGGTGGTTAAGTTTTGTACATGGGTGCTGGTTAAGAAAGTTTATCTGAAGATTTTTCAAGTGGAAGCTAACTTGTTTGACATTGTTCCTTTTTTCCAGCTTGGAGTTTTCTCGTCCCAGGTGTTTCTGGAGTCTCCCCGAGAAAAAATCTGGAAGCGGAAACATTGTACTTTTTGATAAAAGTTATTCTATTTCATTATCAGTTCAAGTTCATAGTACTCCGTTTCTAAAGTTGCTTGATTTTATTCTATTGCAGCTCCCATTTATGAAATGGAGAAACATTGCAATATTGAAATTGCTGCTCAAATTTCTCGCGCTGGGAAAAATGGTACTAAGTCTTACAGAGTGTATGAAGTACTTTCTCTAGAATGTTGTCATCTCTTTATGGTCATGTACTCTTCTTTCTTTTTCGTCTATCTTCATGTATGCTATTAACTTGGTGAAGATATCGATGTTTATATTTGTGAGTGGTAGCATGTTTATATGCTTAACACTTGATTCTTTACCGCCTATTAAAAGCATTGGCGCCCTTAAAGAAATATAATTATCTTGCACTATAAGCTACATGCTAAACTTGAAGGGAGTTCAGGAATGAATTTTGGTTGCCTTGCAAGTAACAAAACAAAGTTCAATTGGGGTAGAATGTTCCAGATTTGGGCCAGGCTGAATATCTAGGCTCGACTTGTCGTTTTAATAACTATATGAAAGTTCTCTTTATCTTAGCTTACCAGCTGCAGCTGAGCTTGCCCTGGGTTGATCAACCGATTCTTATATTACATAATAAGAAATAACAAACTAATGCATTTGATTTGACATATCTTATGGATAATATTTTCTGGTCAAGGGATTTGTCATTTCTCTTCATCTACATCCTGGAATATAAGCTTTCGGTGATTCATTGAGATGGCAGTTGCTGGGAAATTTATACTCAGTTTGGATATAGAGATGCATAGAAGTGGCTAATTTCATTTAATGTAACACTTAATGGGGAACATACTAGTGAGGTTGCAAAAGAAATTGATGGATTGTAAAGATGAAAGTTCTATGCTGTCAGAGGGAAAGCTCCTTGATATGTTTCATTGAAACATAGGATTATATTTTGACTACTATGCACTAAAAAACAGTGCTGAATATGCATGAACTCTCGGTCCCCGTTTACTTTGTCAGATGGGATGAATGTTAGGATAACTCGGGATTAAATGTGGGATGCAAAAACTCAGGGTTGTATGTTGTTTACTACTTTTGATCAAAATGCTATGACAAATATTGTCATGTGTATACAACATGGGATCAAATTAATCAAAGCCACAAAATATCCATAATTCCCTTGGAGTTGCTAAATTGTAATATTTTTTACATCCCATTTTTATGTATAATATACATACATTTTTATACATATTATTATTATTTAGTGTATATAAATAATACATAGTTTATATATAGATGGGGGAAGAAGTGCATTGTGATATAACATGCAAAAACCATGACATCTGCATTCCAGGATTATGATGTTTGAAATAGTTAGGGGAAAGATAATGTTGGAGGGTTTCTTTTTGTAATTTGGCCATCCGAATGAGTTGTGGCATAATTCATCCCACCTCAAGAACTTGAATAGTGATTTATCACGGGCGTGTGAATAACGGGCATGTATCAGGTAAAGTAAACAATGGACATTGTGAGATTGGGCTGGTTACCGAGCCCAATCCTAGAATGTAAATGATGCCTCAATTATCTGTGTGTGTGCCATTGTCAGAAAGACACAGATAAAATAGTAAATGCATTCTGGCCTAAAAGTTGCAGAAGCTGTGCCTGATTACATAGTTGAGGTTTCAGTTACCATGAGTACATTCCAAGATTTGGTTTCATGCTGACTGCTTCGCTCCCTGTGGTGCATTGTAATATAACATGCAAAACCATGACATCTGCATTATGATGTTTGAACTACTTGTGGCTTCACTTTAATAGAAATGCCATCTATTCGTTTTGTGTTGATTTCTGCCATACACAATTTTATCATTTTGACTTGTATCGGTTGTAATTTTTGTAGATGGAGATCAAGATAAGTATTATCTAGAAGGACTGATGGAAAGCCCTTCAGTGGATGATGATGTAGATTGCTTCTCACCCATGTTTTTAAATGCGACTTCAGTCAACACTGAGGTCTACTACAATAAAGCAGTTAACTACACTTTGATGGTCACCTTTGTATCCTTTACCAGTATATTTTTTTAATCTTCTAGGCATAAGTAAAATAAGATTTGTATTGTTAATACCTTTTTGGTTGGATTCCCTAACTTTTTCGTGCACTAGATCTCTTTCCTCCAAGTTCTATTGTTAATTCGGCAAATGGAACACAGTAATACGCAGTCTGTAAGATTCCCTTTCTTGTACTTGATACTTTATGACAAGAGTTGTTAGTTGCAAATTGTACTATTAAGGCTTTTGCTGCTTTGTATTTCACGAAGCTATATAAAGCACTACTTCCTTAAATCCAGGGGGCTGCCAAAGTTTCACTTCTGATGATTGGGCATCAGGCTATTATGGATGCTTACTTTTGTCTCCTACATCTTACCGCTGGAATTCTAGTTGGTATGTTTACTTGGGAATCAGTTTATATGTACGCAATGTTTCCCAATTTCTATAGATGATTTGGTCTTGTTCCTAATCTTTTGTTTGGTGGATTCTAGCATATTCTTTTAGAAATTGTTTCTTCACCAATATTGATTCTTATGCCGAGCTTTGACTTTTCGAATATACCGTTGGACGTGGGAGTAACTTCCATTAGCATCTGATGTAATAATATCTCTCTGTCCGCACAAAGAATGGTTGAATAATTGATACAAAGAAGTACTATTATAATCTAGGAGAGGATCTAACAAAAATTTAGTCAGTTGGAGGCAACTAAATAATGTGGTGTGGGCAGCTCTTGTTACCTCTTGTGGTCCCGACATCATGTGCTGGAATATAGAGTACTTAGATATCTCAAGACAAAACAACAAGGTAGAAGTAATTATGACATAAACACTCCCTGGTACCTAAAATTACTAGTGTCGGCATCGCTTGAGGAGACGGTAGCTTTTCCACTGGGATTTTATTTCCCATGCATTGCAGAATTGAATAAGACCATGGGCTGAATCATTTAGAATATTTTTTTTGTCAAAGCATGTTGGTACCTATGCATTTCAGACTGTTGTTAGGATGCATACATATTGCTATACATGTCTCGGTTGAGAAAGCTATATAGTTGATTAACTTGATTTATATATTTGCACATGAGCAACTAGAAATGAGGACAAATCTATTGATTTTACCTGATTATTGGACAGTCTATTTTTTACCTTTATCTGGCTTTGCTTGTTAATGCTTACAGGTCCGACTATAGTCCCTACAAACATGTGTTGTCTTGTGGTTGAACGTAATCATATATTTTTATGAAGTCACAAAAGTATGCCATGATTTTTCCTGGTCCAGCAAGCGATTAATCATATCAAAGTGGTGGCATATCCCATAAATCTATGGACATAATTTAATGCTGCATTGGCTAATGTTGTGCATAGACAATCCTTTTTTTGGATATGAAATGTCAAAGGATGTCTTGTATCATGTGAGTTGAACATGTTTTCCTTTGTAGTCCCTACCACAGACGTGCCTCTGGCACTGTACAACGTAGTATCCAGATGGTGATTATAATTTGTAGGGGTATATTATGAAGGATTGGACATCTTAACTTATGTTGTCAGGGCACTCTAGAAAACTATCTAAGGTGATGTCGAAGTTCAAAAAGAAAGAGGCATCCTTCTTTAACTAGTAAGGGCAAATGCAGAAAAAGAAAATTGGCTAAGTAGGTCTACTGACATTAGATTCTCCTACTGGAGCTGGTTCTGTGATAGGGTTTGTAATTTGTTTAATTATCTCCACCTGCAGACAAATAGTTTTTTGACTTATGATATTCCCCTGAGAAAGTGAGAAACATTAGATGGTAGTGGAGCATCATCTTTTCTTGGTTAGAGACTTCAAGTCAAACAAAGATTGGTATTTACATAATATTTAATGTTCCAAGAACTGGTAATGTATTTTTCCATCACTTTTTGGCTGCTTGTATTGCAGCTTAGTTGAAGTGCTAAACCGTTCAATACATGATGGTTTCTCGATAAGCAGCTTAAAGCCTTTGTTATAATAATTTGTGCCTCTTTCCTTCTACTTATGCTAACTCCGTTATAAGGTGTTGTTTCTTGGAATAACAGTACTTAAAAGACAATCTGCCTATTTTGCTTTCAGATTACCTTGTTTGCTCCACTTTTTCATAATAAAAATATTTCTTATTGTTAGAACTTGTATGAAGTTTAAGCTGGTGCTTGGCTGGTTGCAGAATCCCTTTTTAATGCCTTTGCAACTGCTGCATTTTTCAAGTTTGTGGTCTTCTCGATATTTGAAATGCGGTACCTTCTTGCAATATGGAAGGCAAATAGGCCTTCTATGAATAATGGAGAGAATTGGGAAGCTATGAGGCGCGAGCTTTCAGCTCTTTACAGTCGTTTCTGTAAGTCTCTTTTACCTGTTATGTAATATATGTAATATTGTTCCCAAATTGTTTAGTGCGCCTATCTGGTTTGGGAAATTGGTTCTGCTGAGTGGTCGACCTAAGTACCTGTTGGAGGCACACAAGAAAGAACGTTGCTTGGTCATGTATGTGTTGTGGATAGGCCACTTGATTATTTATTAGTTTTCCTGCCCTTCTGATCTATAGAAATTAAGGTTAATTATGCTGAGTATTTTCGGAAGTATCAGGTGAGAGTGGTTGCAATATGCCAAAATTTGAATTTCCCTATCTTGAATTAAGTAACTAGAGTTTCACAATGTTGATTCACACATCCGTTCTGGGTTTTAACTTCGGACCACATTTCTGCTTGCTGAGCTTGTGAATTTAAGTTCTCTTTCTGAGAGTTTTCTAGATTTGAAACATGTGCAAGCTCGATAATGCCGGATGCTGGTTGTTAACGGAAGCCAAGTTCTGATATTAATTCATACTTTAAAACTAAAGACCTGGATGGAGAAACATTGTGCAGTGAATAGTAGCACAACTATTTTTGAACTTTGTGCAGCGGGAAAAGAAATTGCTGTTCTAACATGAAAAGGCTCGAAAAGGAGGGAAGAAAATTTATGAACATTGATCTTTCAACATTTTATGTAGGCATGATTTTGCGGTTGTATCACTTTTTTAAGCACTTGGAGAAGCCTTGAGCTGTCTTAGATTTTGACTGGCTTTATCTCTGTCTCTCATTTGTGACTGTGGAATCATGTCATAAGCGTAATAATGACAACTTAGAACGAATAGGGAACTTGCTTTTTCAGCTAACTAAAAGAGTCCTACCTAATAATGAAAATTAATCAGATCCAGGTTATTCTTATCCTTCAGTTTTTCAATCTGGATCAACTTGGAATTAGTGGGCCTGGAACTGTTTATAATATGCAGTTTAACCAGTTTAGGTCTGAGTGTAACAAACCGAAACCACACTAAACATTAGATTCTGCTATTATCAGAACCACATTCATAGGTTAGTTAGAGTTACTAAATTAAGGTTCCAACTTGATGTTGTGTTAGGTTGATTAACTCTTAAAAGAAAATGGAGGAAAGAACACAGATAGCCACTTTCAAGTGACTGAGACTTATTAAGTAGCAAGAAATAAAAGCTATAACTTTTAATCAAGAACATGGCCTTCTCTTGAGGGTGGTAGAAAACAATGGAAGAAAATAGAAATAATACTGGTGCAGAAAATTAAGGACCATTTCTGTAGCTGAAAGAGAGAATGTGTGTTTGCAGCATGCACAAGGGGAAAACTCTTGTATTCTAAGCCACTTCAAACTTTTGGAGAAGGATTAGGAAATGGATCTCTAACCTGCGAAACTTTGGCACAATAAAAAATGAATTTCTTGCAGTAGCAGAGGCGGCGGCAGCAGCAGCAGGGTTCCACCGGAGGAAGCACTGAGGCAGTCATTAAAGAAAAAACTATGGGAAAAAACTCTTAAGAAGTTAGTGTATGTGGAGAAACGTTTCCAGAAAAAAAAAACAGGAGATTCAGTGATGGGACAAGACACAGAGAGATGAAAAGTAAAGATGGAGAATTGCGTGATATAGGAATTAGTTTTAAACATTGTACCAAATTTTAAATAATATTAAACATTTTGAACATACATGTTACCTTTTGGTCGAGCAAGGATATATGAGAAAAAGGTATGCTGAATTGTGTATTAAAACTTGATGCTGACCTTTTAACGACAGAATAAAAAGCATGAGGATATTTAACTGGCAAGAAATAGAAACTGAACCTATAGCAAATTGGATAAATATAAAACTAATACGGAACATTACCTATTTAGTTGGGTATCATTTGAGCAAATTTTCAGTTTTGTTTGTTTCAACAGGTAAAGATAATTGTTAACGCCCCTAAATCACAAATAGTACTCCGAGTTAGCATGGGATGGGTAATAAAGAAAAGTAGTGATTTTATGTGGTCAGTTATGAAAGTAATTTTTGTTTCGGCTTCTCCAATATTTTGGTGCATGAAATTACCTTTTTGTGTAACATCTTATCCTATCTTCTAGATAATTGTTGTATTTGCCTCACGTCTTTGGGTTGTAGACCTTCTATATTGGTATCCATAAACGGAGCTTTTATTTTGTTTGCACCTGCTAAATGTCTGATATTTTCTTGCATTGTTACTTTGCAGATGGGATCCTTTTAGGTGGCATTCTCGTCATGTATGAGTTTCATAAGTTCTTGCGCTATATTATCCTCCTCCTCTACTCTTTCTGGATTCCGCAAATAGTCACTAACGTGGTTCGTGACTCGAGGAAACCGTTGCATCCTCATTATATTCTTGGGATGACAATCACTCGCATTGCTATTCCATTATATGCATTTGGTTGTCCACATAATTTCATGCGAATAGAGCCTGACAGGGGTTGGTGCCTTTGTTTGGCGCTTTTCACGGGGCTCCAAGCATCTATTCTTCTTCTGCAGCACTACTTTGGAGCTCGGTGTTTCATTCCTCGTCAGGTTTGTTTCTTTCATTCCAAATAGGGATAGTTTTGCTCTCATTTGCAAATTTTGGTTTTTGATTTAGAGTACGATAATACACAACCGCATGTGGGCTTACGAAACCTCTTCTAAACTGAGTTTTCTGTCCCTCAAAGGAAAAAAACTAAGTTTTCTGTCACTCAATGCCGTGACTATGAATCAGAAAGGCTCCATGCTGTAAGTTGAATATCATCTCAGATCCGGATAATAAAACCATTTTACATTTAGTTTGAATGTTCTGCTTCAAAGATCTTTGAGGCATACTCTTAACAGAACACATGCATATTCCCTCTATGCTTGTGCTGCATTGATGGCATATATGGTAAATTTTACTGTGCTGTCGTTAATCACCCAAAAATCTGGTATCATTCACGTAAACTGACATCCCTTAAGATCTGTTTACTTTGAGAACCTATCAAATACACTTTTAGAGCATCTGAATTATGTGAAGTTGCCTTCAAAGGAGTTGGTTGTGTCCATACTGTAGATGCAGTAAATACCAATATGTATGCTGCTGATTGAATTTATTGATGAAATGACCTACACCATGAGACCTTGACCGCAAATTTGCACTTGGGTATTAGCTGAATTTCTTATGGAATTCATTTATGTTCATTGTCACTTGTAAGGAAGCACGGTTTTTAATTTTAGATGTCTTCTCTAAGTGTTCTGGCGTGGGAGAAATAGTTATAGCATATTTCTTTTTTCAGAAACCAATGGATTATATCGGCTCTAGTTGCTGCTCCTCTGTGTCTAGTTACTGAAGATAAATAAATATTTACTACATCAAGCATGTTATGCTACATGTAACAGCTGATTTAAGTCCTTCAACATGATATATGCAGATTTTACCAGAGAAATATAGCTACTACAGGAGATTCCATCAGGGTTCAAATCATGCCATAGATTGTGTTATTTGCATGACTACAATCGAGCTCGGCCAACGTTCAAATGATTGCATGGTATTGCCTTAGTCTTCCTTTTATTATTGTATCTTCTTCAACTATCACTTTGACTCCATTATCTGTCTACAGGTGACGCCATGCGATCATTTCTTTCACTCTGGCTGTCTGCAAAGATGGATGGACATAAAAATGGAGTGCCCAACATGCCGCCGTCCGCTTCCACCTTCCTAGAACTGTATATTTTGTTCTTAAACTAAGTTGAGACTGCTTACTAGTTAACTCGGTAAGATTCCCCAAAACTTTACAGCCTTAACTTTCGTCTCCTTTTTTCAGAGTTTTGCAAATAGCGTTCTCCACATTCATTTAATTGATTGTGCATGTTTTCAAGAAGTAACTTAGTCTGGCAATGGTTGTTTTCTTTCAAATTTGACTGGGACCTCATTCACTCCAATGCCAAGGGTTCAAACCCAAACATCCAATCTCACTGGAAATGCTCAATAATATTTATCCCCGTGTCTCTCTTCTCTGTACGAAGAACGATTAGAGAAACCCTGTCAAATTTATACAGCAGTCACCAGTCCATATTTCTGTTCCAGGTTGTCGAAGATGGACAAAAGGCATGGCTAATGCTGATCGCAGAAGAGGATAACGGTTTAAGACGAGCAGCCCTGCTCGGTTTACATGTATACTGTAATGTAACAGAAAGACAACAATAGATTTACAGTTACTTTTTTCTCCAGACCTCTCGTTTTTCCTTTTAAGGTATAGGTTTAAATGACTGATGCAGTGCATCTTTGTTCCGGGACGCTACGAGCAGCTTATGTTCAGCTGCCACTGAAGCTTAGGTACATATTTGGTCACAAACTCCTCTTCTGCGTGTATATACCGTCTTCAAATAAGTGGATCTATGTTATGTATAATTGCTTTTCCTATTGTAGAATTTTACCTAAATATGTATATATATATATATATATGTATATATTTGCTAACTCTTTATTTTAATCTCCATGTTGTGTTTCGATATCGGATATCGGATTCCTGTGAGGAAAATATCAGGGAAAAGGGATTTTCTAACTTCAAATCAATGTTCTGAAATTCGGACCGTTACCGAACCAAAAATTTAAGTGGGTTACGGGTCACTGGTTCAACTGTCGGGTCAACCGTGGGCGAACCAGTAACGTAATATTTATGTCATAAATAATTATTAATATTTAAAAATATATTAAATAATAATAATATTAATATACTTCACAACTTATCTTTTTTTTTGGAAAAAAAAATATTTTTTTTCTTTGACACTAATAGTTCAATAAGATATACAATATCATAAAATAAATTTAAAAAATAAATTTATAAAGATTAAATACAAGAAATAATATTATACATTTTCAAATTTAACAAAAAATTAGATACATTAAATTACCCTAAATAATCTAACAGAAATAGCAAAATTGAATTGAGAAGAGAAATCAAGATTTTATATTTAGAAATAACATCAAATAGTTAAAATTAATAGAAATTATCCCAATTTAATAGAAATAATGCACATTTTTAGAAATAATCTATTATCCTTTCAGAAATAACATAAAATTAAGGTACTTAACAAAAATAATACATATTTACATTTAATTGTTGATCCGACCGGTTCAATCAACCCAGTATCGGGTCAACCGATTCACCGGTTGAACCACTGGGTCAAACGGGTTTCAAAAAAAAAAAAAAAGCGGTTTTTGGACTCCTCCGATTTTTTGGTTTCAACCGGCCCGTTTTATAGGCCGGTGGCGGTCCGGGCAGTCCAACCCTCCGAGCTGGACTGGGTTTTAAAACAATGCTTCAAATGATGTAAATTTTGTTGTATTTCTTACATGTATGTTTTTCTTGATTTTCCTATACTAAAATGCATAGTCCAGACATATCCAAGAGTTGTTATTATTGTCTTGCAGTCAACTTTGGAGTAGTATTTATGGTGGAAGGATTTGAAGTTTATGTTATTTTCATTTTCATTTAATACTATAGTTGTGTGATTCTTGGCCTTGCTTGGTTCTGTTTCCCTTCCCAATTCTCAATTATTAATGTTTTCAAGAACTAAGTGAGTTCTTATTTTTGATATTTTTTTTCATTCGATTTCTCTGAAAACGTGATAGAATGGATCTATATATATTTTGTAATAGTCGTGTTTTATTCAATGACGTGATAGAATAAAAATATATTTGAATTAAGATGTTTTGTGATAGTTTTATTTTCTAAAAAGTTTTTTGTATGAAAAGACACCATAGAGTGATTTTTTTTTGAAATTTATGATCCAATCTTACGTTTGCTTGTTTTTCTATTTTGAGCTTGGTAAATCACACAAACACCTGAAACTAAAATTTTAATGTCACTTTCACATCTGAGTTAAATTGCAACTTTGTTTTTTCTATTGTATAAAAAGAAGAAAAATCAAACTAAAAAAACAAAAATAGATAATTATTTTCCTCCCTTGAAATTTGGTGTAATTATATATAGACCTCCTATAATTTAAAAAATTACATCTATTAGAATTAGAATTAGAAATGATTTATTAAATTTCCTTTATAAAGGCTTTCTTGAAAAAATAAAAATAATTAATTTTGTTTTTAATCAAGTTCGATTTTACTTAATAAAATTTCGATTAATTGATTTTTTTTGTTATTATTCAAGTCGGTGCAGTTGTATCGAACGCACGCTCCCACGCGCCTCGAATGCGTGTGTACGTATTAAATAGAAGAAAGGTGAGCAGTATGAGTCAAATCATTTACTCCAACAATGAGACTCGGAATTCTGTCTTTGACTCATGCTTGTCTGCCCATACTTCACATGCTTGGCGGTTGGGAGTTATGCCATGCCTGAGTTGACTTATCACTCTGTATGTCATCTTTTTTAAATTTATTATTTTTATTTTAAAATAATTACATTCATTTCTCTTAAAATTTGATGTAATTACACTTTCTTTTCCTGAGATTTGATATGACATTTTTGAGGTTTTTTTTAGTCTAACAAATAAGTCCATTCGTTGGTCGAAATTCACTTCATTTGCTGATATTAACAGAAAAATTGAATGAAAATTAATGTTATTGTTTACTATCGATTGACTTATATTTTTGTAAGTCAAATATTTTTTTTCGGACTAAATTATCCTTATAACAGTGAAAATATACCTCCTCACATGCATTTATGTGTGGAGACATATGTGAGTAATGAGATGATAAAAAACTTTATTTAACCTGCAATAAATCAGTCTTAATTAGTTAATCATAGGTAAATATAATTTTTTTTTTACTTTTTTGTTAATATCAAATAAATTCAGTGAATTTTGGTTAATTGATGGACTAATTTGTTATACGAAAGTAAACCTCAAATGTGCTAGATGTAATTTTTCAAACCATAAGAGATCTACGTATAATTAAATAAAATCTCAAAAGATGGGAGTGTAATTATCCCTTATATTTTTTAATAAACATACTTCAAAAAATTAAAAAATTAATTCGACACTTTTAAAATTACGTGTAATTATATAAATATATACTAATACATCCATTAAAGGGGTGTCAGAAAAGTGTGTACTTGTAAATAACAACTACAATTTACGGTGAATTAAATTTCTTACGGTGAATTAAATTTCTTACATGATGCTAATTATACTGTTAACATGGCCAGTACTATGACTAATGACAAGGGACATTGCGAGAGAGCATTTCACAGCTTTTGTCAACAATTATTACAAGGAAAATAGTAATTTTATTGCCGATCAGGCATAATTCAGTTCACAAAATTGATGTCCTCATAATTTTAAAGGTCATGGATTCGAATCCTTCTAGATGCGTGGGATGTCTGCTGTATAGTAGGAGTTGGTCTACTGCATAGTAGGAACTGTTGTCTATTATAATAGTGTCAATGATTATACTTATAATCGATTTATTTCAACTAATAATAGTTTATCACTCTTACCTCAAAAAAAGAAAAGTAATTTTAATCATATAACTATAAGGATGTAGTAATTTTCATTTTGTTGAATTAAGCCCTACAAGTTAAAAATATGGCATACTAAAGTTAAAATTCAAGAGAAATTGCAAATATGACCGAAATATGGTACGTGCGCCTCAATGAATTCTTAAAATAAATCTATGCTCAATATATTTGGCACAATTACGAATATTTTTTTATTATTTAAGAAATTAAAAATACCCCTCAAATAAAAAGTAATAATATAATCTATCTATGGTGACATGAAAATCAATTACTATGTTACTAAAATAAAAATAATTGAAAAAATATAAATGAATCTGAGTGTCGATAAAGTAAATAATCCATATATCATTAATCGGAAAATATTTCAAAAACATTCTATAAAGTATGTAATATAATAATACAAAAATATTTAAAAAAGTATTTTAGTCATATCACCATAAAAATTAATAAAATGGGCTCGTCGTTAAATAGACATTAAAATTCATAGAATATTTATAATTTTTTCAAACAACAAAAAAATATTTGTAATATATTAAATTTTAAATAAAGAAATAGTATTTACACTATGAAATAATGTGATTCCTCGTGTCCAACATCCTCAATATTGCAAATTTTTTATGTTATCATCTGACATATAAAGTCGTGGTTTGGGCCTCCAATATAAAGCATTAATGCTTTTTTAATTTGATTGGTGTGAATTAAAGCGACATAAGTTGTGTGAATAAAAGAAGGGTGGTGTGCCCTTATTTAATATTTGGTACATCACCGATGAGTACTGCTCATGTGAATTGTCCAAATTGGGGCTTATAGATCTACCAATCACTTCTTGCAAATCTTGTGAACTTATATTCTCAACCACCTCATTAAGCCCCACTTCAAACCCTACATATAGGCTTGGCCTTGTTTTTTTTTTTTTTTTTTTTTTTTGGTTTTTCTTAATTATTATCGAGGGATAATTATCGGAGAATACACTTTTGGTCCTCATATATATATATTATATAATATATATAATATATATATATTACTTACTAATTCGTTTTCAATCCCAAAACATATTGAAGTTTTATTTTAAATTTTTTAAAATATTAACAGTTTTGGTCATTAGGCCTAATTAATGACCATTTTGTCATTTCAAAGAAAACATATAGTCCAACTACTTTTTATCTATACTCATGATCATGCTCAACATGCTTTCGAAAATAAAAGTAAGTATCCATAAATTTATATATATTTTTCTCTGACCGTCTTGTTCCCAGTTATTCCAAGTCCTTGGTATTCTCGGGTAGTGTGGTTGGAGAAATTCGGGTAAAATCAAGAACTTAGAATGCCCTAGGAATAAGGCAGTCGAAAAAAGGTATATATGAATTTATGGAGATTTAATTTTATTTTCGGAAACATGTTGAACCTAATCATGAGCATGAAAAATATGTAGTTGGACTATATATTTTTTTTGAAAAGACAAAATGACCATTGGTTAAGTCTAAAGACCGAAACTATTAATATTTTAAAATATGATGGACTAAAATAGAATTTCAATATGTTTAGGGACTGAAAATGAATTAGTGGCAATATATGAGGACCAAAATTGTAATTATCCCAATAATTATACTTCCCTTTCCTGAAATTTAGTGTAATTATACGTAAACCCCCTGTGGTTTGAAAAATTACATCTAGCACTCCTGAGGTTTGCTTACATCTAACAAATAAGTCCCTAAATTAGTCAAAATTTACTGAATTTATTGATATCAACAAAAAAATCAGAAAAAATCTATATTAACTCTTGATTGATTTATTACTAACTTATTGCAGGTCAAAATAATTTTTTCGGACTAAACTACCCTTATAATAGTGACGATATACCTCCTCACATGCATTAACGTGTGAAGACATATGAAGGTAATTTGATCATGAAAAGATTTACTTGACCTAAAATAAGTCAGTAATAAGTCAATTAAAGGTTAATATAGATTTATTTTTCTGATTTTTTTTGTTAATATCAATCAATTCGGTGAATTTTAACTAACGGATGGACTTATTTGTTAGATGAAAGGAAATCTTAGGGTTGTTAGTTGTAATTTTTCAAACTACACGGAATTTACGTGTAATTACACCAAACCTGAGGGGAGGGGAGTGTAATTATCTCTATTATCAATTATCAATTTTTATCTATTTAAAAGGACACAAAAAAAAAAATTATTGACATTATAAATTATTACGGTAAAAAATCATAGTAAATAAAATTGATGTGGAAATTTAAATTTTATCATGGTTAATTAAAATTTCCCATGATTATAGTTACTGTCAAATCACTCGCATTATTTTTTAGCTATGATTAATGTTTTGGCATTGCTTGCTATTAGTTGATTATTATGGTTAATTAGTGTTTGCCATTTTTTTCATTTTTAACTACGGTACCAAAAAACTCCTTTTCTTATTGACGTTAAAATTTATTTGTTCATATGTATTCTCATTGAAAATGTGTTCACTTTTTTTTTTTTGACCATGATTTTTTCATAAAAATTAATATATGTTTTGTCATCAAACTATGACAGATCTTACACTTTAGCATTATTTTTTTTTTTTTTTGTGTCAACTTACTATATTAATTTTACGAAATTTTACACTTTGCCATTTATAACTATTTTTTCATCAAGTTTTTTGCTAAAAAAACATCACATGCAGTTCACTACATGTGGTATTTAAGAGTTATGTGTTGCGATGTTTTTTTCATATACACAACATGTGATGTTTTTCCTGTAGAAAAATCAACAAAAAAAAAAAAGGCTCATATATGGTAAAGTGCAAATTTCACAAAGTTAAGATGATAAGTTGAAAAAAAAAAAAAAATAGATACCAAAGAGTAAAACTGAGCATACTTCAAATGACAAAATATAATTTACCCATTCTTTTAATAATGCATTCATATGAAACAATTATTATTTCGTTAAAAGAAAAGTAAGTTAATTTGACACTGATGATAATATAAAATACAATTTTGTTAATTAATCCGAACATAATTTTAATGTTGTATGAAATCCTATGTAAAATAAATATACATATTTTTCGTTAGAAATTAAAAATTGAAATGATAACAATACATTTCTCGTCCCCTTGTATAAGTCAATTCTTTTTTTCTTTTAGGTAATAGTAATAAACTATTATTAATTGAAATAAATTAATTATAAGTACAATTATTTCTGTCGATATCAATATCTAACAAACACTATTACAATAATTATATCCTACTTAATATATATATTATTACAGTAGATAATAACTCTTACTGTGCAGTAGACCAACTCCTATTATATAACAAACAACATCCCACGCATCTGATAAATAATATGAGAACACATTTAGGGTGTGTTTTTAATAGAATCTAAATTATTGTGATGGGAATAAACTCCACAAAGTTGTAAGTTTACTTACAATGAAAATCAAAAGTATTTGAAATAAAAATTGAAAAGTTGTAAGTTGAATGTTCAAAGAAATAATTTAATATTAACAATTTTGTCAATAAATTATTAAAGTTGGTACATAACTTCTAATAATTTTTTACTTAATTAAATCAATTTAATATAAATAGTTCAAAAGTAGAAGTTGGAAAATTAATATACATATATATATATATATATATATATATATATTCTTAACTTATTTCTAAGGGATAATTACACCGTCCTCTCCTGAAAGTTTGATATAATTACACGTAAATCTATTATAGTTTGAAAAATTACATCTAGTACTCCTGACTTTTGCTTCCATCTAATAAATAGATCCCTTAATCAATCAAAATTAATTGAATTTATTAATATTAGCAAATCAATAAATAAAAATCCATATTTACATCTACTTGATTTACTAGTGACTTATTGTAGATCAAATGAATCTTTTCTGACCAACTATCCTTATAAGGGTGAAAATATACCTTCCAATATGAATTAGTTTGAGAAGATGTATAAGGGTAGTTTGGTTATAAACATATTTTTGACCTGCAATAAATCAATCGTGATAACATTGATTTTCATTCTTTTTTTCGTTAATATCAATAAATTCAGTTAATTTTGACTAACAAATTGATCAATTTTTAAATCAGAATAAATATTATCAATATTAAATATAACTTTTCAAATTACTGAAAATCTTTCTATAATTATAATAAATCTCAAAGGTGGGCGAGGTAATTATCCAATTTCCAATACAAAAACAAATAATCACTTACAATAAGCTCACTCAATCCTTTTACTCTCTTTAGAATTTTATCCATTAGCTTTAGGGATAATTACATTTTCCTCCCCTGAGGTTTGGTGTAATTACATGTAGATCGACCCTTATAGTTTAGAAAATTACATCTAGCACCCCTGAGGTTTGGTTTCATTTAACAATCAAGTCTGTCCATTAATCAAAATTCATCGAATTTGTCCATATTAACAAAAAAAAAAAAAAAAAAAAAAAGTAGAAAAAAATCTATATTTACCTCTTGATTGACTTATTATTGACTTATAGCAAGTCAAATATTTTTTTATGATCAAATTACCCTTACGTCTTACTGCATTAATGTATATGAGGAGGCATATTTTTACCGTTATAAGGGTAATTTAGTCCAAAAAAAATTATTTAACCTGCAATAAGTGAGTTTTAAGTCAATTAAGGGTAAATATCAATTTTATTCCATTTTTTTTAATGTCAACAAATTCAGTAATTTTTTTCTAATTGAGGGACTTATTTGTTAGACGGAAGCAAATTTTAAGAATGTTAAATATAATTTTCTAAATTACAAGAAATTTATATATAATTACATCAAATTTCAGGAAAAAGAAATGTAATTATCCCTGTAAGTTATTGTAAGTAAAGTATCAAATCCCAAAATCCAAAAAAAAAAAAAATAATAAAAAAGGATAAGTTATGATAAATAAATCACTCAAGTTAGATCTAATTATATGATTATGTTTTTAAAAAAAAAACTATAAATAGACTCTTGAAGGGGTGCTCATGTAATTTATACTTGTAAAATTTTGCTTTTCAATAAGTGTGGATCTGTAATTATAATTTCAGGAATTATATTTACAATTTTATAGAGAGTGTGAGGTATTTATGTAAATAAATCTAACACCAAGGGACGTTAATATAGTTTATCCAAAAATAAATAATAACCAAAATCATTAGAAGAAAATTTAACATTTAACTTTGACTAATTGTCATGATTAGAAATAAATAGTCGTAGTAAATAGTTATTAACCACAGTCATGCAATAATTATTGTCAGTATGACTAAAAGCCATGAAAAAAGCATTTACTATGACTAAAAGAATTTTTATAATAGATAATTTAAAATTTTTATCAATTTTTATTTGATCATAATCAATAATAATTATTTATCACAATTATAATTCATAACCAATAAGATTGTTGCTAACGTTAAATTTTCTTCTAGTCAACCCTATCAATGCCTAGAGTTTGAATGGTCTTCGAATTTGTTGGCAAAATTCTAACATCCCATTTTCAAACAAATACATGATTTATTTAAGATGCCAGCACACTGTTATAATACTACACCGAAAATATGGTTTGGTCGTTTATGGTTTTCTTTTTCAATTTGTTTAGGGTTAAAAAGTAATTTACCCATTGATATGTGATGGAGGATAAATAAATTCGTCATGAAAGGAAAGATCTCTCCAGAAAAAAAAGAAAAATATCTAATAAAAGAAAGGTTCAAAGTCAAACCTGTCGAATTATTGCAAATCATCAAATTACGAGAATGCCTTTAGTGAATCATTCCTAGCCATGTAAAAAGGGTAAGTAAAGAATAAAAGATTGATTTACATTCACTTACCCTAAATAGCGTAAATTATGAATAGTATAAATACCCCTCATTTGATAGAAGAAGGGATTGGATTTTATAAGCTTTGTAGTGTAAGTGTGTTGAATTCCATCTCATTAACCAAAATCTAGTCGATACCGCTTTTTAGCGACATCAACTTGGCGCCGTTTGTGGGAACCTAAGCGATTCAGCATTTGAAGATGAACACTAGGTCGCGAGCACAAAATGGGAACGTTGGCGTCGGAGATCTTGGAGGGATCTCCGAGCACGCCCCTCCCCCCACCCCCCTCAGGATGAAGTTCAGCAACCGTTCGGCTCCAAGAGGGACGAAATCCATGGAAGACCCGAAGGGCAGGAGGAGCGGGAGCAAGCTCCCCCTCCCCCTATGATCCTGATCACGCTTGAAGCTCTTCGACAGATGATCGAGAATGTCTCAGCACAAGCGGCATCAAGGGCCATTGCACAGTACGTCGCACAACACACGGTATCGCCACGACCTCCTCCTCACCTTCACAAAGGTCATGGAGTGGACTTGGCTCCAGGAAATAATGAGCAAGGCCCAGCAGACCAGCAAGCAGACGACTGATTAGAAGAGGAAGTGGGAGAGCAGGCCTTCCCTATCGGAACACAAATTGCCTCTACCACCTCTTAAGGAAGCACCCCCGGAAGAGCGTGAGCCTCAAAGGAGAAGCCAATTTGCAGCTAAGCAAACTAGCATAGAAGGGAAATACAATATACAAGCATTCCCTCTGGCCGTAGCCCCTTTAAGACGGAGTCCCTTCGCAACTAATATCCTAGCAGAAACTATCCAACCTGGAATAAGATTCCAAACATCAGTGAATATGACGGGACGAAGGACCACTAAGATTATTTAGACTGATTTCTAGCAAAGGCAGATCTGCTAGACATTAGTGATGCTGGGTACTGCAAGATCTTTCGGACGACATTGGCTGGAAAGGCAATAACCTGGTTTAATCAACTGCCCATTGGATCGATAGACAATATTATGCAACAGAATTTGCGAAGAGGAAGGTTCCGTGAATCTATATCCGGGAAACCCCCAGCTACCCTAGATGAACTCTTAGTACAAGCTGAGAAATACACTCAAATCAAAGAAACATCAGGCGTATGAGCCGCAACCCCCTAAAAAGGGAGAGCAAAAGATGAAAGGATATTCCAGGCGACCCACGAACGAAAGTAACTGAAGGGATTGAAGACGTGTCCCACCCTCCGACATAACTAGATACACCCTCTTAAACGCACCCCGTGTCGAGATCCTTGCTGTGGCAGAACAACAGGGGATAGTCTAATGGCCGTTTCGCATAAAGGAAAATCGTAAGAGAGTGAAATCAGATAAATATTATCTTTTTCACAAAGACCGTGGTCATAGTACTGAAGACTGCTTCCATCTCAAAGATGAAATAGAGAAGCTGATCCAACGAGGGTACCTAAAAGAGTACATAAATTATAGCAACCGACCTCAAGAAGGAAGTTTGAGGCCCCCCTGAGGAGGGCGCAAAAGGGAGACTAAGCAAAACAAACCAAACTAAGACAACCTCCCAACCGCCGGGGTTATCGGAGTCATATCCAGTGGACCAGCAGGAGGAGATTCGGCTTGAGCAAGGAAAACCGCGCTCAGAGCCGCCAGAAATATCTCACGTGATTCATTTGAGCCAGAAGTGATGATGAATGAAGAATCACAGGAAAAGCAAGATATAGTCTTTGGCAGTCATGACTTGGAGAAAGACGTTGTAGCCAATAATGATGCGATAGTAATTTCTGCCACCACAGCAAATTTTTGGGTGAAGAAAGTTTTGGTAGACAGCGGTACCTCTGCGACATCATATGTAACAAAGCATTCTCGCAAATGGGAATAAACAACGCCGAGCTAACCCGAATAAATACACCGTTAACAAGCTTTAATGGCAGTATCATAGAGCCTATGGGAGAAGTAATGATCCCCATGTCTTTGGGATCGTACCCAAGGCGAGCAATAAAGATGGTAAAGTTTCTAGTCGTAGATGCCCCCTCCGCATACAACATCATATTGGGAAGGTCAAGGCTAAATTCCGTTCAAGCAATTAACTTCAACATACCATATAAAGCTGAAATTTCCAACCCAGTTGGTATCGGAGAAGAAATAGGCGACCGAAGGCAAGCAAGAGAATGCTATGCGAACCACCTTGCTTACTACGACTAGGAGAAAACCAATTTTGTAACAGATCAAGGGATCTTTTGTTACAATGTTATGCCATTCAATCTAAAAAATACAGGAGTGATTTATCAAAGGCTCGTGAACAACATGTTCCGAGAACAAATTGGTAGAAATATAGAAGTTTATATCGACGACGTGATGGTCAAGAGTCAAAAAAAGGAAACCACAAACAAGATTTGCGAGATTGCTTTGACATACTACAACACTTTGGGATGAAGCTGAACCTGGCAAAATGCACATTCGACGTACGCGGAGGGAAATTTCGGGGATTCATAATCTTGCAAAGGGGAATAGAAGCCAATCCCGAAAACATCAAGGCAATCTTGGAAATGCAACCCCCCAAAAACATTTGGGAGGTCCAAAGGTTAACGGGAAGAATGGCAACATTAAACCTCTTTATCTCACGCTCATCGGATAGGGGGCTCCCATTTTTCAAGGTGTTGAAGAAATAGAAAATTTTCAATGGACACCACAGTGCCAGGAAGCTTTTGAAAAACTGAAAGAATATTTGGCATCTCCTCCGCTTTTGACAAAGCCCAAAGATGGGGAAGCTTTGCATCTTTACCTGGCAACATCACAAGGAGCAATAAGTATGGTACTCACTCGAGAAGAAGGGCGGGATCACCAACCAGTCTACTATGTTAGTAAGACTTTACAAGGGGCAGAAGAAAAATACC
This sequence comes from Sesamum angolense, assembly GCA_034509725.1. Classification (NCBI taxonomy): domain Eukaryota; kingdom Viridiplantae; phylum Streptophyta; class Magnoliopsida; order Lamiales; family Pedaliaceae; genus Sesamum; species Sesamum angolense. The sequence goes on along the minus strand of JACGWL010000001.1, from coordinate 68,929 downwards.
CCCCCCCCCCATTGAAAAGCTAGCAACCATTGAAAAGCTAGCATTCGCCCTAGTAGTGGCAGTGAGAAAATTGCGACCATATTTCCAATCACATCTAGTAGTGGTCTTAACGAACCACCATTTGAAACGAGTCCTTGCCGAGCCAAACATATCAGGCAGGATAGTGAGATGGGCAGTGGAGCTTAGCGAATATGGAATAGAATACTGCCCAAGACCTGCCATTGAAGCTCAAGCATTAGTCGATTTTGTAGTCGAAATGACGGACGGGGAGGGAGAACACAAACAACAATGGTGGAAGCTATTCGTAGATGGGTCATATACCTTACAAGGAAGCGAGGTAGGTGTGATACTGAAAACTCCCCAAGGTGACAAGATCCAATATGCCTTGAGATTCAATTTCAACGCATCTAACAATGAAGTAGAGTATGAAGCACTATTGGCTGGGGCAAAATTGGCACAAAATAGCATGAACCAAATACCTAAGAGCATATAGTGATTCACAATGGGTAGTGAACCAAGTGAGGGGGACTACGAAGCAAAAGGTAAGAAGATGGTGCAATACTTGAATCACTACCACTGGATATTATTTATTGCTCAATTTATTAAAGGGGATAATTACATTCTCTTTCCCCTGAATTTTGGTGTAATTATACGTAGACCCCTTGTGGTTTGGAAAATTATATCTAGCACCCTGAGGTTTGCTTTTGTCAATTCACTGAATTTGCTGATATTACAAAAAAAATCAGAAAAAATCTATATTAACCTCTAATTGACTTATTATTGATTTATTACAGGTTAAATAATTTTTTTATGATCAAATTTACCCTTATATGTTTCACGCATTAATCCATGTGAGGAAGTATACCTTCACCATTATAAGTGTAGTTTAGTCCGAAAAAAATTATTTGACCTGCAATAAGTCAGTAATAAGCCAATCGATGATAAATATCATTTTTTATTTAATTTTTTTGTTAATATCGACAAATTCAGTGAATTTTGACTAACGGAATGACTTATTTGTTAGATGGAAGTAAACCTTAGGGGTGATAGGTTTAATTTCTCAAACTACAAGGGTCTATGTTAGGGGTGTTCACAACTCGGTTAAACCGGCCGAACCGAACCGGATCCAAAATTCGGTTCGAATCCAAAACCGAATTGAATTTTTTTGGTTCTGTTTTATTAAAAAAAAAATTCGATTTTCGATTCGATTTTTTCCCCCACTGTTCGATGACTGAACTGAACCGAAAACTATCACAAATTTACAATTTCAATCCATTACGACAAAATGCATTTATTCACTATATATTAGAGTTATTAGTCAACATCTCATTTTTAATTTTAAATGATATTAAAAATTAAAATATAGTATTTTAGTTTATATTATCTAAAAATAAACTTAATCACTATTTCATCAATTTAGATATTGAATATTGAATATTGTACTATTAAATTTGAATTTAAATCTATATTTTTATTTGGATTATATTAAATGAATGGATTGTTATTGTGTTCTTTTGATTTGAAATTTTGAATTTTATTCGTAAATATTTTTTCATTATTCATTTTATTTTTTAGACTTGGATATTTTTGTACAAGTATTTTTGGACAAAATTGAAAAATACTAAAATTATATATATGTACATATATATATATATATATATATATATATATATATATATTATATATTAAAAAGTTTGAATTGAGTTCAGTTCTAACTGAACCGAACCTAGCATGTTCGGTTCGGTTTTCGATTTTTAAAAATATTTAATCAAATTTTCGATTCGGTTTGGTTAATCAAACAGAACACCACTAATCTACGTATAATTACACCAAATTTCAGAGAATGAAAGAATAATTATCCCTTTATTAAAATGTTGATGTCATTGTACAATTATTGTTTCTAATTGATAAATAAAAGGGAGAATTACGCTGACTTCCCCTATTACTACGGAAATATACAAATCCCTCCTCTTACTATGAAAATTAAATAAATCTACCTTGTTGGTTTTTACCATTATAAATTGGCCCGTCGAATAGTCAAACTAACGGTCAATACTGATTTCAATCTAAATATTTATGTAACCTTCCTATATTTATAATCAAGCCTCGCAAAAGACCCCCGTCTTTCTTCTCCATCAAACTTCCCTTTCATACCATAAAAACCATTCCCCCTTCCACAAGAGCCATGGTGAGAAATTCATTGGTGGTCGTGACTAATTTTCAGACTTTAAATGCTCACAAACAAATTCACCCTTAACGGTATTTTTTTCAACAAAATTTATAAAAATCCCACACAAAGGTAAAATAGGAAGATTAAAGAAATATTTGAATTGAAATTAGCATTGACCGTTAGTTTGACTAATGGAGGCGTCAATTGTAATAATAATGAACCAATATAGTAGGTTTATGTAATTTCATAATAAGAGGAAGGAATTTGTATATTTTCATAATAACAAAAAGGTCAGCGTAATTATCCCTAAATAAAGAGAGAGAGAGAGATAAGCAGGTGGAATTTATTTCCTCGACCTCTGACGAAGCGCATTTGTGGCGCACAGACTGTCTGCAATAAATAAACCTCACCCTCTCTTTTTTAAATACAAAATTCGACCAACTGCTGCCTATTTATGAATGTAACGTCGAAACTCAGTGAGCAAAGGCAAGTGAGGGATCAGAGAATCAAAAACGGGGTCTGAAGGTCCGAAACTCCAAGCAATGGAGCAGTCTGAACCAGTTAGCCCAACAGGCCAATACTTCACCAGCTCTGCCATCTCAGTTTCAGTAGTTGCTGTTCTGGAATCACAACACCCAATCGACGATTCCCAGACGACGTCGTTGCTCCAACATGTCTTTCTTCCCATCAACCCTCGTTTCTCTTCTGTCATGGTACATTTCTTTGCTCTTTTTATACTTTTTTTCCTTTTCTATTGGTTATTACTCAGAAAAAACTGATAAAATAATAGCTAATTTACCCACCTATATTTTTTAAATAAAGTAATTTACGTCTCTGTCTGAGGAGATAATTGTTGTATTTTTAAAAACACGAAGAGGTCAATTAATGCTATTTTTTTATAAGAGGATAATTTGCTCATTTACAATATTACAAAGAGATTGTTTGTATTTTTTTTAAAAGAAAATATGACGATGCGAACCCTTGAACTTTAAAGAGGGGGAGAAAAAAGATTCTTCTCATTAAGAAATTCATCGTATTTTTCTTTTAAAAAAGTCACGTTGATGTTTTCTCTACGCTATAAAATCCCCCAATCTAATGTTACGTGCATTTGGGCAATGGAGATAAGCCTAAAACAAGAAATAAGATCTGAATTAGGTAAAGTTAATAAAGATAAAAACTTAGTAGTTGGCAATAATTGAATAACTTATTTTTTTCTTGATTAAGTAAAAAACATACAAAAGGGTGCAATAAAGACTAGCACGTGATAAATAACACCAGCATCTCTACCTTCATATTGGCGAACACGTGTTTTTAATTTATTGGACTTTCAATTTTTTCTCTTATTTTCTCATTTTTTTTAGATTTTTTTAATATATTGTAAATCTAATTAATTTTTTTCAAATAATAATTATTTTTTAATATTAAATTAATTGTGCACACACATTTGAATGATTCTACTTTAAAAAAAGTGATATTTGTAGAGAAAGCTGAAAGTTGTAGTAAAATTAAAAGTAGGTAGTGTTTGTAAAAAAAGTAAAAAGTAGACAAAAGTTAAATTGGATAGTGTTTTGAAAAAATCACTACTAAAACAAACTTAATTGATTAGAGACTATTTTATCCTCATATGTTAAAAAGATATTATTTCTTATTATATTTGCATTTGTTGTTTGTTAATAATAATTATTTTTTCAAAAAAAGATAAATTTTTATTTTCCTTAGTATAGATTATATTTAGTTTTTCTAAAATGTTAATAGAGAAAATGAGTGTTTAATTTAATTACTTCCACTATGTAATATAATTATTGATTCATACAAAATAATTAAACTTGCATGAATGAAAAAGAATCATTTTATTAATTAATCATAGCCATTTAATTTATATTTTTTATAAATAATAAAGTAATTAGATAATATATCAAATGAAATATGAAAATAATAAAATATTTAATATGTGAAAGCGTAAATTTGATTATTGTTAAATTATTTGAGCTATTTAAAATTTTCAATCTCAACTTTAAATGAAAAATTTAAAATAAATTAAAACTGGTAAAGTTGAATTTAGGTGTTTGGAATATTATATAGCTTTAAAAAAAAAAATAATCTTACTTTCGGTCATCCTACCAACTTTTGTTAGAAAATTGCCGATAGAAATCACCTAAAAGTCATGTGATAATTTTTCGACATTTTGAAAAGATACCGACCACGTGATTTGTATGTGATTTTTCTCGTCAATTCTTAACTAAAATTGACCGGATGATCGAAAAATGAGACTGTTTTGCAAGTCACGTGACTATGACACCCTCATCTCCTGAAGTTTGGTGTAATTACACGTAGACCCCCTGTAGTTTGGGAAATTACACCTAGCATCCATGAGGTTTACTTCCGTCTAATTCACTAAATTTACTGATATTAATAGAAAAATTGATATTAATAGACTGTTTTGCAAGTCACGTGACTATTTTAGAAAATCCCATAAGTAATCAAACTAAAAATATATTGTATTTAAATTATGGGACCAAAAATACAATTTTCCGACAATGCAATAATTACAGGTGACAAAAATGGAATAAAACACTGGAAGAAGGTGGAAGTAAAGCTTCAAGACCATGTCAAAGTCCCCACTTTCCCACAAGGGAAGTCACCTGAATTCTACGACGCCTGCTTCACTGACTACTTGTCCAATGTAGCGATGGACCAACTCCCACTCACCAAGCCATTATGGGAAATTCACATCGTCAAATACCCTACCACCACTGCTGCTGGGAACGTCGTGTTCAAGCTTCACCATGCACTCGGCGACGGCTACTCTCTCATGGGAGCTCTCCTTTCTTGCCTGCAGAGGGCGGACAATCCCGCCGTCCCCCTTACCTTTCCTGCATTCAACCCGAACACGGAAGCTCGTCGTGCCGATGTTAGTGTCTGCGGAAATCTCAGTAGGGCTGTGTCCGGACTGATCAATACTGTGTGTGATTTTGGGTGGAGTTTGCTGAAGAGCAGTGTGATTGAGGACGATCAGACGCCGGTAAGGTCCGGCGCTGACGGCGTGGAGTTTCGGCCGATCACCATCTCCACCTTGACCTTCTCTATTGACGAAATCAAACAAGTCAAGGCCAGTCTTGGTGTGGTGAGCACTTCTATCTTCCTCTTGTTAAAATTTTGATTTCGTTCGATCATCTCAACAAAAAATAATATAATAATCAGAATAGAAATTAAAAATTAAAAAATTATCATTATTTATTTTTAATAATAATAATTATTTTATTAAAATTAAATAAAATTTATTTAGTTTCTCGGTATTTGATTTTAACTTTAAAATAATTCATGTCTTTTCAACTCACTTTATATTAGTTCCTCGTACGGGTGATTTTCTCATGCCACTAGGAAAAGAAATAACTATTTGCTATAATTTTGATAGCTATAGACTAAAAATTGAGATAAATAATTCTTATTGACCATGAAACTAAAAGCGTTGCAAAAACATAATTTTCCACCAAGGACAAGTTATTGTCATGGCTAAGAGCTATAATAAAAATATTTGCTATAGCCTTTAGTAAGCAAATGTTTTAGCCACCCTCACAGATATCACAACCAACAATTATTGTGTAGTTATGGTTAATAATTATTTATTATGGCTATTTTATATTTAATCATGGAAAAATAATTATGATTAAATATGTATTTTTTATAGTGTGCCCTTATAAAATTTCCTTGTTGTTTTTTAGGTGATGTCAAAAAGATTAGTCATTAATAAAAAATTATAACAAATATTTTGTTCATAACAAATAATTGTCAAATACTTAAATTTTTATATTGATTTATTTAATCGTGATAAAAAAAATATTGATATATTTTAATTTTTAAATTATAGTCACTTTTTTTAAAACCAAAAGGACATATATTTAGTCATTAATTTATAGTTTATAAATTGTTTATTTACTTATAGCGTGTTGACTATTTTGAATTTAATTGCTGCATAAGTTGGTATATTATTTAGGAAATATTAATGGATTGCATGGGCAGTCCGTGCAGTATAATTAATGCAGCTTTTGACAAAAGCAGATAGATTGGGGTACGGAATATTAATTGAATTTTGGTTCACTATAAAAAAAAATTAACGACAAAAAGTTTCAATTTTTAATTTTAATATTATTAATATATATTTAGTGAAAAACAAATTATTTCGTCAAGAAAATGAATTTTATAGTTTTAATGTTTGGAAAACTTATAAAGCATTTGATAAACATTTTAATTAACATAAAATCTTCTAAGCTCAGATTATTAACCATATTAGTTATAAAATTATCATAATTTCCCCTTGATAACTTGTCAATGGAAATTACAATTATAAATTACGGGGCGTACGTCCTTGTAATTTTAAAAAGAAAAAAAATAGAATTTTAGTCCTGTAATTTAAAGGTGGTAATTTTGGTTTTATATAAATTAATATTTACAATTTAGTCATGTAACTTTAAATTTTTTACAATTCTAGTCATTATTTTTCGGCCAAATTGATTGGAAAATTGTATGATTGCACACAACTCAATTAAATTATAATTTTAATCCTGTAACGGGGGTTGACATTTCTGATCCTGCACATGAATTGATTTACTGAAGTAAGATTGCAATTTAACTATATGCAAGTCACATGCAATTTTTAAGCCAAAATTGGTTAGAAGATTACTAAAGTTTTTCAAAATTTTAAGGTTACAGAACGAAATGATGAAAATTATTTCGTTCAGGACAAAAAATGTCACCCTCAAAATTAAATGACTAAAATTACAATTTTATCCTTTTAAAAATTAAGGGCGAGGAAATTTGCGTAATTTATCTTAAAAACTATCTTATAAACCTTAAAAATATGTTACAACACATAACAATTCATAAAATCTTTTAAACAATCTTGTCTAATCACCCTCTTGGTTAGAAATTTTCATCCCTTTATGCAAGAACCCTAATTTTGAAAGTCATACATATATTTTGCATGCCAAACAGACCTTAAACGATGTGATATGCGGAGTCGTGTTCCTGGGGGTAAGACTATACATGCAGGCAATGAACCATGAGCTAAGGAATAGGCAGTCAACAGCCTTAGTTCTGCTCAGGACCAGAAACATTGCTGGCTACAAATCCGTAGCTGAAATGGTCGAACCCGACGCAGAGTCCCCCTGGGGAACCAGTTTGCTTTCCTTCATGTTCCTGTTCCAGAACTATCTGAGCATGAGCCAAACAACCCTCTAAGTTTTGTGCTCAAAGCTCAGAAGATCATCAAGAAGAAAAGGAACTCTGCTGCTGTGATTTTAACTGGAAGTTGCTCGAAGCGTTGAGGAAATACAGAGGCCCTGAGGTATGTCACCATAAAAAAATATGACTTTTTGTCGTAGTTAATTGCAATTCTTGAAAGTGAAAAATTATGATGAATGCTAATTACTTAGCATTCAATAGATATAATTTGTCTTCGTTTTTGCAAACGAGAACAAAACATTAACAATATTTAAAAATAATGGCAAATTTTGATTAACCATGGTAAAAGTTTAAATTTTTTATTAGCAAGTAAATTTTCATTACTAAATTCATTAGCAAGTATATTTCTTGTACTCAATAATATAGACTAACAACAATATTTTATTTGCTAATTGGCCAGAAGCTAAATTATTTTCATTTTTATTGAACCATTTTCTTGTAGTGATTAATTACCATATCTAGAAGTAAAAATCTATTCTGAATACTAATTAATAACGATTGTGCAATAACAGTTGGTTGTTGTTTTGCATGCGAAGTCAATATTATCCGTAGCTAAAATTATATCAAATATTGATTAACCGTGATCAAGATTTAAGTTTATTTGACCATGGTAGAACATATTGATTTATCATTATTTTTAAGCCGTTGTCGTTTATAATGCAGGGAATAATACATGTTTTGGCAGTATTGTTCAACTATGTGTGTACACACACACACACACACACACACACACACACACACACATATATTATATTAGGTTTAAACGCATTTTTTGTCTCGTAATTTAGGTCATTTAGAGTTTTCATCTTTTAATATTTTTTCTAGGAAAGAATTTTGGCCGGCATCATTTTAATTTCACGATTTCAGACATTTTTTCCATTAAAGTTCACCATCTCTCCGAAAAAATACATGTACATATCATGCGACCTTTTGAAATTTGGGCTACTATTCCTATTCTCTCATAATTGTCAGCATTTTTTATTTTTTTTAACTTTTATATATAGTCATATAGGATAGCATTTTTGTAAGACATCTTTTTAATTTTTTTTTTCTCGAAATTCGCCCTTCTCCGTAGAGGTAAACATTGACAAAGAAAAAGGACAAAAATCGCAAAAAAAAAAAAAAAAAAAAAAAAGGTGCAGGATCAAAATCTTATCCTAGAAAATTAAAGAAAGAAAGCGCCAAATAATCTAAATCGTAGGACAAAAAAATACATTTAATGCTATATGTTGTATACATGTTTGTGTGTGCAGGCGCCCATCATAAATGTAGTTTATCAAACAATGGATGTTTAATCAGAAATGATGATAATTAATAGTATTTTTTATGTAAATAATGAACAGGTGACAGCAAAATACATTCATAGCACGTTGAAGAACACAAGCATGACAATCTCAAACATAATAGGGCCTGTCGAACAAATGGCACTCTCCAATCAACCAGTCAAAGGATTGTACTTCATGGTCGTCGGAGTTCCTCAGGTACTCCAATTTCCAATTAATTATTACCATTTTCCTTTTTCTTCTCTTTCAAAAATTTAAAAAAAAAATTAAATGAAAACTTAAAGCGGCTCCGTCTGATTATTATTATTATTATTATTATTATTCATTATTAACATATATATCACTATGAGAAAGAAAAGATAGTACAAAACATAAAATAAAATGAACTGACAATTTTAAAGCTGCTACCAATTATATTATATAATAAATGAAAAAGATTTTTGTTTTTGGGGTCAGAAAAAAATTAAGTTTAGAATTATCACAAAAAAACGAATCGTGTGGCCACATTTGTCGATAGCCTAACAATAATAAATAAATAAATATTTATATTATTTTTTATTTGCAGTAACAATATAAAAATTATTTTTGCTACTAATACTTATTGTAACACTATCAAAATTATTATCACTAAATACATATATTTAATGAAAACTTTGAAATCATCACTCAATTTTCTGTCACTGTATTGTTTTTTTGTTGTAACGTACAATGAGTCATTCGCATATTATTTTATGTATTAAGATATTAAATATTAAATAAATTTTTTCTCTAACAATTTTAATTTTTTAATTGACCGGTCTTTTATTATGGCATAAAAGTCAGACCAAACAATAAGTTGTAGGTAGGGTTGAATTTCATTGTCATCTATTTATAAAAAGAAAGATTTTACGTGTAGGATTTGCATGTCAGGACTGTGTTAAAATATTAAAATAATTCTCACTGGCATTAATAATAGTGCCGCAGGCATATATGTTAGAGTAGGTGACCAGAAAGCCAATTAAATTAGCTATTTTGTAATCTCTTTAAGCAATTTCATCGATCGAATGCCCGGAATTAAAGGACTAATTCCCTTTCGATTTAAAATTTAAATATGCTTATGTTTCATGGTTCCGTTGCATTCTTGCTAAGTCTCGAACCATACCGATTCTTTTATATATCAATGTGTGTGTGTGTGTGTGTGTGTGTGTGTGTGTTAAATGAAGTAAATTTGGATGAAATGTTGATGTGTTTGCAGAGCCTTACGGTAACAATGTTGAGCTATATGGGGAAGCTGAGATTGGCAGTGGGAACAGAGAATGGGCTAATAGAGGCTCCCAAGTTCAAATCTTGCATACAAAATGCGTTTGATATGATTCTCAAAGCAGCAGTTGATCACTACTCACCAACTCTGAACAATAATATATAGAGAGCACTAATAAATATATATGTTTTTCTTTGCTTAATTCTATTCATCACTACTTACCAAATATGCATTCTACTTTATGTTACAATATTCTTTCTTTTTTTGTTGGCTCTATACATTGATTATATTTATTTCTAGTGAGGTTAATTTCATTATAGTAAAACTTTATATTTCTTTTTTTTTTTTTTAAATTATAAATACATTTTCTATTTAATCGTGAAATATTGCACCTATACTTCTGAGGTACATTATATTGATATCCCTTAGTAGGCGTGTCATTGAATAGGGAATACTACACCAATGCCTAGACCCTAACGAAGCGCAATCTAATAACTAATCAATGGGCCCAATGCTCTTGTCTCAATGCTCTCCGGACAAGTACGAACCTAAATAGAAGAGTCACGTTGTTCAGGCTGCCTGTCCTTTCTGTAATGAAGAGGAAGATGCGTTGTACGCGTTGGTCCTGTGTTATTTTGCCCACTGGATCAATTATTTTTTTAATATAAAAAAAAAGAAAAATAACGGAAAAAATATTTTTTTAATATATTAACGATTTTGTTACGAGTCGCGGTTTGATAATTTTTTTTTAATTTTTAAGAGTTGGGAAAAACAATTTTTTTATTGGAGTCGCGGTTTGTCGTGGACTGAAACCGCGACACGGAGTCGCGATTTGAGCCAGCGACACCGAGTCGCGACTCGGTCATTTTTAAAAAAGAAAAAATTATTATAACTAATTTTTCCGCAAATCAATTTAAAAAAAACTCAAATAATAATTAATAATGAATAAATAAAATATTATAAATATTATTACAAATATTACAATAAAAATGTAAATATTAAAAATGCCCCCTGTCCACAATTACGTCTGTATCGTGACGTCGAGGTCTTCTTATTTCTTCGCCCATATTTTGTATTGGCTCATTTTGTCCATCATTATCATCACCACCGGAATTAATATGCAACCCACTTAATGATATGCACTATCACGATATCACGATATGCACTAAATGATGGAAATGGAACTGGTGAAATGTTATATTCTGGTGCATATGGTTGGTTAATACCAAGGCCAAGGTCAAGATCTACATGTGAAGAATAAGCTTCTGCATGGCTTGGCATGTATGAAGTCGACTGAAACCAATCATCTTGTGACGGTTGAGGCACTAATCCTGAGGCAGTTGAGGCACGTAGTAATCTTGAGGCCTATATGCTGTTGAAGGACCAGCTATATCCACCCCAATATCATCACGTTCAACTGAACCAATAGACATTTGGCTAGAACTTCTCCTTTGTCTGTGGGATGTGGTGGGAGCACTATCGGATGGTGTTGCAGTTTGTTGTGGCTGATGTTTTATGGCTTCAGCGATAATTTGTACTTCGTGTTCAAGTTGGGCCACTAATTGCGATACCCTTCAACGTCTACTGGTTTAGATTGAAAAAGTGTTTGAAGAGTATTTACCTATTGAGTCTGAAAAAATATAAAAATATAAAGAATTTTAATAAAAATTATTGTTAAAAATGAAGTATATAAAATAAACATGTGATATTATGTAGCATACCACAATCTGCAACACTGGTGCATCTCCAGGTTGGTATCCGCTTTCCACACGTCTATCAGTAGACGACGAAACAAAATGACGTGTTATGTTGTTGTACCATTCCCAATATCCTCGATCTGTATCTCTTCTGTTGAAAATGGGTTGTCTTTGTATGAATGTGTCATATCGTCTTTGCCATCTAGTGATTTAGAGTATGTGCTGCAAAACTCAATCTGTGCCCGTACGATTGGAACGGGTGATCTTATGCAGGTTCATGTCCCGAGTATCTGGCTGATCTGGAATATTTTGTATCATCCCAAATTGGCGAATGACCCGTTCGTGATTATGCATCTCCACTATTGCATAAAATATCAAGGGACATATTGATCTCCACAGCTGGGGGTTAAAATCCCCCGCGTAAGCCATAATGACATTTGATTCCATGTCATACGGCTGCCAAATAAACTGTAATAAATAAAATAATGCAAGTTAATGTCATTTTATATGATCGAATATATGTAATTAAAGTCATGAATATAAAATACCTGATCATATTGCATCTCATATAATATATCTCTAATGACCCGGACAGTTGTTCGCACTGTCCGGGTGAAAGTGTGCTCACAGTTCCACATTGCACCATATGGTGCTCTTGGGAGCACACGGTTATTATCTATTTGGTGTGGGCCCATATGTACACGTGGAGCACCAAGTCCGGGACAAAGTGGAATGATGCGTGACCAGGCCCAAATCTGCAGAGATAACATAAACTCTAGTTATTACCTGAAAAAAAAATATTTCTCTATAAATTCAATAATTCAACTTACCTATACCAACTGCAACGCGCCACCTATTGCAGCTTTGCCTTTTTCGCTGGCATTACATAATTCACGGTATAAAAAATGCCAGGACAGCACTGCCCCAACTGTAGTTCCGGGCTGCTACTATATCCTCTAATTTTTTAACATTATAATTTTTGTGATTATTTAAATTTGTAATATTGCAATTTATATAAATATAATTAATACGTAAAAATAAAATTATAACATAAATTTATATAATTTAAATATGTTAAATTATTAAATTAAATAGATATAATATATAAATATAATTAATATATATATAATTTTAAAAAAAAAACCGAGTCGCGGTTTCAGTCCGCGACTCGTATATAAAAAAATTAAAAAACTCCGAGTCGCGGTTTCGAACCGCGACTCGGAAAAAAAAAAAAGAAAAATATCGAGTCGCGGTTTCGAACCGCGACTCGGCAAAAAAAAAAAGAAAAAATATCGAGTCGCGGTTTGAGACGCGACTCGTAAAAAATCGTTAACTTATTAAAAAAATATTTTTTCCGTTATTTTTTTTTATATTAAAAAAATAATTGTGCCTTTGCCCACTAGGTACGGGGGGTTATCCACTATTAACCCGAACTTCGTCTTTGATAAATTGTGATGTTCATAGAATTTTATTTATAATTGACTGACTAAATAGTAATTATTAAGAAATTTAAATTTAATTATAAATAAATTATAGGTTGAAATTAAAATATATTAAAACTTGAACGGAGTAAATTAGAACTCGTTATAATATTTGTGAGCAAATTACATTAATTAAGAAATTAGGTAGGACGTAATGCACCACAAAAAATGCGGGATTTGCAACAGTTTTTAGAATGGCTTTTTTATTAATTTGTAACACTTTTTTTATTTGTAACAATTTTTGGAACGGCCAAGCCTACCGCGGCTAAAACAGGCGTTACAAATTATTTGTAATGGTTTGTTGAAAATCGTTACTTGTATCGGCTTTTGTAATGACTAACTATGAACGTTATAAATGCTGTCAAATTTAAAAAAATAAATTTTAACTGCCTTTGTAATGGCTTTATTTTATTGTATTTGTAACTACCTTTGTAACAGTAGTTGTAACGGTCTATCAAATTTGTCCAATGTATATGTGTTACAAAAACCATTACAAATGCAATTACAAAAATTAATATCTATCTAATATATTTTAATATTTTTTATTTTATTTATTTTTATTTATTTAATTTTAACAATTTATTTATTTAATTTAATATTTTAATATTTATTTTTTAAAATTAAATAAATAATTTTTTTATTAAATTGTGTGTAATCATATAAAAATCCATAATATAAAAAAAATAATAATAAATTTATTATAAAAATATTATTTTAAAATTATATTTTCAACAAAATTAGAAAATAAATCCTAATATAAATCGTGGTCCTCTGTGGCCGCATGTTCGTCGTCGGGTGCGGGGAATCAGTTGGAGCCTGGAGCGCTAGACGATCGAACCGGTTCGGATTGATTGGGGCTCCGAGTTGTGTATTCTTTTAAAAAATTATTGTTAAAAATGATTAGAAATTACAAAAATAAAATTTAATTATTTAATATTTCATAAAATTTCTATTTTCCTAAAATTATATTAAGGTCCTCTAATTTCATAAATATTACAACTAGTTGCATAATATTACAACATATATACATACATTATATTCATTCAACATATATACAATCAATTTAATAATAACATACATCATATATAATAAAAATTCCAAACATCATTTTAGGAATTTTTTTAAAATTATAGCTTTTAAAAAAAATCTGTAATTTTAAAAGATTCTAGAAATTCAAAAATATTATTGAAATTATTAAAAATTTGGAATTTTTTTTAAATTACAGATTTAGAAAACATCAGTAATTTTAAAAAGAATATTTTTAAAAAATTAAAAAATTCAATAAAAATCTGAATTTTTTAAAAACATTATAGAATTTAAAAAAAAATCAGTTATTTTAAAAAATTGACATTTTTTTTAAAATTTCAGAAATTTTAATAAAATTACAGAAATTGTAAAATTTTCACAAACTTTAGTAAAACTACAGAAAATTTGCAAAATTTCAGAATGTTTTTTAATAATGCAGAAATTGTACACTAATTTAATCACTAATTTATCAATAGTTAAATGTCATCTAATAAATATTATTCATAATAAATTAATCAACAAAATTATACACAAATATTACAGACTTTTAAATTTTTTTCAATAATTTTAAAAAATTTCCAAAAGTTTTTGAAATTCAAGATATTTCAATAAAATTTCTGAAATTTAAAAAACTTTCTGAAATATTTTTAAAATTCTGAATTTTTTTAAAATTACAGAATTTTAAAAAAAAATCAGTTATTTTAAAAAATTGACAATTTTTTTTAAATTTTCAAAAATTCAAAAAGTTTTTCAGAAATTCGAAATAATGCAGAATTTTTGTAAAAATTTTATTTAATAATGCAAGATTTTTTTCTGAAATACTGAAATGTCATTTGTTTGATATTTTTTGTAAAATTTCACACATTTAACAATAAAATTTGAATAAATTAAACAAATATTCAAATAAATTAAAGAAAAAAATAAAAAAAATAATAAAAACTTACCTGGTTGTTCGACGGTGGTGGGGAGAATGGTTAAAAAAACTTTAAATTTCTGGAAATATAAAAAATTCTTATTTTTTTTAAATTACAGAAATTTAGAAAAGGAAAAACAGGGGGAAGAGGGGAAAATACGAGGGGGGGGGGGGGGGGGGGGGGGGACTAATGGGGCTTACCGGCGACGGGCGGCGAACTGGGGCAATGGGCGGCTATGGGTGAGGGAGAGAAAAAAGAGAAGAAGAGAAATGAGGAAAGGAAGAGAAAAAATTTGCAAGCGTTGTATATATATATATATATATATATATATATATATATATATATATATATATATATATATTTTTGGAACGACCAAAAATCGTTCCGAAAGGAAATAAAAAATATGAAAGATTGTTACAAAAGTCTTTACTATTGATCCCGTGTAATGTAGTCATTACAACATTCGTTTCAAAAGCTGTTACAATATATGAAAACAACGGCGTTTTTGTGCTCATTGTTCCTAAAGCCGTTACAAAGAGTGTTCATTTATTTAATTATTTTTTTTGAATTTCTTTAAAAAAAATATTGTTTGATCGACAATTGTGTGTTGTGACACTGAACAATTTATATGGAACAATATAATTGAAAAAAA
The DNA here is from genome assembly GCA_034509725.1 of Sesamum angolense. Lineage (NCBI taxonomy): Eukaryota > Viridiplantae > Streptophyta > Magnoliopsida > Lamiales > Pedaliaceae > Sesamum > Sesamum angolense. The sequence continues at coordinate 53,225 of JACGWL010000001.1, read as the reverse complement.
TGAAAAAAATAAAATCTCGCATTTGACATGTACGGAATTTGCAATAAATATGTATATTCATAAATATTAGTATTACATTGATATAACTGTCATCTTATATTGTTTAACTGCATGGGTTAATCGGACCGTCAAAATTAAGATCTATTAACCGTCAAATATGGGTATACGGATTTTGAATTATCATTTATGGAACGTAATAGTAATCATTCAACTCAGTGTATTTTTTAATCAGGCCATTTGATTTAAAATCATACTGTCTGATATGATTTAATAGACATATACTTGTATACATTTAAATTTGGTATGGATCGATCGCCCGGATGTAAAGATATCGTATTTTTCAATCAGAAATTTTTAAATGACTCATTTTTTGTAACTGCTTTTGTAACGGCCTATGTAATTCAAAATTATAACAGCCCTTGTAATGGCCATTCGAATTTAATATCCCACCATTTTTTTAAAATTTGGTATGGATCGATCGCCCGGATGTAAAGATATCATACTTTTCAATCATAAATTTTTAAACGGCTCATTTTTTGTAACTACTTTTGTAACGGCCTATGTGGTTCAAAATTATAAGAGCCTTTGTAACGGTTTGTGTAATGGTCATTTGAATTTAATATCCCACCATTTTTTTCGTATTGATTTCTAAAACATTAATTTGTAACGGCTTATTCTAAATCGGTCGTTATAAATTTATTTCCCGCTATTTATCCCGCCTTATTTTGTAACGGTCGTTGTAACGGCTTTAATGACAATTTGGCCATTTTAAATTAATAAATCTTAAAAAATTAGTATTAATTTTGGAGCGACTTGTGCAATGGCTAATTATTGTCACTGTCTTTGAAAAGATTTTTGTAACGGCTATTGATTTCAACTAAAAAATATTACAAAAAAATCGTCACAAAAATCGTTGCAAAATAGTAACGGCCAATAAATTGCAACGGTTTTAGGCACAACACAAAATTTATAACGGCCTTAGGCACAGTTATACCCGTTACAAAAAAAAGAAAATTTTTTACCACCCAATGACGTCAGCACGTCCGATTTCGTTACAAAACCATTACAAAAGTCGTTCAAATAGAAACTGCCAATGGTCGTTACAAAAAAGTTGTTACAAATCGCGTCTTTTTTTGTAGTAATGATAATTATTAAAAAGATTAAAAAAATAAAAAAATAGAATTAAATGTGGGCGGCAACATGTGTCACCGCCCCACCTATATCTATACTATTTAAAAAGAAAAGGCATTTTTGCTTCACAAACGGCAGTTATGACACTGCAGCACCAACTTTATAGTTATACCAATTATACCCCTAAGTTGATTTTAATATATTTTTTTTGTTGCTTTCTTTCTTTCTTTCTTTCTTTTTTTTAAAATATATGTATTGATTTATATATATATCTATACTATATAAAAAGAAAAAGCATTTTTGTCTCACAAACGGCGGTTATGACACCGCAAACACTAATTTTATTATTATATATACCAATTATACCCTATGATTTAAGTTGCTTTCTTTCTTTCTTTTAAAAAAATAATATATATAATTTATATATATACTATATAAAAAGAAAAGACATTTTTGTCTCACAAACAGTTTGACACCGCAACATCAATTTTATCATTATACAATTATATCCCTAAGTTTGATTTTTTTTTTGCTTTCTTTCTTTTTTATTTTTAGAAATATAATATATTAATTTATATTATATATATATATATATATATATATATATTATTCATAATATAGTTTATTACTTATTATTTACACGCAGGGACGGCATGCCACAATAACTAGTTTTAATATATATGTAGATATACATATCACACACAAACACAAAATCACACATGCGCGCACACATTTGTGGAGAAGAATAGAGTTATAGAAATTTAATTTTAATTTTTTATTAATTTATATAATTATATTATTTAATTAATATCTTTACTAAATGTAATTTATATTGATCGATGTACTGTTTAATCAAAATATTTTATGACTTTGGCCATTTAAATTAGTGTTGAATTAAATATCCCATTTGACTTAAAAATATTATAGTTTAATTAAATTATTAGATTTATTGAATTTGATCATTATTATAGTTAATTTACTCAATTCCTCCGTACCTATTAACCTTCAATTATATGTATTGATATTTAATTAAATTATATAGAAGCGAGACATTGATAGAAAAATTTATAGAAATACTCGAAAACTATATTTAAGGAATATTAATAATAATATTTGAGAAATATTATTGTTATAAAAAGAAAATGAGATTTCTTGCGATAATTCAATTTAAGGATAGTAGTAAGAATGATAATTATAAGGATATAAGGGGTTTGATTAAATAATTGTTATGAGTTAGTTGATAAATTAAATATATACCTAGAAAGTTTAGTCATTTAAAAGAAAATAGAATGGAGGTTTGAATTTTGATATAAATGAAATATTAAAAGATTGGTGGAAACATACGAATATTATTTTAATAGTTTATTAGCATTTATGATATTCTCAATATATTGATTAGACGTATAATACTTTATTATAGGAAGTGACAACAAATTAGAGGGTCGGGCAGCTCCTTGTGTTAATTGAATCATTTTGAGATTTGAGGTAGGTATAGTTATTTGGATTATATATATATATATATATATATATATATATATATATATATATATATATATATATATGTGTTGTATATCTGATCGTGAGTTGTTGTTTGTTTATTTAGGTTGTCTTGTTGTTCTGTGGAGTTATCGTTATATGCCTATGTAAGGTTATGGTGTAAGAAAAATGGATATATATATATATATATATATATATACATACGGATACATAATTGTATTATATATTTGATCATTAACTATCGGTTATTTGTTGGATTACGTTGTCGTTCTATGAAGTTGTCATTATGTATTAATTTTGATTATGCATAAAGTAAAGTTAATGGATTATTTTGTTATACTATATTTTGGTTGTTTAACGAATTGGACAATGACTTATCGGTGGAAAATTTAATTGTTGCATGAAATTACATGATGAAATACTGATGGAAATATTTTGAGTTGAGATGAAATGATGGCTTACTTAACCAGGGGCACATTCAATGGTTTACGATGATTTAATTGGTGATAAGCTGTGGGTTCTCATGATGGTGTAACTGATGATGTGATATATGATATGAAAAAAAAAATTATATAAGCTAGGTACCATGGTACGAAGGGTACCGGGGTATTCCGAGTAGCAGGGAATATCCTGTGTTGATAGCTACACACTGGGGTGGTGTGGGGTATCACATTTTACGGGTATCCTGTGCTACATATTATATAATACTGATTGAGATGTTGATGGCCGGCAAAATCATTGAATGATGTACTCCGACTTGGGTAAGCAGGGCCCTAAGGAAATAAACAATAAAGTCATATATGATGTCTTGGACTTGTATATGATAGTGGGTATGTGATGCTTCTTATATCTGTTGTTATTATATGACAAATATTTATTAGTTGGTGTGATCGTATTGTACTTGCTGCATCTCTCTATATATAGATTAATTAGCTATACTTACTGAGTTGACAACTTATCCCTTGCCACATATTTTTTTCAAGGAGTAAGCCATAGTGATAGACGATCATCAATATTAATAGGTGGGTCAGTAGTGAAATCTTGAGTTGGGAGCTATAGTCACATAATTACGTATATATTAGTCTTTTAGTGAAATTGCATTAAATTTTGTAATGACTAGGAACTTCACTTCTATTCTTTCGTATTAGTGAAGTAGGACTTATCTTACCAGGTTATGGTTATTTCTTATGAGATGAACTGTGAATATGTAGGGGGTGTCACAAGAATTCTCGACGGTTCATCAATGGATGCAGTTTGTTTCCTCTCACCTTGATGCTGGGAATCTCGGTCTCTTCCTCTGCTTGTGCAGGCAATTTGGTGGTGTAGAAATAAAAAACTCATGGATTAAAAGTGCCTTGACCCCCCTCAGGTTATGTGCTTTGCCTCCCATTATCTGGAATCTTTCCTCTTACAGTCCTCTGTTTCAGCAACCCCGGTGGGTTCTCGTTCTTCCTCGTATTAGCAAGCTCCTGGTCCTAATTTCATTAAGATCAATTTCGACGGTGCAACATTTGATAAGGGAAAGGAGTTGGGTGTCAGGATGGTGGCAAAGGACGCGAGTAGTGTTTGTGTACCCTGGTTATCTAGGCGTGTTGCTAGACCTGGGGATGGCGAGATGGCTGAAGCATGGGCTGCGCGGGAGGCCGTTCAGTTGGCAATTAGGAAAAGTTGGAAGTTGGTTACCTTTGAAGGTGATATTGCGAACCTCATAAACAAAATCCGCGCCCTAAGAAGAGATCTCTCCTTCATTGGTGTGATTAATGTTGATATCAATGCATAACCTCTTAACTTTTTGTCTTGTTGCTTTGCTTTGGTTAAAAGAACTAGTAATTCGATTGCTCATTTCTTGCTCACACAGCTCGTGGCTTTGTAGAGGTTGATCATGTTGTATTACCTGCAGTTGTGGCTCTTGTATCGTTGGACTCTAGTTTGGAATGAAAAAGTTCCCATTTTCTTGTCAAAAAAAAAAAAAAAAAAAATGGGCCCAAACCAAACCCAAGACTTGACGGGTCTTGAACCTAAATCCATTATGACAAACTCGATTTTTTTAGTTGGGCGTGAACCCGATCCATTATCCTTTTATGTTGTTGCAAACACTTATTATTGGAATAAAACAAATTGCACTAACAATATTAAATTTAATGTACGAATATATATATATATATATATGTGTGTGCGTGTGTGTGTGTGTGTGTGTGTGTGTGTGTGTCTGTGAGAGGTAAAAACGATGAAATTGCACTAGATACCATGAAAAAGTTCCGTCAAATTGATCTATCCACATGCAAATACAAAATTTAAAAATGCAACTGAGAATGATAATTTTATCATATTTAAAAATTAAATTATAAGAAAATTATCACAAATAGAAATATGTATTTGATAGGTAAAATTGCGTATGATTTCTATCCAATCCTCTGATTCTTCGCTTTGAGAATGTATTTGACAAATTTAAAAGTAAAGTTTTCTTGTAAATCTCTCGTTGACTTCATTTGAATTTCTGTAACATTAATTTGAGGGCTTACGCCGGTAATCCTAGCTTGCGACGATAATTCTGTATTAAATCCTATAGTCTTGACTTTGAATTTAAAAAATTGGAAGTGGATTTGCCACTGGGATCTTCTAGTGTATATATTTCGAATATTTATAATGTTAATTCGAGGGCTTAGCACCTAAAATCCTGAATTAAATATTATAATTTATGGTGTACCTTCGACGAACAATTCGATCTCCGCCTTGAACGCCTATGAATATTCTTGAACTCGAGAAAATGCATAGAGTGTTATTATTTGGCCTTCTTTACTTGCTTGGGTTTTCATTATCTATCTCTGTGTGTTTTAAATGAGCTTCATGGACTCTTTATATAGGTGTCAAAAAAGTAGAGTTCTGATGCACTTGAACACCTATTGTATCATCTCTTTATAATTTAATTTAAAGAGATAAATACATCAAATATTTGACAAGACAAGATTAGTTAATTTAACATTATTTCTTTAATATTTGCATTTTAATAAAGAGATCAATATGAAATTATTTTTTTTATTTGATTAGAGCGTACATGCAGTTGCTCCACGTAGTGCTGTCTGATTGGCTCGAATCTTTGATTGCAAGGCACAGTATAATTGGCCGAAATACTTTAATTTTGATACTCGTTGGCCATTGATTTGATAACTGGATACATACTAAAATATCAATAAATTATCTATTTACATTTGAAATTAATCTAGCAAATTTTAAAATATAATAAAAGAATATATACAATAATTAATATATTATTTTACACTTGTCATTAGACAATCTCTATATTGAAGTAATATTCATCAAATGAATATAGTAAGTATTCATCATTGGCTCGTGTGTTTGTTGTGCTTACTACTTACATTTAATGGAGTTTCAATATCACAACAAATGCCCACAGACGAGAGGTTAAACCCATGGAGTCAGGCTGCACATAAGTTGGCAGTTGAAACCAACTTTTAAGGGTCGGTCTGAAATATTCCAAGTCGTGGAAATCGAGACATGGCACCGAGAGTCTTGAAGAGAATTGCGCTAAGTATTGTGTATCGTGTTTCACTGGCAGGAGAAACAGGTCATCCATATAATTTTAGTGTGTTAGTTGGCAAGGTAGTCAATTGACTGAACTGACTCCAGGAATCGTCATGTGGAAGCTTTGATGGCATGGTCGATATGGCTGAAATTCCCATTTTTTATAGTACGGGATTAGTTCTCGGACTTGAAGAATCATGACAGTCGTATGCATACAAAGATTGTATCTTAGATCTGGCAAGTAGTGACTGTATCACAAAACATGATCATCATAAGTCTTGTCAAATGTAGTTGGAGTAAGTAGCAAGGACGGTGGATTCCAAGAAAGGATCTGTCCCCTGTCTATGTGACAGTGAGATCTCCTATGCACTTTGAGATGGTTTAAACTCTCAAAACCTTTAGCCAAGGCGATTGATCGATTGTGGATGAGTTCCCTTGATCAAATCAATAGAGTAAACACATCTCGAATATCAAGCAAGAAAAATCCAAATATACTAATTAATAGTGGGTTTTGGAATTCATTTCTTCACTGGATCTAATCCTTTCTAACAAGAGGTTAGTTCCATCTCCCCATGGTGTGGTGTGGACTGGCTTTAGAGGGTCTCTAAACTTGAACCTTCTATATGAACGTATCCTGAGAAAGATTTGGAGTCAATGCGAGTAGTCGATCAAAAAACACAAAAAAAGTATATTTTCGTGGCTACGTTTTTTGTTCATTTTCGTTCATCCTTTGTCACCTATTTAACGCATGTTTAATTTTATGTATCTCTACGAACGCTCAAGAATGAACAAACGGTACACCTTTCTGATCCGATTTTTATTTTTTTACATATTGATTATCGTATTTCACGCTTCCATCGTCTTCCCGAATCGTTCCGCTCCCCTATCAGTCATTCCACAAGATGAACCAATCTATTGAATATGAATTTATGGTTGTTCGAAAATAAAAATGGATAATTCATATAATTATATTATAATAAAGCTCGCATATAATTAATGATTATGTGGCCACAAATTAATTAATCACATTGACATATAATTGTGAAAGCAGCGGAAGTACGTCATCCACGTAATCTACCTCGCCTACAAACCTATGCTTTGACTGATCATGAACACATCATCTTTCTTGTTGATTTGAGATCACCCCACCAACATTTTCAAGATCTTTTCACGTTGGATCTTGCTCCAAATATTGTGAAAATTGCCTATCAGAGTAACCCACTCATTTATATACCTCAAATCTGTGGAGTCTATGATATTCTTCAAGAAAGAACATAGAGAGAAATATAGAGATATATATTGGAGAAAGTATTGCAATAAGCTCATTTGTATCACACTTGTATTGGCGTATTTCTTTGATCACAACTATGTATCTGATTATAGTTTATCAATCAGAGAAGTCCATATCCCAATATGTATTTAAAAAACTACAAACTCTGTTTCAAATAGGGTCTATCTCAAATGAAATTTTATCCCAATATATATTTGAAAAACTCAAACTCTATCCCATATTCTCAAATATAAATACATATTAAATTCCGAGTCCATTAACCTAATCCAATATTCAACAATGATTTTACTTCAAAAAGAAAAAAGAAAAAAAAATTAGAATTTATTATGTGAACATTATTATCCATTGAGTCATAAATCATGAAGGCTCCAATTGTAAGGGAAGGGTGGCAATGCCTGGAGGAAGGTCATCCGGACACTCCACTTCAATATGGACATTACTCGACTGCAACACCACACGACGACAGCCAATAGTAGCAGACGTAGAATCTGTGGAGTTGTCGGCCACTACTTTGCTTCGTCCAAGACAGAAAGTCACTTGAAGTAGAGAAGGAGGAAAGGTGGTGTTCTTTCAACCGTTAACAAAACAATAACTCACTCAATCAGTGGGGCTCATTCAATTAATGTTTCATGTTCCAGATTGTGGAATTCACTTATGAGTTTCTTCAAAATAATTTCATAATATTTTTTTAAGAAAAGAAACCATAAATTTTAGTCATATATCAACCTCCATTAACAAAAATGATGGAAAAAAAACCCCATCAAGTCACGTCGTCGTTTTCCTTTATTTTGAAAAAATAGTAGTCACGTCGTTTACATGTATTTTCTTCCGTCAATTTTCTGCAGTCACGTCATATTCATGTATTTTTTTCCGTCAATTTCCTAGCTAAAAACGAAAACTTCCCAAGTTATAAAATTGTTTCCAAAAAATTATTGTGAACAATAGGATATAAAATGTACTAGGCCTAGATGATGGGATGAAACATACAATTTTTCCTTTAGATTGTCTTTTCTTTCAAGAAAACATTGCATACATGATGATAATAAAAAGGTATAATTACACAACTTTCCCATGAAATTTGATATAATTACACGTTAAGTTTTATGATTTGAGAAATTACACTTAATATTCCTTATCTATATCTTGAGTAACAAATAGATCTATCCGTCATTAAAATTCATAAAAAAAATCTACTACATCAGCAAAAATGTAGAATAAAAATTCATATTTATCATCGATTGTCTTATTACAAATTTATCGCGTATCAATTTATAAGATATATTACGCTATTTACCCTTACAATTTAATTAAATTACAAGTGCCTCATCACATGCATCAGAATGTGTAGATATATGAGGATGGTTTAGTTAAAAAAATTTGTTTAATCTGATATAAATATATATAAGTCAATTACTGGTAAATAGAATTTCATTCAATTTGTTCTGCTTATTTCTGCAAATTATTTGAATTTTACTGATGGATTGATATATTTTGTTTGACATAAATAAATATTAAGGATATTTTATATTTTAGAAGCACAAGTGATATACGTGTAGTTGTATCAAATTTCAGACGACGGTGGTACAATTATTCCTAATAAACAAGTATGTGAAAATGATTGTGGAATGGCAATTAATTAAATTTCTTTTGACTCTTTAGCCGTTGATCTGTAATTTTTTTCCAATTGAAGAAAAGAGTATGGGGATGAGTTTTCAAAGGGTGAATAATGGGAACTGAAATTTCAGTGTGAGCAAAATAAATGAACCGCAAAAATGGATAAATGCAGTTTCCATTTCCTTTATTGCTCTTTCTTATCCTTTTCATCGTATTGAATAGTCGGTCGAGATCCTTTTTTATTTATTTTTTTTAAATGACACCGCCATTTATGAAATTCGATATAGTTACATATAGCTCAAGAAAAATGTAAAGAATCCCCCTATAATATTGTAAATAAGTAAATTATTTTTATAAAAAAAAGTAGTAATTTATCTCCCTGTCTTTTATAAAATACAGCAATTTACTTCTTCATTTGTAATATCATAGAAGATAAATTGCTATTTATTTTCATATGAGATAATTTGCTTATTTGTAATAGCACAGGGGGTAAAATGCTATTCCCTTATATAAATCCCCTATAATTTAAAACTTACTTGTAATATCCATAATATTTGTTTTCATTTAACAAATAAATCCCTTCATTAGTTAAAATTAAAAAAAAAATATATTGATATTAGCACAAAAAAATGAATGAAAAATTCATATGTACCCATGATTGACTTATTGTATGTAAAACAAATATTTTACAATCGAACTACCCTTATAAGAGTAAAGATATACATTTTCACATGCATTAACATATGAAATTCATAAGGTTAGTTTGGGTAGAAAAAAAAAATTATTTAACCTGTAATAAGTTAATCGGAGGTAAATATAGATTTTCATCCAATTTTCTTGCTAATATCAGCAAGTTCAATGAATTTTGACTAATGAATGAATCTATACGTTAGGAGTTCTAAATATAATTTTCTAAATCATAGAGGGTCTACGTATAATTATATCAACACCAAGAAAGGACAGTGTAATTATCCTTTTTTCTAGATAGAAACGATACTTATACGATTAAATCAATTTTCAATAAATAGATGTGCAATCGAGCAATACATCGTTATTCGCTTCAATTAGTACATCATATAATTAATAAATCATAATATATTCATATAAAATGAAATAAATACGAACACATCTAACAAAATTTCAACTCATAAATTATAATAAATTTACATAAAATAAGACTAATGCCAACAGATATAGCGATATTCCAACCCTTGGTATGGGTATGGAATTTAGTTGATGAGATGTGTGATGAGCTCCTCAATTGAATAGCCTTATCCTTGACTTACATGACAGATAATATGTCAATTCTCTTCGGAAAGGCAAATGATTTCAGACAGGATGAAGTTCGGCAGTCAACTCCGGCAGATAGCTAGCAAAGAGAGATTAATAGCTTTATCGGTCGTGTCGCCAAATTTTGCCGACCCAATATGTCGCATTTATTGTGAAAGGAGCAGTCAACTCCGCTAGAAGCTCTCGGCATTGAGTGGACTCAAAAGCTTCATCATTATGAACTGTGATCATTGCCACTACATACGATAAGATAGTAAAATACACGGGCGTTGTATTGCATGGATTGAAAATATTTTTTAAAAATTGTTAACTTAAAATTAGGATAAAATATAAATTTAGTCCTATAATTTAGAAAGGCGATATTTTTTATTCTATACGAAATGATTTTCACAATTTAATCCCGTAACTTTAAAATTTTAATAGTTTTCATCTTTTTTGGCTAATTTGGCTGAGAATTTATATGTGACTTGCACATGATCGAATTAAATTATAATTTAGTCCTGTAATTTAGGGAGCATTGATATTTTTAGTTTTATAACTTAGGAGAGTTGGCATTTTTGGTCCTGCGTGAATGTAATTGAAGGACTAAAATGTAAGTAAATTGCAATTTTCTGACCAATTTGACTAAAATTTCTAAAATTATAAAATTACAAGGCTAAAATGCAAATATTAATGTGTGTAGAACTAAAAATGCCACCCCCTCTAAATTACAAGACTAAAATTATAATTTTTTCCTTAAAATTGTATTAAGTATTATTTTATTTCTGGTGACAAAAAATAAATTGATTATATGCAATTACTTTTGATTAATAAGATTATTAATTTTTATAAGTTTCTTACTTGAGAATTAAATATTTTACTATTTTAGTACATAAAAAATTTACATAATTTGAGTAAAAATATATTAATTGGTCAATATGATAAATCATATTTAATCTAATTAATTAATCAAATTTATATGTTCTCCAATATATATATATATTATTCATCTCACACATAATATTTCTATAAATTCTTAACTGATCATGTTATTAGCAAGTCAAGAAATGATGTTTGGCTTAAGGTTGGTACGTGCTGCGATTAAATTAATTGGTTAAATTTTGAAGAATTATTATTTATTTAAATAGATATAATCATCACAAAAATTCATTAAGACCATAAAAGTTTCTAGATTATATGTAGTGCTTCTAAAACACATGCATATGTTAAATGAATCATATCAAACTTTAATTATTTCCTTAATGAAAAAGTTTTATGTTTGTTTTTCATATGCTAAACCATAAAATATCTTAACAGATCAAAGTTTTTATCATATTTTGTATGTAATTAATGGAAACAAAAAAAAAATTAACTTTGAAAGGTCCATCATATCATTCACTTATCAAAATATGTTCTATCTTGATAACTACTATTATTTTTAATAAGTCGTATTTAAAATCTTAAATTTACTTTATTTGTGGGCTACTTTAAATAACCTATAACAAAATCAAAATTACTGTATTTTGGGTTAAATTAAAGTTAAATAAAATTAATTCTTCTTCATATTTTTTTACATGGATATTGATATGTTCCGGCTCTAGCAGCACCAAATGGTCGAAAAAGTTTCACAAAAAGTTAGCACTTCAATGTTTAAGTCAATAACATATTTACGGAAGAAATGTAAGAAAAACTTGGATCAACATGAGAATAGTGGTTAAAAATAATGTTGAAGTGATATAATTCATGTAGAGTGCAAAAGTATGCTAAAAAACAATCTGAAAATCGAGAGAAAATGAGAGTATGAGTGGGACAGCTTATGTTCTCAAAATAATTGCACAATGCCTTAATTTATAAGCATTCAGAGCAAGATCCGGAAGGTAGTTGGGTTAATCTAGTACAGCTGGATAACTGTGCGTTTTAGCAACATAACAGAAAAAGAATTTTAGGATTTAGATTTATCTACATGAAAATATGACCGAGTCTTGCCTAGTCTGTCCGAGTATCTAGAGATTCAGTTACTTGATGACTAAAAAGTTAATTCCAGCCAAGTCACTTGGAATTAATAGGAGATTTTTTACTATAACATGTTTTAAGATATCAACAACCTATATGACGTGTCCTCTCTACTGTATCTTGACTCAACTGGATTGGACACATTTGTTGGGTCTGCCAGGTCAGTAGGGCCCATACAAATTGTGGGCTCTATTACTTTGCTCGTGGACCAGCAGGATTTGGCCTACTAGGCTGGGGCCTATTACCTTGCTTTGGGCTTTGAGGAAGAAGGTTTTCAGGGGTATCATCACCCCCCCCGGAGTGCAAGACTTGGTATTGGACTGTTGGAGTAGGAACAAATAGTCTTGTAAAATAAAAATAAAAAAATTAATTATTGCTTATTTAGCAGGGAAAATCGTATTGTTGTTCAAGCCTTGCCCTGTTGTGCTGATGAGGAAGAGTCTTACTTGTTTGTAAGTACCTCTCTTACGCTTGGGATAACTTAGGGGATCTATGCAAATCTCAAAAGAAGATATAGAGATTAAGCGATAATTATAGCAAGTAAGGGGGGATATGGCAACCTGATAATGTGCTTAGAGTCATGCGCTCTTCCAATAGCGGATTGAGCAGGAAGAGGAAAAAAACCTAACTCTTGGACATATGGGATTCTTACCTTTTGTCACATAAACAATTCTTCCCTTTCGCTATTTCAATTTTCACATACTTTCCTTCCCCTTCTGAGTCTTTTCCTCTTCATCTTCCAAAGTATATCACTGATACAAATAAATACAATTCCAAAATTCAGGCTTCAGTATTATAAGATCCTTCCAAAAGTAACGCGAAATAAATAATATAATCGCTCCAACTATAATATTTGTTTTATCAAATTCAATATTAGGAACGGTCGTAAGCAAAGTGTTACGCAATCGTGCCAAATTGGAAGGATTGTTCACAAACCATTTCTAAATATTTGTAACACCATCTATAAGGATGGATGGTGAGCCGTTCCAAAATCTGGTATAAATTCTTTCCGTCTATTCCAAACCATTCCAAAGGGGGAAAAAAGTTCAAAACTTGAAACAAAGTGAAAATAATGATGAGATATGATTAAGAATGATGAGCATTCATGTGGAGTGCAAATTATGAGCTTAGCCGAGAGAGAATACTGTAAGAAAGCAAAATTCTACATAATGTCTCTATTTATAGGCTTATATAGAGATGAATACGGTGTTAATTACAGAGTTCCATATACCATTAGAAAGTTGTTTGAGCTGTCCTCCACAACAAACTGTTTGAGATTTGGATAAATATTGGCTCAGATACGTGAACTAGGCTGAACTATGTCATATCTGCCTAAAAATCCAGAAGTGGGTTGTTTGTTGATTTTCCAACTCGTTTGTTCCCGATTTACTTTGAACCACCTGGAGATATTTTAGGTGATATGTACAAATGTCTTGGCAAGCTATGTGATGTATCCTCACAGTTGTATGATAGCGTGTTTAGCTAAAATGGGCTTATTTCTTGAGCGTGTCAGTTTAATAAAGTAGAAGGTAAGTCTATAGGTCTTTCTTCCCTGCTGATAGGCTTTATCCATCTTGTTGATGAGGCAGCTAGACTTTTAGTCGGTTGGGCTAGTACACCTAGCTTGTCGGCTCGACCAAATATTTTAGGGAACATCAATATATATTATTTATTTAATTTACATATATTAAAAAACAAATAATATCATATAAAAATATATAAATACAATAACAATATGTTTGCTTATATATTCAATTTTTTCAGTAATTTCTAAACCGAATCAATTAATATTGGATACCATTTTATGGAATGAACACACTAAATGCAGGCAGCTAAAAATGAAGTATCCATGACGGGTGTTGCCACTCATCATCCAAAGGTCTTCAATTACCACCTAATGTAGTAATTGTCATGTGTACACGCTTCCAACCAACAAAACGATATGCAAATCTTATGGTATGGGTGCGTAGACACTTACATTTATTGTACCACTCAACATAAATTCTCATGCACATATATATATATATATATATGGAAAAAATGCAATTTTAGTCTTGTAATTTATGGGGGTGGCATTTTTGATCTTGTATGAATTGATTTTCGCAATTTAATCTTATAACTTAAAAAATTTTGCAATTGCATCCTTTTTCGACATTTTTAGTCCTATAACTTAGGGCATATTGACATTTTTAATCCTATAACTTAGAAGAGTTGGCATTTTTAGTCTTACATGAATTTACTTGCATGGCTAAAATTGCAAGTAAATTGCAATTTTCGCAAAAAATGACTAAAATTGCCAAAATTATAAAGTAACATGACTAAATTGCTAAAATCAATTCGTACAGGACTAAAAATATCACCCCTTAAATTACAGGACTAAAATTATAATTTTTTCATATATAAATATATATATATATATATATGTGTGTGTGTGTGTGTAGAATTAAACCACCCAAAAGAACTTTTTGGGATAAATTACATTTGTGACATAACTTAACAATAATTTATATTAATAATTTATGGCACACTCTATTTGTGTGCAATTTTTTATAAGTATTATTAAAAATAAAAGATTTTAGAAAATTATTAATTATTTAATAAAACATATATGAAATAATACGTTAATATTAAATTTATAAGAAAATAGTAATAGAAACAAATGAATAATTAAATTTTTTTAAAAAAAGAAGGAATAACTACTGAAAGATTATGGGGGAGTGAAACGTTAGACGTGTGGGTGGGAAGTTAATAAATAAATTAATTAATTAATTAATCAAATTAAATATTAAAATTCACATTTTAAAACAATTGAGACACCAATTCACCCCTTTTTAATTATATATAGTATAGATTAGTGCTTGTGGCACATTTAGATCGGCGTATATAATTAAATAAAAATTTTAAAATTATTTTTATTTAAAAGAATGTATTTTAATTAAAGAGTCAAAAATATTTAAAAATAATAATTTATGAGAAGTTAGAGGTAGTGAAAATTGAGAAGAGTTGACAACTTGACAGTTACGTAAAAAGGGAGAAAATTTAAGAATTTGGTGACAAATGTTTAAACAAATAGCATATCATAACTTGAAACACTATTTAATATTTGATTTTGTACGATTATTAAAAAAATATTAATCATAAAATATTAAGTGATAATTAAAAAGTTACGAGTAAGATTACATATTAATTCAGTGACAACAATTTTAAATTATTTACAATATAATTTTTTTAAAATATGTTAATATATATAATTTTAAAATACTTTTATAAATAGTACACGTTAGTTTAATGTGAAATAAAAATTTAAATAGACAATCTTTTTACAATAACAAAAAAAAAAAAAAAAACGAATTATTACCTAAATTTTTGGATAAAAATAATATATATGTACATTCATGCTAGCCAAATATTAATATAAATATATAATCAATATTTTCTTTATGAATGCAATGATTATTCTAATTGTATAATTTATAATATCTTGAATCTATATTTTTCAATAAATATAAGATTGATATTAATCTTATTTTTATTTAACTATAATAATTTATTATTAAATAATAAAATATTTCTTTTTTTTTAATATTAGAAAATTTAAATAGCAAAAAGATCAGTTTTTAAATCCTAGAATGTGTGTGTGTGAGAAAGAGAGAGAGAGAGAGAGGCAGTGTGTGTGAGTGTGTAAGAGAGAGAAAGTGTGTAAGTGTATAAATGGAATATTTTTATTTTATAACATATTAATTTTATATAACTTATAAGATCTTATAAAAAAAATTAGAAAAATTAAGTCTTTTCTAAAGAAGTTATAAGATAAAAAACATCTTATTTTGAGATTTTATAAACTCTTTAAAAGAAAATTAGTCGAACAATTTATTAGAGTTTATAAACTCTGAAACGTTTCATAAGATGTTTTGATAAGCTTATAAGCTTAGCGAAACGCTCTCTTAAGTTATCATGAGTTCATGCATTAAAGTCGATTTGGATTGGATCAGTACGATCTTAATGTAAGAGACACTAATCTTAATTTACATCGTACTTAATAGAAAAACTAGGGGCATTTTTATAAATTTCGAGTACATACCCCACGTCAATCTGCAATCGATTTCATTCCATTATTTTTGTGGATGGGGATTTCTCCATTTATTCATTGTTTGAACAATATAGGTGGAACTTATCTTTTAGTGAGCAATATAATTAGGGATAATTACACTTCCCTCCCCTAAAGTTTGAGTAATTATATATAAATTTTTTGTAATTTGAAAAATTACATATAGCATTCCTGAGGTTTGATTTCGTCTAATAAATAAGTCCCTTTATTAGTCAAAATTCATTAAATTTGTTGATATTAACAAAAAAAATGAATAAAATTGATATTTACCCTCGATTGACTTGTTCTTAACTTATTGCAAGTCAAATAATTCTTTTTCTAACTAAATTATCCTTATAATAGTGAAGATATACTTCCTCTTATGCATTAATGCGTAAAGACATATGAGGGTAATTTGATCATAAAAATTTTATTTGACCTGCAATAAATCAATAATAAGTCAACCGGAGGTAAACATAGATTATTTTTTTTTCCTATTTTTCATTTGTTAACGTTAACAAATTCGAAGAATTTTGACTAATGGGAGACTTATTTATTAGATGAAAACAACATCAAGAGTGCTAGATGTAATTTTTCAAATTATAGGAAATCTTACACCAAATTTTAGGGAAAGAGACTGTAATTATCCCATATAATTAAGACCCTTAAACCAGATATTTCAACACTTTTTGCAAAAGTTTACTTACACTCCATCCAACATAGAGGAAGAAGACAAGGAAGAAACAAATAGCATTGGATGATTAATTGTTAAAGGGTTAACATATATATATATATATATATATATATATATATATATATATATAAATGACATTAGAAACTTAACTTGTTTAGCCAAACATGGAATTTATATAATCCAACTTGATGTCATTATGTGATTGATAAATGCGGCAAGTAAACTTTCATAGTCAAAAACCACAGGTTGGCATTGCCTGATTTTCAATGTATTCGGCTGTTTATGATTTGGAATTCACATTGCTCAGCAATTCTTTACACTTATTCCTATGTATTTGTTTTACATGATCACAAAGAATGAATTAATTATATAATTGGGATAATTACACCGCCTTTTCTTAAGGTTTCGTGTAATTATATATGAGTCTTATGTGGTTTAAAAAATTACATCTAACATCCGTGTAGTTTGCTTCTGTATGGCAAATAAGTCACTCTATTAGCAATAATCAATTGAATTTGTTGATATTAACAAAAAAAAGTTGAATGAAAATTTAGATTTACCCCCAATTAACTTGTGTAGGTTATTAATAAGTTAATCGAGGGTAAATATTAATTTTCATCCAGTTTTTTTTATTAATATCAACAAATTTGGTGATTTTTGACTAATTGAATGATTTATTTGTTAGATGGAAACAGACATGTCAAGGGGTATTAGATATAAGAGAAAATTGCTTTTTTTGTCTTATAATAGGCTCATTTTCAATTTAGTCCAATTTGTTGACTTTTCCCACATTTAGTCGGATATGTTTTAAAAAATTATCAATATTAGTTCCAAATCACATTTCCATCCAATTTTTAACGGAAAAGTCACTTTTTCATCCAATTCATGTAAATTTTCCATTCCATCCACGCAACTTTTCCATTAAAAATTGGCTGAAAAAGTGACTTGAGACTAACATTGAAGAAATTTTAAAACAAATAGGACTAAATGTAAGAAAAGTCTAACAAATGGAACTAAATGTGATAAAAGTCTAACAAATGAGACTAAAATTGAAAATGAACTTAATATATGGGACGAAAAATATGATTTTCCCTAAACATAATTTTTCAATCCACAGGAGATATACATGTAACTACGCCAACCTCAAGAAAGAGCAGTGTAATTATCTCTTATATTTTTGGTCTTGTAGTTATAAGTATTTTGGTCCTGGTTAGAACTATAAAATGACTCTTAACCTTTTTTAATTTTGCGATTTCAGGACAAAGTTAAAATTCTTAAAGATTGGCTGGAAAGTGCCATGTGTCGATTATTTTCAGCTAAAATTAGGGGAAACACATCTTATTAATTAAAATTTGACCAATTTTGGGTTAGAATTTTCATTTTAACACGGTAACACATCTTATTAATTCGAATTAGAACTAGCGACAATACCTTGCTAATGAAGCAGTTTTCAACATATATTAATTAACTAATTGTAAACAATCCGATTCTAGCAGAAAATTTATATTAATTGTTTGGAAAAGTGCACGGGTTGTGCACATGACATGTTAATTTAAGGATTTTTTTTTATAAATTATAATTTTTTTGCTAGAATTGTCCTTAAATTACCAATTTTTTTTGTTAAATTATACTTTATTGTTATATATAAAAAATCAAGTTATTTTTTAAAAGTTAATTCGATATTAAAAAAAAATTAACTAATTGTTCCATATGATTATCGTAACGACGTAACCAAACTCATTACTTTCCAAGCACATGATAAAAGGATACCAAAACAAAAGGGTAAATTTCAATATACCTAACTGTGTTAAGAAAAAATAAATAAACAATCTCCTTGTGAAAAATAAAATAGCAATTCACCCTTTATGTTTTTCAAAATATGGCAATTTACCTCCCTATGTTTTTAAAATTGAAGCAATTTACCTCCTTAAGCATGGAGGTAAATTGCTTTATTTTTTATAGGAGGGTAATTTGCACATTTTCAATATCACATAGAGGTAAATTGCTGTTCACCTCAAATTAAAATCTGAAGGATATGATTCAATTGGATTTTTAAATTCAATATAATTTTAATTCAAGTAATTTAGAATATATCCATTAATTTTATGATATGATTTTAATTTTTTTTATCACAAGTTAAAAATATTAATTAAGTTCTTAAAATAAGTATAAACCAAATAAGTTCTTAAAAATATGTACTCCTACAAAAATTAGAGTACATCTACCTCACACTTTAAGGAGGTTTATATTATTATATTTCGGCAAATTTACAATTTGAATTTTGAGTTCAAAATGACTCAAAAATTGAGAAAATTTTAAATATTTTTTTTTATGGAATCTTAATAATAGTCTCAAAATTGAAAAAAACTCGATACATTTAGTTATAGGGCAAAATCCTTTTTTGGTCCCATTAGAAAGGGTCAGTTTCGTTTTTGGTACCACAATTCTTGAGAGTTCGACTCTTGGTACCATTAAACCCGAAAATAAGCTTTTTTGGTCTCAACTTAACTGCAGAAGACACATGGACCTTAACGGCCATTACGCGTGACTTTGACTCATGTTTCATGGTACCAAAACAACAAAAACATATGCTTTTTTGGTACTATTAAAAAAATATATATTTTTTTGACAAATTTTAACACAAACTATAAAATTTTTTTTTTCAAAATGAAAATATTAGAAATTTTTTATTATAATATATATAATAAAATAGCTCTAAAATTATAATTTTTTGTATTTCAAATACTTTTTAAGATATTTTTTACTATTTTTAAAATTAAATTTTTATTTGATCTAAAAATATATTAATATTTGAGCATAAACTGTAAAAAATAAATTTTATTTTTTGAGTGAAAGTATTAGATAAGTTTTATTTTATTAAATAATAATTAATTTTTAAATTAAATTATTTACATTTGAGATAAATTGAAGAAATAAAATTAAAATTTATTTCTTATTTTTTTCGGTCAAATTTTATTAAAATATTTTTAAATAATAATTTAATTTTAAAAATAACTAAAATATGCTAGAATTTATTTGAAATAAATATAAATATAATTATAAATTATAAACTATTTTATTAGTTATATTAAAATAAATTTTCTTTATTTTTTTAATTTTTTAAAAATAAAATTTTATTTCTTATTGATGCGTGTGTTTTAGCACGGGTCCAACAGTCTTGGACTTAGATACTGGACCTCGGCCAACATGCATCACTTATAATTTATGGTCAAATTTTATTAAAATATTTTCAAATAAAATAAAATTTCAATTTAAAAAAATAATACTTGTTACGATATATCTCGAGTGTAAATAATTTTAATTTAAAAATTTATTTATTATTTAATAAAAAAATTTATCGACATAATCAAATCCATTACTGGCTTCAACCTCAAGTGTCTTCCTATCACATACCTTGGAGCTCCACTGCATAAGGGTCATAAGAAGAAAATTCTATTTGAACCCTTTATTGATAAAATCAGAAACATGATTAGTGGATGGGAGCATAGACACCTTTCACAAAGGGGTAGGCTGAAGTGTTATGTCTTCCATGCCTATTTACCTTCTTCAAGTATTGAGTCCTCAGCTTGTACCCTGCAAAAAATAGAACAACTTTTTGGCAAATTCTTTTGGGGATCCACTACTGACTACAAGAAAATCCATTTGGACTAAATGGACATACATCTGCTATCCTTGTGAAGAGGAGGGATTGGATATCAGAAACATCAGGGATACTGTCACAACCTTCTCCCATAAACTCTGGTGGCGGCTAAGACAAAACAATTCTTTATGGGCTAGCTTTACTATCAGCAAGTATTGCAAAAAGTCCACACCTGCTTTTGCTAAAGCTAAATAGAAGGACTCTAACATTTGGAGAAGAATCTGTAGCATCAAATTTGTCTCTCAGGAAAACACTTTTTGGAGCCTTGGAGTTGACAATGTCTCTTTCTGGTATGATTATTTGCTCCCTGCATGCACCCTCCATTCCCTCTCACACTCCAACAGAGCCTCTAATGCCCGAGTCGAGAGCTTCTGGATCAACCACTCATGGGATATTGACAAACTGAAAGAAGTTGTCCCTCAGCATATCATGGAGCTTATTTTGGAGATCCCCATCAATCCACAACATCAAGATGTCGTGCACTGGAAACCATCTCCCCACGGTTTCTTTTCTAAAAAACCAGCTTGAAATTACTAGAGATCACAAACCTTTTCTGGTCATCTTCAAAAATGTGTGGTCCCCCCTTGTTAGACCCACCATTTCAATCTTCATCTGGAAAGTCCTCCATAACTGGATATCGGTTGACAGCAGACTCAAATAAAAGTGCATTCTTCTGGCCTCTAGTTATTTTTGTTGTTTGAGGGATGAGGAAACTATCCCTCACATTTTCCTTCATAACCAGATTTTTCTTGAAGTCTGAAGTCTCTTTGCCTCCAAGTTTCAACTCAATTATAATTTTTTCATGATCCTTCAAGCCTGAAAATTCAACATTTCTAATCAACCACACATCAGAGATATTCTCCCCCTACAGATCATGTGGAACACTTGGATTTGCAGGATATTCGAGGGGGCTCCTTTCAAAGCGAATTGTATTATCTTACAAACCCTCAATTACCTTCATCTTTTGGGTAAAACCAATCTCATGAGGGCTATTCATTGGAAAGGGGACAGACATGTTGCATCTCTCCTTAAAATTCCTCTCCCCCCACACAAGATAAATCCAGAATCTCTATTGTTAAGTGGATTAAACCAGATATGGGATGGTTCAAATTGAACGCGGATGGTGCCTCAAAAGGAAATCTAGGTGTTGCAGGGGCAGGTGGTATCATCACAAATCATCTTAGTCAGACTGTCCTTGCATTTCAGGAACATCTTGGCCTCACCTCCAACACAACAACAGAGTTGAAAGCTATCTATGAAGGTGTTAAATTGTGCATTGACAACAACATTAGGAAAATTTGGGTGGAAATAGATGCCAAGGTTGCGCTCAAACTCATTCCATCTCCCTCCCAAGGGCCTTGGCACCTTCAAAATTTGCTGCAACAAATTAGAAATCTTCTATCCCAAACTCAGTTCAAGATATCACACATCTTTAGATAGGGTAACCAAGTGGCCAATTATTTTGCTAACCAAGCATGTTTCAATCAACATCTCACCATCCTATCCCCTGATAATATCACAGGTATTTCTAAATGTTTGATTAGACTTGAGGCTTGTCTAAGCCTTTTCTGTGCTGATTATGTGATTTTACTGCTTTGATGTTACTTATTTTTTATGGTTGATGTGGTAGGGAATGTTTTCCTCTATTTTGTTTAGATACCTTCTGGTTTTGTTACTTCATGCTGTGCTAGTCCTGCTGTAGCCAACAGTTATTTTGCAGGTTTTATGAACTTCTTTTACAGGTGCTGTGCGATTCATGATGTAGTGGGATACCAAGACCTTTTTGACTCACCACAAATTTTTTGTTCCACCTGTTGTGCTTTTTACTATAAGGGTTGTATCCTTATTTATACTTTTGACTATATTGTAAGGGAGTAGTACTCTTTGTTTATGGCTTTTCTAGAAATTCTAGGGAGGTTGCTCTCCCCCTTGTAACTATTTTTTAAGTATTTTTATATAGAAGGATTGAGAACTCCGAAAAACTCCCCCACCTCTAACTGGTTATTAAAAAAAAAAAAAAAATTATAAGCGCATGCTAGGGAGCTATCAGCTGCATGGACCGTATTGGTTTACGAGGTGTGAAGAAAGCCACATGATCACTACACCATCAATCATACATATGCTAACTTGGTGGGATAATTATTCTCTCTTTTATTAAAGTCTTGTATAATGATATGTAAATTTTTAATAATTTGAAAAGTTATACTTGACATTTCTGAATTTTGTTATCGTCTAATAAATAAGTCTTTTTATTAGTCAAAATTCAACGTATTTGATTATATTTAACAAAAAAAAAAAAAAAAAATGGGACAAAAAACACCATATTTACTCTTGATTGACTTATTACTGATTTATTGTAAGTCAAATAATTTTTTACGATCAAAATACCCATATACATCTTTACACATTAATGAATGTGATCGGGGTATATCTCTACCGTTATAATGGTAGTTTAGTGACAAAAAAATTGTTTGACGTACAATAAGTCAATTGATGGAAAATATCGATTTTCATTCAATTCTTTTGTTAATATTAATAAATTTAGTAAATTTTGACTAACGGAGGAACCGGCCAGCACGCAGTTCTTCCCTCGCTCGTTGGTAAAAATGAAAATCACCTTTTGAGGTTATATAAATATAAATAGAAGATGAGTATGTCTTGTGAACTAATTATAACAATTCCATTTTGTGGCATTTAATAAGCACACGTATAATCTTGTTCCTAAAATGATATAACTAGCTAGTGACATTGACAAGAACTACATGTACATATATATGTACTCCACACAAATTTAATTACGTACATAATTATATTAAATAAAATAAAATTTTAAAATACTAAATATAATTTTTTAAACGAGAGAAAATTTACTTACCCCCAGCTGTTATTATACTACTTTTTTTAGGATGTCGCCCATCACCAATCTTTCCTTCTGCGAACTGCAAATAATTACACACTCTTTTCCACAATTATTCACCGTACACGTTTTGTCTGCAGCACAAGTTATTTAATTGTATGACTCTAAACCTAATGCTACCCACTCCATTGACTCTTTCATACCCACCTCTTCTCTCTCTCTCTCTCTCTCTATATATATATATATATATATATATATGAAGAACTGAAGAAGTAGACACTTAGCAGATAAGTAGGAAGAGTGATATGCATGTGATGGAGTTTGAGGAGGAAGGGTTGGAGCCTATGAGCCCCAGCGCGCAGTACCTCAAGAGCTCTGTGCTGTCGCTTACCATACTTGGAGTTTTGGAATCGGAAGTTCCTATCGATGACTCCATGACCGTGCCCCTCGTCAAAGACGTGTTTTTGCCCATAAATCCACGTTTCTCCTCTATCATGGTTAGTTGTTATTGATTGTATCGTGCTCACCCTACTTGTTACCGTAGACAACTTAGTAATTAAAAACTACTGCTGATTATGCATGGAACTCTGGGAAGAAAGTGATTAAAGATATTCTTCTGTTCTATCCCATCTCTGCTCAGCCCCACTTTTTAATTTAATTTTAATTTTCAAAATAAAACTCGCATTAGCCCATCAAAGTGTGATACAAAATGCAGAAAAATTGACTTTCACTACCAAAAATTAAAAATAAAAAAAATGAATTTTTGCTATATTATAAACGATGATAGCTTAAAATCATCGTTACTATTATATTAATCACGCTTAAATAAAATAAAAATAAAAATTTTAATTTTTACCACGGTTTATCAATATTCGCTACGATTTTTAGTCATGGCCCAAAATATGAACTTGCAAAAATAAGAGCAATGATCGTTGTGAAGTCGGGATTAATTTATATCCGTCACCATTTACTTCTTTTACTATAGTAATTAACCATAACAGCACTACAAGAAAAAATGATCAATAGCTATGAAAAAATTTGATACTAAAATTAACGTCGAGCTACTTAGCAAATAAAATTTTCATTGCTAATCTACATTATCTAATATATCTTTAAGCGGTTCGTTGCTAAATCCATAGTAAGTTAATTTATCTTACTAAATTCATTGACAAGTAAGTTTCTTGTATTTGATAATTTAGATTAGCAAGGAGAGTTTTATATGCTAATTATCTCGATGTCAATTTTTTTTCATTGCTATCAAACAATTTTCTTGTACTGCAACTCTATTTTTGAAGGGTTGATTTAGAAGGGTTTTGTACGTATTAATCAGTGTAAAATATATGCAATCAACCCAGCCACCTCCAAATGATTACTTGCACACTTCTTGCCATTGAGCACAGACTCTCAACGTAAATTAACAGGTTACAGGGAAGAAAGGAGTGAAAAAATGGAAAAAAGTCGAAGTAAACATCCAAGAGCACGTAAACATCCCGACTTTCCCAACTGACATGTCGACGGACTACTACGACGAATGCTTCGCCGAGTACCTCACCAAGCTAGCAACGGAGCAGCTCCCGCAGCACAGGCCTCTCTGGGAAATTCACATTCTCAAATACCCCACGAGAAACGCAGCTGGCAATCTCATCTCCACCATTCGCTAGGCGATGGCTACTCCTTGATGGGCGCCCTCTTGTCCTGCCTGCAACGAGTCGATAACCCTTTGATGCCGCTGACGTTCCCTTCGCGGCAGTCGAACGGTGGAGGGAATCGCGCCTTGCTCCGACGCGTTCCCAGGCTCTTCACGGGGCTGCTGCACACGGCCTGTGACTTCGGGTGGAGCCTCTTGAAGAGCAGTTTGATCAAAGACGATAAGTCGCCGATACGGTCGGGCGAAGACGGAGTGGAGTTCCGCCCAACTGTTACGACTACTACCGCCTTCTCCATCGATCAAATCAGGGAAATCAAGAGCAGGCTTAAAGTGGTAATCTTCTATATATTGTTATTGTCCTTATTTAAGTTGCTTATTTTAATTTATCCCATGTGATATTGCAAATTAATATATTACCCTTTATGATTTATTTAATCTTTTTATATTTTTTAAATTAAATAATTTACCTTCCTAAATATGAAAGTAAATTACTTTATTTTAAGAAAATATTGGGAGGTAAATTAGGGGTATTCAAAATTCAGTTTACTGGTAGAAAACCGATCGAATCGAATCTTTTATTGTTTTCCTAAAAAAGTCAATTTATTTTTTTGTTTCTAATGGGAAAAAAATAAAAAAATTCTATTTTCATTGAACTGTCATGTTCAGTTAGATTTTTGGTTAGGTCATTCGGCTAAAAGTTCGCTTCAATTCGATATACCGAATTGAACACTATTAAGATAATTTACTGTATTTTAAAAAATACATAAAAGTAAATTGCTATTTTTTGTTAAAGGTATAATTTGTTCATTTTAAACACTAGAGAGATTTGCTTGTATTTTTCCATTATTCAAAGTGTGATATACTCTAAAATAAGAGCAGAAAGCAAAATAAAATTGATCATCTCACGTCAATTGTATAATTATGAAACATTAATACTGAGAAAAGTACATATATCATACATTTGATAAGATGTGTCTGTGTTTATTTTTCTAGTAATGTTGAATAGATTCTTTGATATGATAAAACCAAGAAATAATTAGGTGAAATATCAATGTCAAAGCTTGATTAACAAGGAAAAGTTGCAAAAAACCTCTTGTTATGATGTGAATGAGCAAATTACTCATATGAAAAAAAATTAGCAGTTTATTTTCCAATGTTTAAAAAAATGCAGCAAGTTACCCTTTATGCGCTAGAAAAAAAAAAAAAAAAAAGACTATTGATTTCAACTTTAATAGTTATGGATTAAAAATCGTAATAAATAAATTTTATTAACTATGGTTAAATAAAATAGATAAAAAAATAGGTTTTCCACCATGAATAAGTTATTTGTCATGACTAAGAGCTATGGTAGAAATATTTGTCATGGCTTTTAGCCATAACAAATACTTTTAGCCATCTTTACAGATATCACGGCTACAACCGTTGCATAACCATTGTCAATGACTATTTGCTATGCTTTTTTGTAATGTTATTTTTTTTTTTTGCGTGAAGTTTTTCAAAATAAAGGAATTTACTTCCCCGAGCTTCATTTTAAAAAACACTGGGTGTGGACTGGGCGTGGGGGGGGGTTTAATTTTCAATTGGGAGTTTTTACAATATCATATGGAGCTAAACAGTATAAACCCAGTTAAAAGTAAAGAAAATAAAAAATAAAATTTGGGTGTTTGAAAAAATCAACTTAATTTAAGCACTTACAAAGCAGAATTTGTAAAACAAAGACACTGTTATTTAAAACTCATTTTCAACAATAAATCGATAAACGCTTAAAATAAGCGTCGGCAAACACCCCTTATAATATCAATGCATCTAAATTAAGCTTTTGATATCTATTAATCTTCGAATTACATTTGTTTGTTAATCCACATGCAGACTGTTAATGATGTGATTACGGGCATAATTATATACGGTACCCGTCTGTACATGCAAAAAACGAGTAAGGAATCAGGGAAGTCAAACTCCACAGCACTGGTGTTGCTCAACACAAGGGCCATCGGCGGCTACACATCAGTGGACGCGATGATCAAACCTGATTCAGAAATGCCGTGGGGGGAATCGCTTTGCGTTCTTGCAAGTTCCTCTCCCCAAATTGGGTGCCGCCGAGCAGGAAAATCCGCTCAAATTTATCAAGACAGCACGGCGGATGATCAAGAGGCAGAGAAACTCTGCCACAGTTTATCTCACTGGTCAACTTCTTAACTTCGTACGAAAAATAAGGGGTCCGGAGGTATGCATGCACTTCCATCCTCGTCTTTCGAAAATTTTTTTTATTCAGACATGTAGGTTTGGTCGAATCAGATTAATTACACAGCATGCATGCCTATTATACTTGTTATATGATTGGTCATTTTTTTTTTTAAATTATACACCGATCACATGGACATGTGTATTGCATTTGCCATATGATTGGTTCGGATTCGATCGAGCTGTGTCGGGGCTAGAATTTCTCAACTTCTTTATATGTGTTCTAAAACTGTTATGGCACGTAATTCTTATACGTATATAATAAATAATTTTTTATGTTTGAAAGTATATTATAAATACGAATAGGATATATAAATGGTCGCATTGCACTTAACAAGAATAAATAAAAAAAAAAAAACATCAATTTAAAAGTATTATCGTCACAACAAAAATATTGGTGTAGTGGTATCAGAAACTGTTGTTTGTAAATAAAAAGTGTATTTTTTTTGTATTAGTATAGATATAAAAAAGAAGTCATTTATCACTCATAAATAGTGGTTTATAACATCGCAACACCAGATTTTTAAATACCAATTATACCTTTATATATATGTACCAATAAAATTACATATTATTTCAAATGCTAGGTGACCAACATCATCGTTTAGCCGTTAATTTACTATCATGTTTATTTTTTCTTTTAGTTATGTTAATCATATGATCTACTTTTAATCAATTATTGGTTTTATTTTTAATCATATACATGATCTGTAACTATAATAATTTTTGTAATTTAAATAATGATAATATTTAAATAAAGATTCACTTAGAGTGATTGGTGAGAATTTTTTTTTGCATAAAATTATTATTATAAACAATTAATGATACAAATAATACTAATAACACTAAAAAAATTGAGTTTTCGCTACATTATTAATAACCACGGCTTAAAAATCATAGTAAATGACTACTATTAACCAGTTAAGTAAAATCAAAGCAAAAATTCATACTTTTACCACATTTAATCAATATTTGCCATGGTTTTTAGCCATAGCCAAAACATTTATTATGATTTTGGCCATGGCGAATATTTTAGCCACACTCGTAGAAACAACGGCTAATAGTCGTTGCGAAATCGTGGTTAATTTGTATTAGCCAGATTTTTTTCTTTTGGCTATAATTTTTAATCGTAGTGAAAAATCATATTTTTTTAGTGTAGTTTACCGTACAAGTATTATTATCATTAATCATAATGAGTTTATAATTTGGAGTGCATGGTGAGGTGACAGACAACAGCGAGATACATCCATGGAACATTGAAGAATTCAAGCATGGCAATTTCGAATTTGATAGGGCCCGTGGAACAAATGGCGTTGGCTAATCAACCTGTCAAAGGATTGTACTTTGTTGTGGCTGGAGCCCCCCAGGTACCTACCTCTACTCTTTCCACAATTTATATCTCCCACACGTATTGTGTATGGATTCAAAGCAAAATTTTAGGGCTGGCGATGTATATGTTGGTAATACACATTTAGCTATAAAGGTAAAAAAATAATATTTATATATATAAGTCATATAATAAATATATATTCTCTATGATATTACATAATTTTCAGCACTATTATAAATATTCAAAATATTATTTTTTATACTAAGTTACTATTTATTTGATTTGATTACTAAATACGTCTCTTTTCAAAAAATTCTCTCTTTAGAATTAATTTCACCTGGTGAATTATTGTGCCAATGATAAAGTTCATCGTTTCATCAAAATAGCTTTGGATTGGTTTATTTAGGTTTCATGAAATAATATGATTAAAATTCATCAAAATTTAATAAAATATAATTTGAAATTAGATAATAGAAGAAATGTTATTTTCTTTTGTGTGGAGAAATGGCATTTTTGTCCCATAAATTAGACCAGTTTCACTTTTGGTTCCATTCATCACGGGATTAAACTTTTAGTCGTATAACTTACAAATAAATATCATTTTTGGTTTTCATCCACTTTTTCGTCTATATTTTAATGGTGTACGGCACGTGTCTGTTAAATATTTCTGGCTGAAGGGAAACTTGTGCGTTTTTCAGTTTGGGACCACCACTTTTAGGGGAAATATAACTACATTTGAGAGGAAAAAATAAATTTTGAAGAAAATTAGGCAAAGAAAGGTAGATTTATCTGTTCTCACAAAAAATTGAATTTAACACTTTTCATATTTATGTAAGTTAAAGTCAAGTAGAAGCAATACAAATATCAATGCATTACACAAATAAATCAAGTAGGTCAAATGAAACAATCATGTGCTACTTTGGAAGAACTGTCAATTTTTCCTCCAATCAAAAATACGTAACGGCCACGCATTAGGTAGGTAACCTACACCGTTAAATTATAGACGAAAAAGTGGATAAAGACCAAAAGTACTAATTTTATAATTAAGTTACGGACCAAAAATTCTAATCCCGTAATGAACGTGACCAAAAGTAAAATGGGCTACTTATATAGGACCAAAATTTCTATTTTTCCTAGCTTTGGTAACGACTAATTACTATGGTTAAAAGTGAAAAAAATATGACAAATACTAATTAATTAGACTGCGCAATGACTATTATTCGTTACTTTTGCAAGCGAGGTTAAAATATTAATCAAAGCTAAAAATCATAGTAAATATTTTGGTTGTAGTTAAAACATGATAACTATCCGTTAATTGTGGTCAAAACTTGATTTTTTTTGTATCCATTTTTTGACTGTGATGGATAATCAAAGGGAGCAGTAAGTTTGTTGATCACATAAAATAATGTTTTTTGAGGTTATAATTAGATTTTAGTACTATTTATATTTGCTATATAAAATTATTTGCATTACATCTACATGGAAGGGTAAAACAGTAAATTCAGTACAAAACATCAGGCAGAAAAATGTAATTGTATATACCTCAAAGGAGGTATAAAGAACAAACATCAGGGAGAAATCCCTAAACTAACCCAAATTGAAACAATTTGACATTGTGTTTTATCAAAAGAATTGACCTCCCAACTGAAATGATCCAATTGATAGTTTTAGGATAAATTACATCTATACTCCCTAAAATTTATAAAATTATCAATATAATTTTGAATGAAATTGCAATTACGAGTATAATTCTAGGGTAAAAATCACTTTTGGAAATTAATTAGGGAAAAATTCTACCAGTACACCTTTAAAATAAATTAGGAAAAAAATGTAATTTTAGTCCTGTAATTTATGGGGGGTGGCAACTTTAGTCCTGCATAAATTGATTTTCACAATTTCGTCCTGTAACTTTAAAAATTTGGCAATTTTTATCCTTTTCCCGCCAATTTGGCTGGAAAATCGCATGTGATTTGCACACGTCCAAATTAAATTGCAGTTTTAGTCCTGTAATTTAGGGAGCGTTGGTATTTTTAGTCCTATAACTTGGGAGAGTAGGCATTTTTTTGTCCTTCATGAATTTATTTACAGGACTAAAATTAAAAGTAAATTGTAATTTCCGATCAAATTGGTCGAAAAAGGACCAAAATTGTCAAAATTATAAAGTTATGGGACTAAATTGAAAAAATTAATTTGTACAGTACTAAAATACCACCCCATAAATTACAGGACTAAAATTATAATTTTTTTAATAAATTACATACAGATGGTACACTTATAAAATATTTAAAAAAAAACAGAATTTTTTTTATTCAACGAAACCTAACTTTAGAACTATTGATGTAATTTACCCATAACCCTATAAGTAACAAGTCCCTTCTCTTAGCATGCAACTAAAATAACTGAGAGAAGTGATGATGTTTCACAATTTTACGTGCCCCTAAAACGTGCACAGAGTTATGTTAAATGATCGCCTCAACTAAAAATTCTAATAATTTTAATTGGAGAATCATATTTTAATATTAATATTTTATCACGTTCTTCCTTAAGTGCAAATTTTATAGCTGAAACATTTCTTTCATAAAATGGGTAGTAATGGGATTCAAATCAATGACATTTTTCTCTTGACTCTGATACCATACGTGTTAAACGACTACCTCATTTAAAAGTTTAAATTGTTATATAGAAGAATCATTAATGTAATATTAACATCTTAACGCCGCTTCATTCTTTCATAAAATGGGTGGCAATGAGATTTGAATCGAGAACCTCTTTGACCTGACTCTGATAATCTAATACCGTGCATATTAAACAACCATAGTATCATAAATGTTTAAGTTGTTAGAGAGGGCAATCATCCAATATGATTTAATTGCATTTATTGCCCTGTATATTGGGGAGATGGAAAACAAGGACACATATAAAGGGGTGGCAAATAGCACTCTAAAATTAATTTTTTTTTTTTTTGTCATTTATAGGATTTCCGGATTGTTGATATGTACAAATTTGAGGCTTTATAAATTGAAAAAGAATAGCTGGGCATGTTTTAAAAACAAATTGACACTGAATTATATAAAAAATATCTGGGCAACAACATTGCCCAGCTATCCTTAGGGGGTGAAACCGGTTGCCCTTCTATGCTGGTCAGTTTTGCCGCCTCCCCTTTTTGGGAGGCGACGAGGCGGAATGGATTGGGGTAGAGGTGGGGGTTAGTTTATATATATATATATATATATATATAATAATAATATTTTTATTTTTTATAATTATCTATAAAATACAAATTTTATTTTTATAATTTTATGTATTTTATTTTTTTGTTGTGTAGGTAAGATTACTTATTATATACACATAGGAACGAATGTTATGACAACTAGTACAAAATATAAATTTAAAGTTTGTTTTCGTGACTGAGAAAAGATAAAAAAAAATATATATCTGGTCAGTAAAAAAACTTCAAATAAAAAATATTTTCCCTTTTCTTATCCATGCCACTGCTTATGTGGCAGGAAAATTTTCCACACAATCTCTTACATGGCCAAAAAAAAAAAAAAAAAATCTTATCTTATTTGACAATTGATTTTTTATTATATATATAAAAAAAAAAGAAGGTCTTACCAATCTCCAGCCACTTTTGAAAACTCAGTGGCCAGAATTGCCAAAAAGGATTTAATTATGCCATCCTACTGACCACTCTTTTATGTAGGACCCATTTTTTGGCAAACCTATAATATATGCGACAATAAATACAATTAAGCCTATTTATTATTGATATCTTATCAAGTTATATCTTTAATTAAAATTGCCCTATTGTTTCAAATTTTATGGTGTTGGATAAACTGATGTCTAATGGTATTATTGGGAAATTTGCAGAGCCTATCAGTAACCTTGATAAGCTATGTAAGGAAGCTGAGAATTGCAATGACAATGGAGAAAGGTTTCATGGATCCAAATACCTTCAAGTCATGTATTGAGTATGCTTTTGAGGCTATCTCCAAAGCAGCACTCTCATCTCCTGCACCCCCAAAATCCTAGTATTCTTTCTGCCTACCCAATGCAAATACATCAGAAGAAGCCTGATTCCATATTTAGGGTACGTTGCAAATTGCCTTCCTGTGTTATTCGAAATGTTCATTTAAGTTCTTGTCAAAAATAAAAATACCATTTTACGTTTTGTTTCTTTTAAAAAGGAGCAAATTACCCCTAATAAGGGAGGCAATGCGCTCCTTTTTTGAAAAATACAAAGGGGTAAAATGATATTGTATTTTTTTACAGGGATTTATGTAAACATTTTGAATAACACAGGGAGGTAATTTGCAGTTTACCCATATATTTACGTCTGTTTGTGTCCATTGTTTACGTTTATACATTGATTCGTCCTATACTTGTTGCTCAAATTTTCCTGAATTGTAATATGGATGCTGAAGTATAAATGAAGTGCTTCTTTAGTTATTTATTTTCAGGTAAATAATATTAGCGCCACTTGCTCTAATTACGGAAATACTCCAAAGCCTTTGCAAACACTTCATATTCAATGATGAAATTTTACACAAATATTTTCTGATGCATTGACTAACACCTGCTCAAAAGGTATACCTGTAATTTTGCAAAAGATAAGGAATTTGTATAATTTAACCAAAATTTAGGAGGTTTTGATGTAATTTACCTATAAGGATAATTACATTTACATCCACTGCCCTATGATTTTTTTTTACAAAAATTACCTATATCTTATGAAAATTACACATACACTTACTAGAAATATCAACATTATTTACACAAGCCACTCCTATTTTTTAAAAAATTATACATATACCCCTGAAATTCTCTCTCTCTCTTACAACCTCTCTCTAAAACCTCTCTTACTGTCTAAACGCTCTCTCTATCTATCTGAAAAACACACTTTTAATTAAAGCTAGTTAGTAATAACATACATGTTATTTTTAAAGCTAACAGAATAACCCTTCTCAAGTAAATGTCATACACTTAACAAGTTTTGATTAATATTGGAAACAAACAACACATCAGAGATTAATTTTCTACCTATTGGGCTTTCAATTGTAATGGTACCTTTACCTTTAACCTTAATAAACTGGCAATTGCCAATTCGAACTTTTGATCTTACTCACTTGTCCAATTGTTTGGAAAGCGAATCATCAAAGGTCATGTGGTTAATGTATCCATTATCAATTAGACAAACATTGCCTGAAGTGTGGCTTGCAAAAAAAGGTTGCAACACGTAGTTGCTCCTCCTCTTGCTCTTGTTCCACTACTTGAGCATGTTGCTTGTGTTTGCACATCTTCTCCATATGACCCATTTGACCATAGAACCTTATTGGATATCATGTCTATACCAACAATATTTTTCTAAGTTTGAAGTTTTCTTATAGTCTTTATATGGAGGAAAACTTCCTTTGTTGCAATTGTTTTGAGCTTCATTTCCCTTATTCTTTTTCTTCTATTGTTTCAAACTCTTCTCATCTGCCTTAAATGCTCCCTCAAAGGCTCTTTCGTTTCGGTGAACCCTCTTTTGCTCTAGCACTTGCAATGCATGAAGAAGCTTTGTTAGAGATATTGTTAACAAACCTGTAGATTCTTCAAGGGAAGTGTTAAATATACCAGCGACGAACACGAACGTGGTGCTATTCTTTCTGAGTTGCAACACCATGAAGACAGGGATGATGCTGGAGATGAGGCTGATATTGCTTTTCTAGATTTTGGCTAGTTGTAGTC
Source organism: Sesamum angolense (assembly GCA_034509725.1). Taxonomy (NCBI): domain Eukaryota; kingdom Viridiplantae; phylum Streptophyta; class Magnoliopsida; order Lamiales; family Pedaliaceae; genus Sesamum; species Sesamum angolense. The sequence continues at coordinate 18,619 of JACGWL010000001.1, read as the reverse complement.
GTGTTTTAGTGTATGCGACTTTTATTCATTTTTAGTTGGTTAGCCTAAGTGGCTGTTGCGTCATTTATTCGCATTATGATTGGTACATGTCATGTAGGAGACGGTTATTTTGTTAGCATTTAGTTTTGAGTCTATTCTGTACTAATGTTTTTTGAGATATTTTCTAGATCAAATGGGCAGAGCACTTCCAGTGATGGCAATTCTCTCTATTTTGTTTGTTGTTTTTACTTGGTTTTCTACAAAATCTCACATGGTATCAGAGCCTTCTTCATGAAGGTCTCTTGATGCTAGAACATAATTGTTTTCACATGATTAAGGAGTTGATTGTTGCTGCGTGTCATGGCTGAGGCGAGTAAATTTTCAGCAGAAACACAGAGATTTGTGGAAGTTATGGTTCAATATGAGAAGGATGTCCTGTTTATTCATCCATCCGAACACCCCAGCCTTGCATTGACGTCGTCTCCACTGGACGTCACCAACTTCTTGGCTTGGCGACGTGCTGTGTATGTATCTTTTGGCACGAAGATGAAACTCGCTTCATAGATGGAAGTTTTCCTAGGCCATCACCTGGTTCGGCGAATTTTGAGTCGTGGAGGCGTGTGGATCTAATGGTGACATCCTGGATTTGGAATTCTATGTCTAAGAACATACTTGAATCGTTTATGTTTTGTGCTACTTTGCGAGAGTTGTGCTCGCGGTACAAGCACGGTATGGCCGAAGTAATGGCCCTATGCTATATCGGTTGCAGAGGGAGATCTCTTCGATCTCGCAGAATGATTTAACACTCAAAGCATACCTCACGAAGGTTACTAAACTGTGGAATGAACTTTCTACTTTAGCTCCAGTACCTAAATGTAAGTGTGGAGGATGCTCATGTTGAATTAATAAAGCTATTGATGATCTCACTTCATCTACTCAGGTTATGCAATTTCTTATGGATTGCATGACAACTTTAACAATGAAAGAAGTCAGATTTTGATGCTTGATCCATTACCAGATATTGAGAAAACTTTCTTAATGGTGTATGTTGTTGAAGAACAACGAGCAGTACAGACTGATCTTGAAGCTAACTCCAGTCATTTGGCCTATCAGTTGGCCTTAAATGAAGATAGAAAAACAGGAAATAAGTTTGTATAACAGAAGAAACTCTTTATCGATAAGAAAAATTTAGTTTGTACAAATTGTCACAAGAAGGGCATGCAAGGGACACTTGTTTCGGCTGCATGGAGTACCAGATTGGTACAAATCTTTGGGAGACATAAATAAGAAAGGGAAAGCTTTTATTGCAACAATGGATGTTCATAATGAAGAACTAATAAAGAATTCATTACAGAATGTTGCTGAGATTGTGGCTGAAATAATGAAAATGATGCAGAAGATTACTATGCCTTCGGATCCGCTGGCCAATTATGCTAATTACGCTCAATTTTGACGGAGAATTTGCAGGTAATGCAACCATGCCTACTGAAATTAATACAAATTATTGGATTATTGATACAGGTGCAACCAATCATGTCTGTGGTAACATTGCTCTATTCAATTCTTATTTTGAGCCTACTCATTATCATTATGTGTATCTACCTGATGGTTCAAAAAGGTTTGTCCAATATACTGGAACTGTGAAACTCAGTGATAAGATCATTCTTAAGAATGTCTTATTTGTGCCATATTTTTCAGTGAATCTATTGTCAGATAGTTAACTGTGTGATCAGTCAAGATATCAGATTCTGTTTACTCAGCATGGATATCTTTTGCAGGACCAGGAAACTAGAGATAACATGGTCATGGGGGTCCTCTTTCGATGGTTATACATCTACTCAGATCACAGTACTCTTCCTATTGTTTCGTCTAATATTCCTTTTCAAAATGTATCTTGCTCTGCATCTTCAAAATGTAATTCGGATGTATGGCATAATCGTTTAGGTCATGCTTCTGCTGAAGTAATAAAACACATCCAGGACTTTGATTGTAAAGATGGTGTAAGTGATAAACCATGTGACACTTGCCATAGAGCGAAACAGAGTAGGCTATCCTTTCCTGTTAGTTTGTTGCACTCTGATGAGAATTTTGATCTAGTTCATATGGACTTATGGGGTCCTTATACAGCTAATTCCATATCTGGATGTACATATGTGTTAGCATTGGTAGATGATCATTTTCGTTCAATGTGGACATTTCTCCTTAAACAGAAAAATCAAGTCTCTTCCATACTTAGAAATTTTTGTTCTTTGGTACAAAATCAGTTTGGCAGAGATATAAAAGTGTTGTGTTTTGATAATGGAATAGAGTTTATTAACCGAATGTCAGGCACTCTACAACAATTTAGGGATTATTCATCAGACGTCTTGCACCTAAACTCCACAGCAGAATGGAAGAGTAGAAAGGAAACACAGACACTTGTTAAATGTTGCTCGAGCCTTGGTGTTTCAGGCATCACTTCCCATTAAGTTTTGGGGGGATGCAATTCTTATGGCTACTTATTTAATAAATAGGACTCCTACCAAGGTCCTAAACTGGTAGACACCTTTTGAGATGTTATATGGACGTCCACCCCAATAAGGACATTTGAGGACATCTGGTTCTTTGTGTTATGCTACAGACATCACACCTCACAAGGAGAAATTCCACAGCAGGGCCTTGAAGTGTATTCTGATTGGGTATGATATGCATCAGAAGGCATACAAACTATTTAATTTGGACCATCAATCTGTCATTTACTCTAGAGATGTGGACTTCTATAAGACACAATTTCCATTCTCAGGCATAGAGCCCAACAATACTCAACACATTCTGCCCACATTTCCACTGTAGTCAGATTATATGACGGCCCCTTCGTCCCAAATTTCTGGTTCTCACAATCCTCTTGGCTTCAAATGATTGAAACTCAAAGGGTTGGCTAGACGTTGATGTTCAAGTATCTATCTTGCACTACTACTCTCTCTCTTCTATATTCCTGCCCTGATACATATTCTTTATTTGTGGCATCTTTGATGGCTTTACAGGAGCTAAGAAATTATTTGGAGGCTATGCAACCTAGATGCTTTAGAGCATAACTGCACTTGGAAACTAACTCCGCTGCCGGAAGGAAAACGTCCCATTGGATGTAAATGGGTTTTTAAAATGAAACTCAAGGCCGATGGAAGTGTTGAGAAGTATTAAGCCTGCCTTGTCGCGAAAGGGTTCAATCAAATACCTGGAGTGGATTATAATAACAATTTTTCTCCTGTGGCCAAAACAGTGACAGTGTGTTTGTTTCTAGCTTTAGCTGTAGCTCGTGGGTGGCCTTTGCAGCAAATGGATGTCAATAACGTCTTCTTACACGAACATCTGAATGAGGATTTGTACAAGACTCCTCCCGAGAGATATTCCGTTGAACCTGGCTTAGTATGCAAATTGGAGCATTCTATTTATGGATTGAAGCAAGCTTTCCAGCAATTGAATGCAGAGTTAACGTTAAAACTCACTGATTTTGGATTCCAACAATCAACTCATGATCACTGTTTGTTTATGAAAGACGCCTCTGATGGTTTCATGGCACTTCTTGTGTATGTAGATGATATACTGGTGAAAGCTCCCAATATGGTTCTTATACAAGCTGTGAAAGACTACCTTCACTCTCTTTTCACTATTAAAGATCTTGGGCATGCTCGTTTCTTCCCAGGATTGGAAATTGCTAGAAATTCCGATGGTTTGTACGTTGCTCAAACGAAATATGTGCAGGACATTGTAAAGGATATCGGTTTGTTGAATGCTAAGTCTACTTCTACACCTTTTCCACAATGCCTGAAGTTAAGTGCTAATTGTGGCACTCTGCTCCCTGATCCAGGCAAATACAGAAGACTAGTTGGACGTTTGTTGTATTTGGGATTCACACGTCCTGATATTTAGTATTTTGTCCAACAATTGAGTCAGTTCCTAACTAGACCTTGTGAAGCACATCGGAAAGCAACTGTGCATGTAGTTAGATATCTTAAGGGGACTCCAACTAAAGGTCTCTTCTTGCCCTCCAAATCCTCTTTTGAACATCGTGCTTACTGTAACGCTGATTGAGCGTCTTGTTGGGACTCTAGGCGCTCACTGACAGGCTTTTGTATTTTCTTTGCTGATGCACTTATATCGTGGAAAACCAAGAAACAATCTACGGTTTCGAGATCAACGGCTGAGGCGGAATACATGAGTATGGCAGCCACAGTTTGCGAATTGAAGTGGCTTTCCTACATTCTCTTTGATTTTGGGATTTCTGTCTCCTTGCCAATCCAGCTTTATTGCGACAATCAGGCTGCAATGCATATCATGGCTAATCCCATTTTTCATGATAGGACGAAGCATGTTGAAGATTGCCATGTGGTACGGGATGCTTACAAAAATGGTTTCATTTCTCCCTCTTTCGTCCGTAGTTCTATACAGCTTGCTGATATTTTCACTAAAGTGCTCAGTTTCAAACAATTTCTGTTTTTGTTGGCCAAGTTGGGTCTGGCAGCTTTGCACCCCAGTCCCACTTGCCGGGGGGGGGGGGGGGTGTTAAATATACCAGCGACGAACACGAACGTGGTGCTATTCTTTCTGAGTTGCAGCACCATGAAGACAGGGATGATGCTGGAGATGAGGCTGATATTGCTTTTCTAGATTCTAGCTATTTGTAGTCGTGTTTTAGTATATGCGACTTTTATCCGTTTTTAGTTGGTTAGCCTAAGTGGCTGCTGCGTCATTTATTCGCATTATGATTGTTACATGTCATTTAGGAGACGGTTATTTTGTTAGCATTCAGTTTCAGCGGCTATGTATTTAAGCCTGGGTTCGAGTCTATTCTATACTGAGATATTTACTAGATCAAATGGGCAGAGCACTTCCAGTGATGGCGATTCTCTCTATTTTGTTTGTTGTTTTTTACTTACTTTTCTACAAAATCTCACAGGAAGAGATTGCAGATTTAAATCTCTCCAGTAAGGTCTTCCTATCCTCCATCTAATCTCTTATTTGAGAAATCGTTGATGTGGAATTCTTTCTATTTCCACTAGCCCCCATAGTCCATGTGCTTCTAAATGAGACTCCATTTTCACATCCCATGCACAATAATTTTCTTCTACCAAACTAGAGAAGCAGACAAGAAACTACTGCCTGTCATTAATGAAGATTGGGTGTTTAGTTTTTGGGGTAACAGGTTCCTTACTGGTTTCACTCCAACAGGTCCCTTAAAAAAAAGGGTGTTGATACCCCTTTGTTGACAAAAAGGAATGATATAACACTCAAGTTTTCAAAAAGAAAAGATGATAGTTTTTCATGTTCCTAGTAACCTATTTATAGTGATAAGCTATAAGAAGATAACTATCCCAAATTCACAAAAATCTCAACAAACTTATTAAATAGAAAACTTACTTATCAATTCAAGTAAAAACAAAATAAAATCCTGCAAATTTTGATAAGATTTTGATTAACAAACTAATTTTCTACCAATAAACTTACAGCAAATGTAGCATATTTTAGGGATAATTACACTCTCTTCTTTTGAAATTTGGTGTAATTACACGTAGATCCCTTGTGGTTTAAAAAATTACATATAACACTCCTGAGTTTTGTTTCCGCCTAACAAATAAGTCCATTTGTTAGTCAAAATTAATTGAATTTGTTTATATTAACAAAAAAATCTATATTAGCCCCGATTGACTTATTGCAGGTCAAATAAATTTTTTTATGATCAAATTACCCTCATACGTCTTCACACGTTAATACATGTGAATAGGTATATCTTCACCGTTATAAGGGTAGTTTAGTCCGAAAATATTGTTTGACACACAATAAGCCAGTAATAAGTCAATTTATGTCAAATATCAATTCTCATTCAATTTTTTTTATTTATTAATATCAATAAATTCAATGAATTTTGACTAATTGAGGGACTTATTCATTAAACGAAAACAAACCTTAAGAGTGTTAGATATAATTTTTCAAACTACATAAAACTTATGTGAAATTACACCAAGGAAGAAAGTATAATTATTCCTAATATTTATAAAGTAATCTTTTACTCCTGTAACACTTCAGGGATTTCGAAACCCCAAATGTCATCGCATTCAATTTTGTAGTCCCAAAAATTCAATTGGGATTCCACTACTTCACTGGAGGAAGCTCCACAAACCAATCCTTCAGCTCTTGATATTGTTTGACCTCCAAGATTCAATTTAGATTTCCCAACCTAAAAATACAGACAAGTAAAACCCATAATTAATCAGACACCATATATACGTGCTCAATAAAGACTATATGAATAATGGGAATAGAAAATTTGTTTATGACAAACGAATTCTTGGAAATTAAGAAAAGGAGAATGTATGTACAAGTATTAATTATTGGAAAAAAATTATTTATAATACCATATTATTGGAGATTGTAAAGTTGGTATCGTGCTTTTATAAAATAGCATAATTGGTATCTTATAAAAGATGATGTTATCAAAATTAGTACTTTCATCAATTTCTCAATAGAAAAGCCATGTGTAGAGGTCGTGGCCATTAAGGCTGAGCTTGTGCGCTCAAGTGCCACGTGAAATGCACGTGGTGAAGTTAGGACTAATGGAAGTGCGAAATTTGCAAATGGGGCCATTTATATGGTACCAATCGTGCTATCTGAAAAGGCATGAATGAACTTTCCAACATTCCCTACAATATTCATGTAGGTGTGCGTCTCAAACGGGCTGTGGAGAAACTTGAACGGTTTATAAGTGCGAAGGTTTCCACTTCCTAATGAAGCGCTTTTTTAGAACAAAATTGTGAAGCACATATGAAACCTGAATGGATAATATCTCATGCAATGGGGCACTAATCGAGTGGCAAGCTACATCATTGGGCGGTGTCTTCTAGGGAAGGAGGCCATGAGCCCGTCCCAAACCTCTCGTCTGGATGATAGACGATGTAGGCAAACACCCATTGCAAAAGAGGAGTTTGAGTTGTTTATAAGTTTAAGGTCTCCTCTCCCTACCGAAGCACTAAATTGTAAGGCTCATTTAAAGTTGGAACGGACCAATACCTCGAGCAACAAAACACCAATTGAATTATAAATCACATTAAAATACTACGTAAAACGAAATTTTAAGTTGATTATTCAAAGGTAGTCCTTGGAAATGACCTTGTCGTGGAGAACTTGGACAGCTGAGCTCCCATCCCTGGAAAAACTGGCACTTGCCACTTCAAAGCCGTGGTGATGAAGGAATCCAATAATGTCACGAAACATAGAATAATCATTGAGCCCATTTGCAATAATGACATCAAGATTTGGTCCCATATCATGAACTTGAACAAGTGGTGGGCTCTTGCTGGTGGTCTGAATTTTGCACATATCACATCTCTTTCTTGCTAATAAGGACTCCTTCTTTTGCCTCATTTCTTCTAACTTCATTTTCATGCTTTGGATGTATTCCACAGCTCCATCTATTTGGTAAGTCAATGATAACCCTTCCAGCTGCTGCATTCATATTCTTATTATTATGAGTTTTCTTATTTGCTAATGCTGATCAAACAATCATTTTATCTAAAAGTTTACAGTGTTATAAAAAAAAAAAAACTCATTTAATTTATATTTTGGACTGGTATGATCTGTTTCAATGTGTCATTAAGATTTGAATAAGTTTGTCGCATGATGTGTTGGGTTTATTCATGTATCTTATACTGGGTGATTTATTTTTTTATTTATTTTTTATTTTTTATTATAATGGTCTATATCTGGCGAATTCTCTCTTATTTGGGGGAGGAGGGGAGAAGCTCTTAAGGAATCTCACCCCACTAGATGATTCGTGCTCATCACGTGACTTGATCTGATGATATGTATTCTGTGTTATTTGACTGACCTCATGATTCCTTTCTAGTTCTGTCTTTTTTTCTATATTTTTCTTTTTTTTTTCATTGGTTCCTCTTTCTTCGTTACTTATTTTTTTATAGAATCGACCTGTTTGTCTGACGTTAAATGACTCGTATGAGAGGAGGTTGCTTATCTTCTATAATGCGAAGCTGATTGGGTCTCGCACTCGTGGGTCTTCCTAATTAAATTTGAATGAAATTAATATTATATTTATTTATTATTATAGATATATATGATATATTACTTACTATTATATACTTATATATTATGCTGACAATCTTCAGAATATATTACTAAATTAATTTAATAAAAAAATTCATAAATTTGTTTGATAAACTAAATTAAAAGTTATTCAATCTATTTAGATTTACTCGTTTCAATTTCCATACCCACAGATATTTAAGATTTAGTTCCTACCCATACTCAAAGTATTGTTTTAATGGGTACGGATTTGAATTTGGGTCTAATATAAAAGCGTAGAGTTCTGTTTTAAATATTATTTATTGTAGTAAGTTTAAACAAATTTGCCCTTCATTAACAAGCACAAGTAAATGAGGGTAAAATTTAAAATTGAGATTTGATTTCATTCTAAAATAGTTTAAAATCCTAGAAATTTAATATATTTTTCAGTTTTCATTTTATATTATTTTGAGATATTATATTAAATTCTAAATCATTAGTGTATATATTTTTATTTGGCGATTCTGTGATCTTAGATTTAGTTTAAACTATTTTGATAAGATAATTAGATCATATTATTGTCAAATGTCAATTAATTTATTAAAATTCTATTAAAAATAAGTTAAAATCTTTTTTTTTTTCAACTGAGTTTATAAGCATTAATTATTTAAATGTTTTATTTTATTTTAAAAAATTATTAAGTTTTACATTTTATAAATCCACCCTCTAGACAATAAAAATTATAAGCACACAAAAATCAAATTTTGCATTAAATTTTTGTCCTACCTTGTAAACAACAACCCACTTTACAGATTTATCATCATCAAATTATTCATTTTAGTAACATTATAAAAAGTTTACCAGACCTTACAAACCAGTTTTTTCACACACAAAAATAAAACAACCCCCTTATACTATTACTTAGTAACAAATATTATATTTTTCGCTGCTATATTTGTATTGTCACTAAAATTATCACTATAAATGTATTATTAAATGTTTATTATTCTTTATGGGAAGCAACATTTTTTGTTCTATAATTTTAGGGCATTTTCAATTTTGGTCTAATTGATCACAAAATTCTTACTTTGGTCTCATAACTATCATCAGAAGTAGCAAAGAAAATAGTATTTTTGGTCCCATAAGTTAGGCTCCTTTTAGTTTTGGTCCCATTCGTAATAGGATTAATACTTTTAGTCCGTACTTATAAAAATTTAGCACTTTTGGTCCTCATTCACTTTTTTGTCTATAATTTAACGGCGTACAAGAAGTATTTATGCCTGCAGAAAAAATTGGTATATTTATAACTATATTTGAAGGAGAGAAAATAAATCTTGAGGAAATTAGGGCAAAGAAAATGGAGATTTATCCATTCTCTCACAAAATTTGAATCCCACTAGTCTATATTTGACATGGACCAGCCTAAAAAAGCTCGATTTAAGGACTGACCACTACTGTTTATGGCCGATCTTGGGGCTATCCTGGGCCTTTAAATGGGCCTCAATTGGGTCCATTTTTAAATCCAGGCCCAACCCATGCATCAACTCAATTGAGGCCTACATCAAGCCTGGATATGCTTGTTTTATTATTATTTTTATTATATTAAGGTCTTCTTATAAATAATTACTGAAATTTATAAGTGTCTGGGGAAATAAATAAATAATAAATTCGATTACTCGAAATTTTATATATAGAAAAATAATAGTTAACATATATAATGATTTGAATAAAAATATAATGGACTAACAAGCTTATAATAATAAACTTAAGGGTAATTTATCCACCCTCCTTAAGTTTTGTCATAATTACCGATATCACCTTATTTGTTTCAAAAATTACCATCCATCGTAGGATTAAAAATAATCATGTAACCAATTGATAATTGTAGAAAATGCCAATATTACCCTTAAAATATTAAAAATATAATTTATAATAAATAAATATTTTTAAAAGTGCAAAAGACTTAAAGGCCCTTTTGTATATTATATATTAAATTATATTTTTATAAACATAAATTATTTATAAAAATATTATTATATATAATTTATAAACATAAAATTATTATTTAAAAATAATATCAAACCCACCCTGCCACCACCCCTACCCTAGGGTTGGCAATTTTCAACCCGAACCCGGAAAACCCGCCCCGGACCCCCCCCTATGGGGCGGGTCTGGGTTCGGGTTCGGGGCGGGTTTGGGACAATTAAAACCTGCCCCGGCCGGGTCTGGGGCGGGGTAGGGTCTTGTCTCGAACCCGCCCATTGGACCCGGACCCGGATCCGGTCCAAACCCTCTTTTTTATTGTTATTATTATATATATAAATATATATAATAAACAATTATCTTATTATATATATATGAATCCTAATAATTTTTGTATATACCCAACTATATATAAAAATAAAAAATAGTTGATAAGAAATTTAAATAATTTAGCATGAACGCATTTTTTGTCTTATCCAATTCATTTTAGATTGAAAATTATATAAAATATTTAAATCTAAACTGATATTATTTATTAAAAATATTAATTTGTATCTTTTTGTATAAATTAATTTAGGTGGGGATGGGGCGGAATTTTTAGTATGGTGAGGTGGGGCAGGTGCGGGTTATGGGTGGCTTGACAAAATTAAATAAGGCGGGTCTGGTATCGGGTCAGGCGGGGGCGGGGGCGGGTATGGGGGGCAAATTAAATGGGGCGGTCTGATACGGGTCCAAGCGGGGAGGGGGGGGGTATGGGTCTATGCAAAAATTAAATGGGGTGGGTCTTGAATCTGGGCGGACTGTGACACCCCCCTATTGCCATCCTAACACCCCCAACCCTGCCCCTTGCCCGCCGTCGCCCTCGTAGCGATGGGGTGACGGTGATCGCCCTCGTTGTTGGGCGATCGCTGTCACCCAAGGTGACGCGCCTCCGTTGCAGCAGCAATCGCCGCTGTTGTCTTTTTTTCTTTAAACTAATTAATTAATAATTATATATTTTTATATTTAATTTATATTATAATATATATTTTATAGAGTGGTATTAAAAGAAGTACAAATTCAATTTACATATATAACATCAACATTTTATATTTTAATATATAAGGGCATTTATGTCCCTGAAAATAAGATAAAAAAAATACTAAAATTCAATTTCCAACAATGCCAAGGTCAATATTGGGAATTTACTACAAAATTATGATGGAAAGGGGTGTCATGTTATACAACTATGACTTTTAGGGGGATGTTGATAATTTTTTAAACAACAAGGTGGTATTTATTGGTAATAATTGCAAATTGTAGGGAGGGTGGATGTAATTTACCCTAAACTTAAATGATAATAAATTTAAAAATTACTTAAAATAAATTTTTGAAAAAAAGGAGTATTAATGAATTAAAGTACTAAAAATTAAAGTATTTACGCCCAAGCTGCTAATAAGGAAAGTCATGGATAAAAAAAAAAAGAAAAGAAACAAAGGAGGATGCCCCCTCCAAAAAGCGTCGAACTGATTTTCGGGATAAAAAACCACCCTTTCAGAGAGTGAATGCAGTATATACTCCGTTGACCATACTTATCACTCAAGCTCTCATGGCATTATAAAGAAAAAGTCTATTAGCTCGTCCCAAATCATAGAAGGATAGTCCCCAATGACCTATGTCTGATAAATCTTGGACTAGGTGGTCCTAGGCCATTGGTTGGGCTAGTCCCAAATATTGATTCTTGGCACCGGCTCAGGACCAGCCTGATTTCAAATGGGCCTGGGCTGAACCAGTCAATTTTTTTATTGGTTCAATCAGGTCCTAAATTGGGTTAGAGGCTCGGCCCACTGTGTGTCGTGACCTACACTGTTTGTTTATAGACCAAAAAGTAAATGAAAATCAAAAGTGCTAAGTTTTATAAGTTACGAAACTGAAAGTATTGATCCTGTAGTGAATGAGATAAAAAATGAAACAGGTCTATCTTATGGGACAAAAAAGCTATTTTCCCAAAGTAGCACATTTACACATCTTTCCTCTAGATAGTTTAATAGAAAATGCCACGTCTTAAAACCTAGGCCCTTTACATTTTCGATCCCATTGGTTGCAAGAATACCACTTTTTGATCTTATAATTTTAAAAAGGTAGCACGTGACATTGTTCATTATATATCTACAAAATACGCTATGAGACTAAAAATACTAATTTTTAAAAGTTACGAGACAAAAAATAAATCATGTAATTAATGAGATCAAAATAAAAATCGACGAAAAAAGCTACTCCCCCATAACTTTATATTGATAAATAATTTGCGAAAGATTAAAATTATTGTTATTTAGTATATATTTCCAATAAATAGTTAGAATAGAACAAAACAATTCATCTTTAGATAACGCAAAGCTAATTATTGTAAAGAGGCGCCAAAATGTCTTATCCCTCAACCAGCGTAATCAGCGATGACCAATCACCACTAGATCAAGCTACTAATTATGGTCCCACATCTTGATAAGAGTAGGCCTCACTGTACAGTGTTCCCAAAATAGGTAAACAAATATTTACTCTAGTGTTTTTATTTTTTTTTTCTCTATCAAACTTTAATATTATAAACTGATATTATATTAAGATGTAATTGACTTTTAAAATTTAAATAATATAAAATAAATAAATTATTATTTAGTAATAAGATGGTACTTCATATGACCAAAAGTTTAAAATATTAAAATGAGAATTATTTAATATTAATTAATATTTTAATAAATTCTACACTAAAATATTTCTTTGTAAGTGACTCATGAAATTTGAAACTTTGATACCATATCATCTGAAAATTTAAGATGTTAGAATATAAAAATCATTTAATATTAATATGTTAATGGTATCATTTACGCATTAACGCGACATCATTATGTAAAATAAGAATGGGATAAATAGATCCTTCACCATAAATGTTAAGACCAGTACTGAAAAAATTGTATTTTACGTCTCATAAACTAATCTTTTCATATTTTTAATTTTATTATTTTTGAACTTATCACATCGCATCTCATAATTCCAACAAAAATTACATTTTTAGTCTCAAATCCTAAATCTATTAAATTTTGAAGAATATAGTAAGTGCACGGCTAGAGCTCCGCTAAATCCGGAGAGAAATTAAGGGTATTTCCATTACAAATTTAACGAAATTTGGGATAAAAATTGTAAAATCTTTTAAATTATGGGATTTTATGTGATGACTACTACAAGAATTACAATATTTAACTACGATTAATTGATATGGTTAATAATATATAGCCGTAGCAAAAAGTTATTGACCACGGTCAAACAACGATTGTTGATCGTAGTTTTTCTGAAGGTGACTAAAAGATTTGCCATGTCTCTTAGATGTGGCAAATAATTTTTTTATGGTAGAAAACTAGTTTTTGCATCGATTTTAGTATGGTCATTTACCATGATTTTTAGCCATAACCACTAATATTGTAACTAATAATAGTTTTTTCCTAGTGCGAATTTAAAAAAATTGTACCAATCTAAAAAAAAAAAAACAACTATTTTTATGAGACATAAAATGCAATTTTTGCGGACATAGTCTATAGAGTGTGGGAGGATACCTTGGAGGTGTGGTTTGGAAGGAGGGAAATGAGGTTGGAGCAGAGACCCTTCATCCGATTTCTCCTATTCTTCTCTATGATTTTCCTTTCAATTCTTGGAGCTGTCAGGTTCCCAAGAGCTGAAGTAGATGAGCTGTTGCTGCTGCACCACCCACGCTTTCCCATTTGAAGCAAAATCAGTGGTTATTACAAGTACTGTAATATATCAGAGATACATTAACGTACGAGGTTGCTTTGTTCGATGTATATGTATAAATGTAATGTTGATAAAGGAGCTAGGTGAAGGGTGTGTAAGTGAATAATTGTTGAAAGTCAAAAGTGGGTCTTTGTCACTTGGTGTGATGTATGCTTTATTCGTAAGCCGACGGGTACGAATGCGACATGGGGATGATTTCAGGCCACATTATGAGTACTGGAAAGATAACTTTCAGACGTTCGAAGGTGGCCAGTGACTGCGCACGCAGGTGTTGCGATGTTACGGTGAGTTTAGGCAGAAGCTTCTTTCCCAATAATTGGAGCGAGCCTCCGGTGAATTTACGGGGAAACTTCTGTCAATTTTGGAGTCGTCTCCGGTTGAACTCGAAGGGGATGGGATAAGTCCAAAATATAGCTGGGAACCAGCAATGTTGTCATAGCCGGACTGGACAGAGCGGTTCGATCGGAATCGGACTTATGGTCAATTTCAATATAAACATAAAAATTTAAATGGCCAAACTTGGAAAGATTCGGTCAAAGTTGGCCAAAATGTGGATGGCGGCCCATGTGAAATGGATACTTTTGGAAATACATGCATCTTATGTGATATTTTAGTTTTTTTTATGCTTCCTAAGTAACCTTCAACATTTTTATTTGTTATCTGTATTTTCTAAGTGCTTATAATTAAGAGATAAAATGCGAAAGAGGTACCATAGTTTGGGCAACTTTGCGATTTAGGTACCATACCGTTCAAAATAGCAGATTTCATACCATAAGTTATGAAAAATTGCAGATTTGATACCACAGCTCATGTTTTGAAACATCTTATCATGGCTTATCTTTTAAAAATATCATTTTAGCCCCAAAAGGTTTGATTTTCGCAGATCTAGTCCCCTTGATTGTAAAACTCTAAACAGATATATTAGGCTGGAAGACCTTACGATCTAATCAGTTACTAAGTTCATCCTGAAAAGGAATTCTTAGATCTGAGATCGAAGAGGATACAACGCCAAAGTATCTAAATGAGTTGTACATTCACCCACGCTTGAAAATGGTATCAGAGCCTAGGTTTATTGAAGAAATATATGGTTAATATTATATTTAGATATTTTTCCACTAACGGAGGAGACATTCCAAGAGAAATGGAACCGAATGAAAGTTCGAGTTACAATGACAACAGGGAATATTTCCAGATTCTGGAAAGACAGAGAAAGAACATCCCTCGGGAAGTTCTGAAAAAACGTGATAATGGTCCTAAAAGGATCAATTGGGAGCTTCTTTCGAAAGAAGAAATTGAAGAAAGATGGAGAACATGGGAAATTAGTCATCATGTTCCAGGACAGGTGGTGAAGCGTTTGCAGACCACTGAGATCAACGGACCAATTCCAGCCCGGAGGAACGGAAAAGGTCAATACCTACACCAATATCTCTCTAAAAATTATGATTAGAGGTGTTAATTGGAAAGAAATCGAGGCCGATACCTCGAAAATCTCACAAGATCTGAGGGAAATCCAGAAGACGGTTCAAGACTATGGACATAGGTTATCCAACGTACCTATGAAAGTAGACTCCTTGTGCCACAAGATGGACGAGATTCTTAAGATCCTCCCAGATCTACACAAGAATCTTACAGATCTGAAGACCGAAGTGGCAGATCTGAAAAGAAACCAAAGGGACAAACCTGAATCATCCATATCCAGACAAGAAAGGATCAGGGATGCCCTTGGGACGGTACCTCTTCTACATCAGAAGGGGAAAGCGAAGGAGATCCCGAAGCCAAAGACTCGGGATGAACAGATCCAGGAGATCCTTAACTCCATAAAATAATGGAGGTAACCAGAGCGGATATGTCAGATCTACAAGAAATGGCTGAGTCATTTTCCCAACTTGGGATTGTGGATCTAGTCAATATTCATACCAATGAAGTAACTCCAGCACTACCACCGCCGGAGGGGAGCACATGTTCCAACGAGGCTCCACAAGATCACCCGATGAGAGAAAGTGCAGATTTCCACACCAACGCAACACCAACGTTTGTGGGAACCAGACTTCGAGAGAATCCAGGAAGAAATCCTAGGAGAGCACCTGAAAATACACCTTGGGCAAGAACGATGCTTCAGCCCTTACATCCATACGGTGCTGTTCTAAATCTGGATGTTATCGACTTTCGAAACATGGAGAAGCTGATAGACGAATGGGTAGCAACCATAAAGATTGCGGCAACTACCTTAGAACTCGACAAAGAAAACTTCATCAAATTAGTGGAGTTGAGCTTAGAGGGTTATGTGAAGATCGGATGGGACAATACCCCAGCCGATACTAAAGCTAGTATCCTTGCCGGAGATTCCAAAAGTGCAATTGCAGATCGGCTAGGAAGGCTTATCAAGATTCACTTCATCGGAGATGGATACTTCGAAGGAAGTAGAACAGAAAAGGCTAGAGAATATGCACAAGCTCTTTTCAGCCTTGAACTAAGAAGTATTTGCGCAGTAGATGAATATATCTATTGGTTTCGTAAGTATTTCTTTCAGAGTGGAGTAGCAGTGGATGTTGCAGCTCCAATGTTCTTTGCTAAAATCTGTAGTCCATGGAGGGAAATGTTGATACAATCATACAAAGTACCAGAAGGACAAATGGATTCAGTGGCAAGGAGAATGTCTTTCCTCAAAGACAAGTTGAAGGATTGGTGTTATCAGGCATCCATCCAGAAAAACATGAAAAGACTGAGAGGTACGATCAAACGAACCCCTCTCTGTTGTGATAATAATGATTTTCCTACTGTAATAGGAGAATCAGGAGAGCCGAGGAAAAGGAGAAAAAACAGGAGTGATCTATACTCCAGGAATTCCAGAAGAACTCCTTTCAGGCGTAGATCATGGTGGTCCAAAACCAAAGCCAGAACATATAAATCTGGGCAAAGGAGTGGACCAACAAGGGCTTCATCCCAAGGATCTAGACGAACAGATACAAGATCCACTAGATGAACCCCTACGAAGAGAACTTTTAGACGGGCCCATACCCGAACTAATGAAAGTTTCAAAGATTGCAACTGTTGGACATGTGGAGCAAGAGGACATATCGCTCCAGACTGCCCGCAGAAACGTGGTGAAATCAGAAAATTCAAAGCCACGGATGACATATTAGACGCGGTCTACTATGGTGAATTGGTACCAATATACCAATTTGAAGATCTTCCTTCAGACGAAAGTGTCTATGAGGAGGAAATGGTGACTGAGTCGGATGGATCTTCAACCGAGTCAGAATAGCCAAGATGAGGGAGATAGGCTTCAGACCTCTGAAAGCCTATCAGGATTCTTTTCCAGAATGACGGTGTCAAATAAAACCATGGAAAGAATCATGCGACAAGACTCCAACCTCAGTCCATATGATGGATTCAGAATTGGAGGAATTGGTAAAGTCCTCAATCAGATAGGACTAAACCAGAGAAAGCATCACATAATCTACAAAGTAAGTTCAGGTGAGTTCGCTATTCCCATAGAATTTACTGGTAATGTGATGGAAATGCAGCTTATTCCTAAAGAAGAAATTCTTGAAGAATTAAGAAGGCTCAGAGAAGAAGTGGCAATTACTATGAAATGGATCCACATAGGAACTATTGAAGTAGTAATAAAACCAACTTTTAAAGAAGGAATTGGTTCAGAAATACATTTGTCAATAATGGATAGAAGAATCAATAACTTAAGAGATGGTTGTCTTGAGACAATGATAGGTAACTTGTATGCAGGAAAACTGATGTTTGATATTCATCCTAGGATTGCATACAACCTAGCAGACCAAGATTTCAGTAGAGTCTTAACCCTTCATCAGGATTTTAAAAGAAAAGATCTTATGAAAGAAGGAAATAGACCATATTCTATAACTTATAGAATTGCTTATGCCCTTTCCAACACTCATCATTCGGATTTATTCCTTAGGAAAGAGTATATTGAGATTCCTAGAATTTTCAAGGAATTTGCTAAGGTAATGGCACCAGATCCAATTAGGATACCGAGAATAGGTGGTGTCGATATCATTATAAAAGATCACCCAGTCTTAGACAGAACAATGAGTTCTAGGATTGAGTATGGTAGCAAGATGTCATTTTCGGAAGATAGGATAACAGGCTACAAAGGAAAAAAGAAAGACTTAGCAAGAATCTTAACTCCTCAAGAGATTAGGGTAGATAACGTAAAACTTAAATGCCCTGAAGGATGGAAAGAAATAGAAGTTATATTTGACATCACTAAGAATGAAAACTTTTTTCCTTGTGATGACTTATATCATTTGCAGCAACCTGTTATTGGTAGATATGAATTCATGTTAGAAATAGCAGGCCATGAATTTCTAGTCGCAGGAAGAGAAAATGGGTGTATGACTTTGGGGTTAAGTTTCCTCGAGGATCATAAACCATGGGGAAGAAAAGGTAATGGTATGGAGTTCAGTCTTGATGGTGTAACCATAAGGATTGAATGACAAGCCCCTTTTCTATATACATATCTGTTGGTATGTTATATGATCAATATAAGACAGAGTATTTTGCAGCTTATATTGACTCAGGATCAGGAATTTGCACAGCAAAACCTGGAGTTTCCTTAAAGAAGCAAGGGAAACTTTACCTGTTATTGCAGGAAGGGATTTTTCACAGAAAATCCTAATACTCAATACAGGAATCAGAGAAGCAAAAATCATGATCGGGGGAGCATTTGGAATGCCCTGGTTGAGGGTAAAAACACCTCCCATTTACTTTCATGATACAGGTGCTGATATCTTGCTGGGTAATAATTTTA
The DNA here is from genome assembly GCA_034509725.1 of Sesamum angolense. Taxonomy (NCBI): domain Eukaryota; kingdom Viridiplantae; phylum Streptophyta; class Magnoliopsida; order Lamiales; family Pedaliaceae; genus Sesamum; species Sesamum angolense. The sequence goes on along the minus strand of JACGWL010000001.1, from coordinate 39 downwards.
TTTGCAAGATATATGCAGGATAATCAGATAAAAATCTGT